>CM054059.1:462441110-462982106 GCA_028641055.1 Alopecurus myosuroides | reverse complement strand
AACGACGACGTTGAGACCGACGATACTTACGACATCCCTTCTAAGGAGTTAGCTCAGTACCAGGCTACTGGGTTTGCAGGCAAGTTATCACTCACATGAACCACTGTGTTCCTTTCAACATTGATTACCGATACTTTCCGTTGTTCTTTTCTGCTAGCCTTAGTAGTAGTTGTTTCTGTTACGAACCCATCACATGACTCCCTTAACCTTGTATTGCCTCACCTCCACTCCTATCACCCCTTTGATTGAGCCAGTGTCTTACTAGCATGCTTAGGTTGTTTTGCTCGAGTCTGTTACCCGTTACTTTCAGTTACTATATTTTTATTATGTTCTGGGGGCTCGATGTTTAATCAATCAATCATGCTAATGTTATTACTTAATAATAATTTGATGATAAGGCACCGGCAGGAGGCCCTTTGTGGTTTTGAGGCCTGCTAGTGTCGACCCTAATAGGAAAAGGGTCTTGTCTACTGATCCATGATGAGCGCACTACCCGCACGTGGGAAGCGAGTATGGGCGCCCCCCTCAATTTGACTCGATTCGCATCTCGTCCAAATCGCCTCATTTAGTTCGGGTTTTCCATTTGCTGCATGCATGATCTTGCGAGCCCTTGGTACCCGGGTGGAACTTTCGTAGTCGGCATATAGGGGGACACGGTCTTAGAGTGCTATGAGGGTCCATTTTCTTCTGGGCTCGATTAGCCGTGCGCCCAAGGTTCTTTGGGCTTGATGCGAAGAAGAGTTGAGTTGTGTTGAGTGCCCCGCTTGGTGGAAGGGCCTTTCCATCTGGCGGGTTATTCATGCGTGTACGGCCAAATTGGTGCAACCCTGCAGGGATAATCTTCTCGAGAAGCCGTGTTTTCCGCGGTTATGGATTACTTGGTGAAAGTACTGACTAACAAGTACTCAGGACAACTTAAACCTAATGATCCACCATCTCACACCCAATGATTAACAACTTGACTAGTAATAGGATTATTGACACAATAATCTGCTTCATCTTTAATTCAACTGTGTGAGTTATCCTCGGATTGCTTCTTTGGATAAGGGGCGAGATCCAGGATGGGTTTGTTTGAGGTTAGTTGATAGGTTGGTTACGATACACGATCTTATCTCCTTTCTGATAGCCGGAAGTTGTAGTATGTTCTGTAGTTGGTTAGAGCAGCCAGTTGCAGCATCTTTTATATCCCCTTCCTTCCGTTGAACCCAAAGCATCTGTGCTTGGTGTTGACGGGTTACACTTTGGTGAACTGTGAGTCTTGCTTGCCAGTACGTTTATGTACTGACCCCTTTGGGGCTGTGGTTTCCGCAGACCTACGTTTCCGAGGATCTACATGGTGGCTACTACGTGGATTATGACGAGACTGCTGACGAGTAGATAGCGGACCCGGGCAGGATCCGAGACTTCGTGGATGGGCTCCGTCTGTTCGTTTCCGGCCTCTTAGGCCTATTTGGTTCTTGTCTGTACTCAGACATGTTGAATGCTTCCGCTGTGATGTGATGATGAATTGTTGGGACATGTGTCCTCTGGATGATTGTATTTGCTATCTCTGCTCTAATGAGAGCATTTGCACCTTATTTCCATCTTTTGTGTCGTAGAGATCTGTTGTGATATCAGTTGTTCAACGCCGTTGACGTACCATGTGTGTATGGTTTGAAGTACATCAATGGAAGTGTCCTGATTTCTATGGGATAGTTTACGTCGACGCTGAACAGATAGGGGTTGGTTGTCACACATACGTGTGTTGGCCTACTCGTAAGAGGACGCGGGTGCCGGTAAGCCCCGTAATCCAATCTACTACTGTTTAACGGAACGGCGAGTATCCCTTAGAAGTCCGGGTGCGACATGAAATCACCGGGATCTAGCTGGCAAAGCAATAAAGTTAGCCAGAACATCGAGATCACAATTGGAAACCTTCCATTCCAGGCATCTCTGATAGCTCTCCACTCTTCAGATATTGATGTCATTCTTGGGATGGATTGGCTGGTAGCCAACAAAGCAGTCATTGATTGTCCTGCTAAGTCTGTCAAAATCACACACCCTTCTGGCCAGATAGTCTACTTCCATGCTGAAAATCCAGTTGTTCAAATCTACACTCTCAATGCAAATCCTCTACCATCTATTGAAACTGTTCCGGTGGTTTGTGACTTCCCCGATGTCTTTCCAGAAGAATTGCCGGGAATGCCTCCTGACAGAGCTGTTGAGTTCGTCATCGAACTTGAACCAGGCACTGCTCCAATCTCCAAGTATCCATACAAGATAGCTCCTCCTGAACTGAAATTGTTAAAGGAGCAAATCGATATGTACATGGAAAAAGGTTACATTCAACCTAGTTCCTCGGCTTGGGGATGCTCAACTCTCTTTGTGGAAAAGAAGGATCAAACAAAGAGACTCGTTGTTGACTATCGTCCTCTTAACGAGAAAACCATCAAAAATAAGTATCCAATTCCTCGCATCGATGATCTCTTTGATCAACTTGCTGGAGCCTCTATATTCTCCAAGTTGGACTTGAGAATGGGTTACCATCAAATAAAGATCAGAAAATAGGATGTTCCAAAGACAGCCTTTGTCACTCGCTTCGGTCGCTATGAATACACCGTCATGTCCTTTGGTCTCACCAATGCACCGGCGACCTTCTCTCGACTCATGAATTCTGTCTTCCATGAATACCTCGACAAGTTCGTTGTGGTATATCTTGATGATATTCTTGTCTACTCCAAATCCGAGAAAGAGCATGAAGAACATCTTCGTCTCATCCTCATGAAGCTTCGCGAACATCGCATCTATGCCAAGTTTTCCAAATGTGAGTTCTGGATTTCTAAAGTCACTTATCTTGGTCATGTCATATCTGCCAAGGGCATAGCTATTGACCCAGAAAAGGTTAAGGCCATTGTTGAATGGAAACCGCCTAAAACGGTGAAGCAAGTCAGAAGTTTTCTTGGTTTGGCTAGCTATTGTCGTCGCTTCGTCCCAAACTTCTCCAAGATTGCCAAACCTCTCACTCACCTCACAAAGAAGGACAAGAAGTTCGTCTGGTCTCCACAATGTGATGAAAGCTTCAATCTCCTGAAGACTAAACTCACTTCTACACCAGTTCTGGTTGGCCCAGATCCTTCCAAACCTTTCCAAATATTCTGTGATGCTTCTCTCCAAGGACTAGGTGCAGTTCTCATGCAAGAACGTCAAGTTGTGGCTTATGCTTCTTGCCAGTTGAACACACATGAGCTCAACTATCCTATTCATGACCTTGAGCTTGCAGCAGTTGTCTTTGCCCTCAAGAAATGGAGACAATACTTGTTGGGTAATCGCACTGAGATCTTTTCTGACCACAACAGTCTAAAGTACATCTTCAGTCAGCCAGATCTGAAACTCAGACAAAGGAGATGGATTGAGAAAATCAAAGACTTCGATCTCACCATCTATGACACTTCAGGCAAGGCTAATGTAATGGCCGACGCTCTCAGTCGCAAGTCCTATTGAGACAATCTCATGATCATGGAAATCCAACCTCCTCTTCACGAAGAATTCCAAAAGCTGAATCTTGGACTTGTTCCTCAAGGCTATCTTGCAAACTTGACAGCCAGTCCAACGCTTGAGGACAAGATTCGATCTGAACAACTTCGTGATGCTGAGATCAAGAAGATCACAAAGAACATTAAAGCAGGCAATGTGAAGTATGAGTGCTTCTCAATTGATGACAAGGGAACAGTGTTTTTCCAAGGACGCATTGCAGTTCCCGAAATCCAAAGCCTGAAAGATGTGATTCTCAAGGAGGATCATGATACTCCTCTTTCCATACACCCTGGAAGTACAAAAATGTACCAGGATCTCAAAACAATGTATTGGTGGTCTGGCATGAAGCGTGAAATTGCTAAATATGTCTCTGAATGCGATGTTTGTCAACGTGTCAAAGCAGTTCATCAGAAATCAGCGGGTCTTCTCCAACCTCTGAAAATTCCTGAATGGAAGTGGGACATGATTGAAATGGACTTCGTCACTGGTTTTCCAAAGTCCAAGAGGGGCAACGATGCAATCTTCGTTGTCATTGATCGACTCACTAAAGTCGCTCACTTCTTTCCTGTCAAAGAGACAATCTCAGCTAGTCAATTGACAGAGCTCTATACAACAAAGATTGTTCCTCTTCATGGTGTTCCGTTGGAAATCAGCTCAGACCGTGGAAGCATCTTCACTTCTCACTTCTGGAAAATCTTTCAAGAAGCTTTGGGCACCAAGCTTCTGTTGAGCACAGCCTATCATCCTCAGTCTCAAGGGCAAGTCGAAAGAGTCAATCAGATTCTCGAGGATATGCTCAGAGCATGTGGTCTCTCTTTTGGCATGAAATTGGAGGAATGTCTTCCATATGCTGAATTCTCCTACAACAACAGCTTCCAGGCAAGCCTAGGCATGGCACCTTTCGAGGCTCTCTATGGTCGCAGATGCAGGAGTCCAATCAATTGGTCTGGAGCCGGTGAATGCTCACTCTTTGGTACTGACATTGTTAAGGAGGCCGAAGAGAAAGTCCGCATCATTCGTGACAATCTGAAGATTGCTCAGTCTCGTCAGAAAAGCTACAATGACAGCAAACACAGAGATATGGTCTATGCAGCTGGTGATAAGGCCTACCTCCGTGTCACTCCTCTCAGAGGCACTCATCGTTTTGGTGTCAAGGGAAAGCTTGCTCCACGTTATATTGGTCCCTTCAACATTCTCTCAAGGCGTGCAGAAAATGCCTATCGTCTTGAACTTCCAGAAAAGCTATCCAAGGTGCACGATGTCTTTCACGTGTCACAGCTCAAGAAGTGCTTCAAAGATCCAGGTCGTGCAGTTGATCATGATTCCATTCAACTGCAAGAAGACCTCTCTTATGAAGAGCACCCTATTCGCATTCTCGATGAGACCGAGCGCAAAACTCGCAACAAGAGCACCAAGTTCTTAAAAGTGCAGCGGTCTCATCATTCCGATAAAGAGGCAACATGGGAGACCGAAGAGGATCTTCGTAAGAAGTATCCGGACCTTTTCTCTTCTCAGTAGGAATCTCGTGGCGCGATTCCTTCAAGGGGGGCGTTTTGTAACATCCCAAGTATGAAAATTCCCCTTTTACATGATTGTTTCTTGAATTTTATTCAATGCATCATGTCATCATAATGCACTCATGTGTGGAATTTCAAATTTCAAATAAATTCAAATCATTATGTTTCACACTTGGTCTGTTACAACTTTTTCAAATAAAATATTCAAATCAAACAATTTAATTGTTTTCCATAAACTTGATTTTCCAAATAAGTGACTTGGGTAATTTTCAACTATTTCATTTATTGCAAAATTCAAGCAAATTCATTTAAATTTCAAACAACAACAAATATTTAAAAATTTCGAAAAACAAAAGTTGGTGCAACTGGGCATTTTCAGTAAGGAGCTTATAAAATTTATCACCATAATTTTAGGGTCCCAAAAACCCCTTCTTTTTCCTTCTCTTTTCTTTGCTACAAAAAAAAGGAAGTGGGGAGGCAGCCGAACTGGGCCAACAAGGCCCAGTCAGCCACCTACAACCCAGCAGGCCCAGCTCCCCACCGAACTGGCCCGAGCGGCCTTGGTCTTCCACCTCCGTACGGTGGTGACGGAAGAAGCACCACCACCACCGCACCTGCCCACCTTTCCACCTGCTCCCCTCCTCCTTATCTACCCCACGAGGACAGCCCCAAACCCTAGCCCCTCTTTTTTCTCCTTCCTCCAGCCGCCGCCGCCCCCTTCTCCTTCTTCCTCCCGCTGTCCTTTCTCTTTATTTGAAATTCTTTTTCTGAACCCGGAACAGAGCTTCCATGGCCGGTGTTTGAGGAGGAAGGCGCCGCCGTCCTGGCCACCGTCGGATCGCGCCGAGGCCGGGAATAGAACCGGGGTAGTTCCCTCTCCGTCCGCTGCCTCGACCGGACTGGGGAGCCACCAGGAGCTCTGCACCATCGACGTTTCCCGCCGTCGCGCGGCTGTTCTTCTGAAGACGCCGTCAGGGAAGTCGTCTACCCCGAGCCTCCCTTTCAGTTCCGCGCCGACGAGAGCCCCCCGGTGAGCACGCCTCGTCCCCTAGGTTCCTCCTCCCCCCTCGTTTCCCTCGCTCTGCCTGGACAAGTTCGTCACCGGTCGATCCCGTCCGCCGTCAGCGATCTGCAGTGTGCCCGCCTTCAGTTTTGTCAGTCTACCGAACGTTTTTACCTCTTATTGTTTCGCACACAGATGCAATCACGAAGTCAGGCATAGCCCAGTGGTTGTGCACCAGATCCACACCCGTGCGATCTCAGGTTCGAATCCCACTCCTGCGGCCCAAGCATGGCCTTTTTGCGATTTAATTTCCGCACGGGGCCGGGCCCGCCTGTCACACACTCCCGAGGCCACCTCAGCCTCCACCCATCCTCGTCACCGCCACGCATGCGCTGGACCCAGACGTCAGCCGGCGCGGGTACTTCCCCCCGGTGTAAAACGTTTCTGTACCTATTTCTTTTCTATTTTTTTTTCTTTTCCAGAAAATGGCAGATTAATACCAAATCTTGCAAACAACATAACTTAACCATTTTAAATCTGTTTTGGGCAAACAAAATAGGTATCCCAATCCAAATTTCCTACTCTACCCAAATATGTAATAATATCAACATTTTGAGAAACTAAAAATCCCACTAATTTCAGTACTGATTTTTATCTAGTTAAAATACCAAAGTGCATAACTTAATCATTTAAACCCAAAATTTGACAAATAAAATGTCTAGTTGAAGCTAACACTATTTCCTTGCTATTTCTATCATCTCTCATGCAGTTAATCCACTTTAACAAAATGTTTAGGTGTAATTCATTAAACCCTCAAATTAGGCATATGGACTTTTACCATATGCAATTCAATTGCATATGGGTCCATTTAATATTGATCGTAATGTCTCTAGCTTACCTTCGATGCACCAATTAAAATGTCATGCATCATCCCATGTTTGTGCATTATGCCATGTTATTGATTGTCCGTCTCTCTTCGTTGTTTGTTTGCTTCTTCTCGAATAGACGACGACGTTGAGACAGACGAGGTTTACGATACCACTTCAGAGGAGTTAGCCCAGTACCAGGCTACTGAGTTTGCAGGCAAGTATTCACTCACATGAACCATTGTGTCCGTTCCACACTTGATACCGATACTTTCCGTTGTCTAATCTGCTAGCCTTATGATTCGTTGCTTGTGTTCCAATCCTATCACATGTCATCCTGCAGCCATGAATATAGCCTCAACCCCACTCCTACAACCTTGTTGTTTGTTAGCCTGTGTCGTAGTATCATGCTTAGGTTTGTTGGTGCTCGAGTCTTGTGGTCATTTATCTTATCACCTGTTTAGTTTGATAGATGGGCTTGTTATAATCAATTTCATGTTAATGTTTGGGATAATAATAATTTGATGATAAGGCACCGGCAGGAGGCCCGGGTTAGGGTTTTGAAGCCTGCTAGTGTCGACCCTAATTAGGAAAAGGGTCTTGTCCTCTGATCCATGATGAGCATGCTCACCGCATCCGGGTGGTCGTATGGAACCCCCTCGACTTTGACCTGATCCGCCGTTTGTCCGAAGAGCCACACTTAGTTTGGGTGTTCCATTTGCGCATACGCACGAATGGGTCGCGCCCATGGTTGATGATTATGATGATGATGATGATGACGCATGCATATAGGGCGAGGCCTGTGGTGCCGGGGGGTGTGGTTTTCACCCTTGCGCTTAGGTTAGGTCGGACTGGCCGGGACCTTATAGCTCCGTGGCTCCTAGGACAGGTTGCAGAGATGGTTCGGGTCGTGTTGAGTCCACCTGAGTTTTAGTTGGTGGCTCGAGTGTGTACGGGTACTGGAGCACACCCTGCAGGGATGAATCTTCTCGAGAAGCCGTGTTGTCCGCGGTTATGTGACGACTTGGTGAAAGTGCTGGCCAACAAGTACTCCGACAACTTACACCTAATTAATAATAATTTGACTAGTAATAGGCATATTATCACAATAACCTGAACCCTCATTAATCCAACTGTGTGGGTTATCCTCGGATTGCTTCTTTGGATAAGGGGCGAGATCCAGGATGGGTTTGTTTGAGGTTGGTGGTAGTTGGCTCCGATGCGCTATCTTATCCCTTTCTTTTAGCCGGATGTTGTAGCGTGTTTCTGTAGTTGGTTAGTGCAGCCCGCTGCCGCACCTTTGTATCACCTATCTTCCGTTGAACCCAAAGCATCTGTACTTGGTGTTGTCGGGTACACTTTGGTATCTTGTGCGTCTTGCTTGCCAGTACTCGTCCGTACTGACCCCTTTGGGGCTGCTGGTTCTGCAGACTACGTTTCCGAGGATCCCCATGGTGGCTACTACGTGGAGTATGACGAGGCTGCTGACGAGTAGATAGCGGACCCGGGCAGGATCCGAGACTTCGTGGATGGGCTCCGTTCTTTTTGTTTCCGGCCTCTTAGGCCTATTTGGATCTTGTCTGTATCTCAGACACTTTGTTTGCTTCCGCTGTGATGTAATGATGACTTGTTGGGACATGTGTCCTCTGCATGACTGTATTTGCTATCTCTGCTCTAGTGAGAGCTTTTGCCACTTATTTCTATTTCTTTGTGTCTTAGAGATTTGTTGTGATATCACTTGTTCAAATGCCGTTGACGTACCATGTGTGTATGTTATGAAGTACGTCAATGGAAGTATTCGGATTCCTATTGGATGGTTTCACAAACGATGAATGGTAGAGAATGGTTGTCACACGTTTACGTGTCGGCCTACTCATATTGAGATGCGGGTGCAGGTAGGCCCCGTAAGCCAATTATCTACTATTTAGCGGGCTGTGTGTATCCTCTAGAAGTCCCGGTGCGACAAATGGTATCAGAGCCTGTCTGCCCGTAGGATCCCTTTTACTGGTCGCAGTTGAGTCTAGAAACTATTTTGTAGCTATATAGGAAAAATGAAACGTGAGAGTAGGAATTCTGTTCTTTTATTTCTTTCCCCACCCACCCTCCCTTTTCTGGTAAGGAAGTGCAACGTTGTTTTTTCTCTTCTCACCTAAACTTTCAAGTGAGGATTTCACGTATCCTGGTTTCTCGAGGATGGTTATATCTACTAGACCATAGGAGTGGAGGTGGTTGTGACACGATTTTCGTGTTGCCTACTCACGATTGAGAACGGTGGCAAATAAGCCTCGGAAGCAGATCCTCTATTCCTTAAGCAGTAGATATTGATCATCTAGAAGCCCGGATGGGTTTCGCCATAGTACCTCAGGTGTTTGTGGTCTCCTGTTTCCCAGTTGTTGCTTCGATATCGTCCTTCACAAATCGTCTCTTTCGTTGTAACAACTTACCTGTTGATTCGTTGTTAACCCCCATCCGCTTTGTTCCGGAGATTTTCTTCTTCAACACGGCTATCCATGTGGTACGCGAACCATTTATGGTGAACGTTGAGGGTAGTATATGTTAGATCCATGCTACCTTCTTACCGTCTGAAGTAAGCCTTGTAAGCACTTATATTGGATTTTGTTTTCCGGTTAGTGTGTTAATCTTGGTATCCTCTTTAGGATGGAAAGTGGTGACGAAGAACCCACACTGCCACCCGAGATGGGGAAAGTGTTGTCTCAGATGACACAAGTTATAAGGCAGATGCAACAGAACCAAGACCTTGGGAATAATGGCAACGCCCGTGTGTCTATTCGGGAGTTCCTTGAGCTCAATCCACGCACGTTTGATACCTCCTCCGAGCCATTGGATGCTGATGACTGGCTTCATGAAATGAACCGTACTCTTATGGTAGCTCATGTGGCTGGCGAGGACCGTGTTCCTTACGTGACCTACCTTCTCCGTGGACAATCCATGTCTTGGTGGGAGAACTTCCAAGAAATGAGAGGTCCTAGTGTGGCAATCACATGGGAGGATTTCAAGCAAGCCTTCGTGCGCCATCACATTCCCGATGGGCTCATGGAGAGAATGCGTGAGGAATTCTATTCTTTCACACAAGGCAATTTGGACGTTCTCGAATACCAAAGAGAGTTCAATCGCCTGGCTCGCTACGCCGGAGATGAAGTCTCCACGGAAGCGAGAAAGATGGCAAGGTTCCGCAGGGGTCTCAACCCGGAACTCAAGTATGCTCTCACCAACGTCAAGGCCAAGAATTTTTAGGACCTCATCAACATCACTCTAAATGAAGAGCATGGGCGCAAGTTGGTTGAGGAATCTCGTAAGCACTCTCGTGAACAGGCTAATCTCTCAAAAGCTATCATGCCTCCACAAAAACGAAGAGTTTGGGTTCCATATACCACTCCAACACCGCCCATCTGCTTTCCAAGCCTGGCAGGATTTCTTGCCCGCCCTCCCACCCCAGTGGTATCTTCAGGAGGTGCTCTATCTCAGCCAGGTCCAACAACTCCTCGTTCTGTTGTTACATGCTACAAGTGTGGACAGCCGGGCCACTATTCCGATAAGTGTCCGCAAAGGCACTTCTTTCCACCTCCACCTCGCCACAGGTCAATCCCAACAAGAATACGTGGTCCTCCGTTGGGTTGCTACAGCAGCAACGAGCTTGGCGTGAGAACCGTCAAGGTGAACCATGTCAAGGCCCAGGGAGTAGAAGAATCTCCAGAGGTTGTAATGGGCACACTTCTTGTGAACTCGTTTCGTGCTAAAGTCTCGTTCGATTCTGGTGCTTCACACTCCTTCATCTCTCAACACTTTGCAAACACCAGTAAAATCAACTTCGAACAGTTGTCTATCCCTCTCCTAGTGAAATCACCGGGATCTAGCTGGCAAAGCAATAAAGTTAGCCAGAACATCGAGATCACAATTGGAAACCTTCCATTCCAGGCATCTCTGATAGCTCTCCACTCTTCAGATATTGATGTCATTCTTGGGATGGATTGGCTGGTAGCCAACAAAGCAGTCATTGATTGTCCTGCTAAGTCTGTCAAAATCACACACCCTTATGGCCAGATAGTCTACTTCCATGCTGAAAATCCAGTTGTTCAACTCTACACTCTCAATGAAAATCCTCTACCATCTATTGAAACTGTTCCGGTGGTTTGTGACTTCCCCGATGTCTTTCCAGAAGAATTGCCAGGAATGCCTCCTGACAGAGCTGTTGAGTTCGTCATCGAACTTGAACCAGGCACTGCTCCAATCTCCAAGTATCCATACAAGATAGCTCCTCCTGAACTGAAATTGTTAAAGGAGCAAATCGATGTGTACATGGAAAAAGGTTACATTCAACCTAGTTCCTCGGCTTGGGGATGCCCAACTCTCTTTGTGGCAAAGAAGGATCAAACAAAGAGACTCGTTGTTGACTATCGTCCTCTTAACGAGAAAACCATCAAAAATAAGTATCCAATTCCTCGCATCGATGATCTCTTTGATCAACTTGCTGGAGCCTCTATATTCTCCAAGTTGGACTTGAGAATGGGTTACCATCAAATAAAGATCAGAAAAGAGGATGTTCCAAAGACAACCTTTGTCACTCGCTTCGGTCGCTATGAATACACCGTCATGTCCTTTGGTCTCACCAATGCACCGGCGACCTTCTCTCGGCTCATGAATTCTGTATTCCATGAATAACTCGACAAGTTCATTGTGGTATATCTTGATGATATTCTTGTCTACTCCAAATCCGAGAAAGAGCATGAAGAACATCTTCGTCTCATCCTCATGAAGCTTCGCGAACATCGCCTCTATGCCAAGTTTTCCAAATGTGAGTTCTGGATTTCTGAAGTCACTTACCTTGGTCATGTCATATCTGCCAAGGGCATAGCTATTGACCCAGAAAAGGTTAAGGCCATTGTTGAATGGAAACCGCCTAAAACAGTGAAGCAAGTCAGAAGTTTTTCTTGGTTTGGCTAGCTATTGTCGTCGCTTCGTCCCAAACTTCTCCAAGATTGCCAAACCTCTCACTGACCTCACAAAGAAGGACAAGAAGTTCGTATGGTCTCCACAATGTGATGAAAGCTTCAATCTCCTGAAGACTAAACTCACTTCTACACCAGTTCTGGTTGGCCCAGATCCTTCCAAACCTTTCCAAATATTCTGTGATGCTTCTCTCCAAGGACTAGGTGCAGTTCTCATGCAAGAACGTCAAGTTGTGGCTTATGCTTCTCGCCAGTTGAACACACATGAGCTCAACTATCCTATTCATGACCTTGAGCTTGCAGCAGTTGTCTTTGCCCTCAAGAAATGGAGACAATACTTGTTGGGTAATCGCACTGAGATCTTTTCTGACCACAACAGTCTAAAGTACATCTTCAGTCAGCCAGATCTGAAACTCGGACAAAGGAGATGGATTGATAAGATCAAAGACTTCGATCTCACCATCTATGACACTTCAGGCAAGGCTAATGTAATGGCCGACGCTCTCAGTCGCAAGTCCTATTGCGACAATCTCATGATCATGGAAAGCCAACCTCCTCTTCACGAAGAATTCCAAAAGCTGAATCTTGGACTTGTTCCTCAAGGCTATCTTGCAAACTTGACAGCCAGTCCAACGCTTGAGGACAAGATTCGATCTGAACAACTTCGTGATGCTGAGATCAAGAAGATCGCAAAGAACATCAAAGCAGGCAATGTGAAGTATGAGTGCTTCTCAATTGATGACAAGGGAACAGTGTTTTTCCAAGGACGCATTGCAGTTCCCAAAATCCAAAGCCTGAAAGATGTGATTCTCAAGGAGGCTCATGATCCTCCTCTTTCCATACACCCTGGAAGTACAAAAATGTACCAGGATCTCAAAACAATGTATTGGTGGTCTGGCATGAAGCGTGAAATTGCTAAATATGTCTCTGAATGCGATGTTTGTCAACGTGTCAAAGCAGTTCATCAGAAATCAGCGGGTCTTCTCCAACCTCTGAAAATTCCTGAATGGAAGTGGGACATGATTGAAATGGACTTCGTCACTGGTTTTCCAAAGTCCAAGAGGGGAAACAATGCAATCTTCGTTGTCATTGATCGACTCACTAAAGTCGCTCACTTCTTTCCTGTCAAAGAGACAATCTCAGCTAGTCAATTGGCAGAGCTCTATACAACAAAGATTGTTCCTCTTCATGGTGTTCCGTTGGAAATCAGCTCAGACCATGGAAGCATCTTCACTTCTCACTTCTGGAAAAGCTTTCAAGAAGCTTTGGGCACCAAGCTTCTGTTCAACACAGCCTATCATCCTCAGTCTCAAGGGCAAGTCGAAAGAGTCAATCAGATTCTCGAGGATATGCTCAGAGCATGTGGTCTCTCTTTTTGCATGAAATAGGAGGAATGTCTTCCATATGCTGAATTCTCCTACAACAACAGCTTCCAGGCAATCCTAGGCATGGCACCTTTCGAGGCTCTCTATGGTCGCAGATGCACGAGTCCAATCAATTGGTCTGGAGCCGGTGAACGCTCACTCTTTGGTACTGACATTGTTAAGGAGGCCGAAGAGAAAGTCCGCATCATTCGTGACAATCTGAAGATTGCTCAGTCTCGTCAGAAAAGCTACTATGACAGCAAACACAGAGATATGGTCTATGCAGCTGGTGATAAGGCCTACCTCCGTGTCACTCCTCTCAGAGGCACTCATCGTTTTGGTGTCAAGGGAAAGCTTGCTCCACGTTATATTGGTCCCTTCAACATTCTCTCAAGGCGTGCAGAAAATGCCTATCGTCTTGAACTTCCAGAAAAGCTATCCAAGGCGCAGGATGTCTTTCACGTGTCACAGCTCAAGAAGTGCTTCAAAGATCCAGGTCGTGCAGTTGATCATGATTCCATTGAACTGCAAGAAGACCTCTCTTATGAAGAGCACCCTATTCGCATTCTCGATGAGACCGAACGCAAAACTCGCAACAAGAGCACCAAGTTCTTAAAAGTGCAGTGGTCTCATCATTCCGATAAAGAGGCAATGTGGGAGACCGAAGAGGATCTTCGCAAGAAGTATCGGACCTTTTCTCTTCTCAGTAGGAATCTCGGGGCGCGATTCCTTCAAGGGGGGGCGTTTTGTAACATCCCAAGTATGAAAATTCCCCTTTTACATGGTTGTTTCTTGAATTTTATTCAATGCATCATGTCATCATAATGCACTCATGTGTGGAATTTCAAATTTCAAATAAATTCAAATCATTATGTTTCACACTTGGTCTGTTACAACTTTTTCAAAAAAAATATTCAAATCAAACAATTTAATTGTTTTCCATAAACTTGATTTTCCAAATAAGTGACTTGGGTAATTTTCAACTATTTCATTTATTGCAAAATTCAAGCAAATTCATTTAATTTCAAACAGCAACAAATATTTAAAAATTTCGAAAAACAAAAGTTGGTGCAACTGGGCATTTTCAGTAAGGAACTTATAAAATTTATCACCATAATTTTAGGGTCCCAAAAACCCCTTCTTTTTCCTTCTCTTTTCTTTGCTACAAAAAAAAACAAAGGAAGTGGGGAGGCAGGCGAACTGGGCCAACAAGGCCCAGTCAGCCACCTACGACCCAGCAGGCCCAGCTCCCCACCAAACTGGCCCGAGCGGCCTCGGTCTTCCACCTCCGTACGGTGGTGACGGAAGCAACACCACCACCACCGCACCTGCCCACCTTTCCACCTGCTCCCCTCCTCCTTATCTACCCCGCGAGGACAGCCCCAAACCCTAGCCCCTCTTCTTTCTCCTTCCTACAGCCGCCGCCGCCCTCTTCTCCTTCTTCCTCCCGCTGTCCTTTCTCTTTCTCTGAAATACTTTTTGTGAACCCGGAACAGAGCTTCCATGGCCGGTGTTTGAGGAGGAGGGCGCCGCCGTCCTGGCCACCGTCGGATCGCGCCGAGGATGGGAAAGGAACCGGGGTAGTTCCCTCTCCTTCCTCGCTGCCTCGGCCGGACTGGGGAGCCACCAGGAGCTCCGCACCATCGACGTTTCCCGCCGTCGCGCGGCTGTTCTTCTGAAGACGCCGTCAGGGAAGTCGTCTTCCCCGAGCCTCCCTTTCAGTTCCGCGCCGACGAGAGCCCCCCGGTGAGCACGCCTCGTCCCCTAGGTTCCTCCTCCCCCCTCGTTTCCCTCGCTCTGCCCGGACAAGTTCGTCACCGGTCGATCCCGTCCGCCGTCAGCGATCTGCAGTGTGCCCGCCTTCGGTTTCGTCAGTCTACCGAACGTTTTTACCTCTTATTGTTTCGCACACAGATGCAATCACGAAGTCAGGCATAGCCCAGTGGCTGTGCACCAGATCCACACCCGTGCGATCTCAGGTTCGAATCCCACCCCTGCGGCCCAAGCATGGCCTTTTTGCGATTTAATTTCCGCACGGGGCCGGGCCCGCCTGTCACACACTCCCGAGGCCACCTCAGCCTCCACCCATCCTCGTCACCGCCACGCATGCGCTGGACCCAGCTGTCAGCCGGCGCGGGTACTTCCCCCCGGTGTAAAACGTTTCTGTACCTATTTCTTTTCTATTTTTTTTCTTTTCCAGAAAATGGCAGATTAATACCAAATCTTGCAAACAACATAACTTAACCATTTTAAATCTGTTTTGGGCAAACAAAATAGGTATTCCAATCCAAATTTCCTACTCTACCCAAATATGTAATAATATCAACATTTTGAGAAACTAAAAATCCCACTAATTTCAGTACTGATTTTTATCTAGTTAAAATACCAAAGTGCATAACTTAATCATTTAAACCCAAAATTTGACAAATAAAATGTCTAGTTGAAGCTAACACTATTTCCTTGCTATTTCTATCATCTCTCATGCATTTAATCCACTTTAACAAAATGTTTAGGTGTAATTCATTAAACCCTCAAATTAGGCATATGGACTTTTACCATATGCAATTCAATTGCATATGGGTCCATTTAATATTGGTCGTAATGTCTCTAGCTTACCTTCGATGCACCAGTTAAAATGTCATGCATCATCCCACGTTTGTGCATTATGCCATGTTATTGATTGTCCGTCTCTCTTCGTTTTTTGTGTGCTTCTTCTCGAATAGACGACGACGTTGAGACAGACGAGGTTTACGTTACCACTTCAGAGGAGTTAGCCCAGTACCAGGCTACTGAGTTTGCAGACAAGTATTCACTCACATGAACCATTGTGTCCGTTCCACACTTGATACCGATACTTTCCGTTGTGTAATCTGCTAGCCTTATGATTCGTTGCTTGTGTTCCGATCCTATCACATGTCATCCTGCAGCCATGAATATAGCCTCAACCCCACTCCTACAACCTTGTTGTTTGTTAGCCTGTGTCGTAGTATCATGCTTAGGTTTGTTGGTGCTCGAGTCTTGTGGTCATTTATCTTATCACCTGTTTAGTTGATAGATGGGCTTGTTATAATCAATTTCATGTTAATGTTTGGGGTAATAATAATTTGATGATGAGGCACCGGCAGGAGGCCCGGGTTAGGGTTTTGAAGCCTGCTAGTGTCGACCCTAATTAGGAAAATGGTCTTGTCCTCTGATCCATGATGAGCGTGCTCACCGCATCCAGGTGTGGTCGTATGGAACCCCCCTCGACTTTGACCTGATCTGCCGTTTGTCCGAAGAGCCACACTTAGTTCGGGTGTTCCATTTGCGCATACGCACGAATGGGTCGAGCCCATGGTTGATGATTATGATGATGATGATGACGCATGCATATAGGGCGAGGCCTGTGGTGCCGGGGGGTGTGGTTTTCACCCTTGCGCTTAGGTTAGGTCGGACTGGCCGGGACCTTATAGCTCCGTGGCTCCTAGGACAGGTTGCAGAGATGGTCCAGGTCGTGTTGAGTCCACCTGAGTTTTAGTTGGTGGCTCGAGTGTGTACGGGTACTGGAGCACACCCTGCAGGGATGAATCTTCTCGAGAAGCCGTGTTGTCCGCGGTTATGTGACGACTTGGTGAAAGTGCTGGCCAACAAGTACTCCGACAACTTACACCTAATTAATAATAATTTGACTAGTAATAGGCATATTGTCACAATAACCTGAACCCTCATTAATCCAACCGTGTGGGTTATCCTCGGATTGCTTCTTTGGATAAGGGTCGAGATCCAGGATGGGTTTGTTTGAGGTTGGTGGTAGTTGGCTCCGATGCGCTATCTTATCCCTTTCTTTTAGCCGGATGTTGTAGCGTGTTTCTGTAGTTGGTTAGTGCAGCCCGCTGCCGCACCTTTGTATCACCTATCTTCCGTTGAACCCAAAGCATCTGTACTTGGTGTTGTCGGGTACACTTTGGTATCTTGTGCGTCTTGCTTGTCAGTACTCGTCCGTACTGACCCCTTTGGGGCTGCTGGTTCTGCAGACTATGTTTCCGAGGATCCCCATGGTGGCTACTACGTGGAGTATGACGAGGCTGCTGACGAGTAGATAGCGGACCCGGGCAGGATCCGAGACTTCGTGGATGGGCTCCGTTCTTTTCGTTTCCGGCCTCTTAGGCCTATTTGGATCTTGTCTGTATCTCAGACACTTTGTTTGCTTCCGCTGTGATGTAATGATGACTTGTTGGGACATGTGTCCTCTGCATGACTGTATTTGCTATCTCTGCTCTAGTGAGAGCTTTTGCCACTTATTTCTATTTCTTTGTGTCTTAGAGATTTGTTGTGATATCACTTGTTCAAATGTCGTTGACGTACCATGTGTGTATGTTATGAAGTACGTCAATGGAAGTATTCGGATTCCTATTGGATGGTTTCACAGACGATGAATGGTAGAGAATGGTTGTCACACGTTTACGTGTCGGCCTACTCATATTGAGATGCGGGTGCAGGTAGGCCCCGTAAGCCAATTATCTACTATTTAGCAGGCTTGTGTGTATCCTCTAGAAGTCCGGGTGCGACATTTACATAGAATCGAACTAAGTGTAGAAATGATGTAACTGCTGGATGCTCGAGGGCTTATTTGTCAGATTTCTTCAACAATTTGTACAATGGCAAACCTTTGTCACCAAGCCAGCTTATGAACCTGCTTACAGCGGCTGCAGAACCCGTTAATATCTGGACATCTTTTAGACATGTAGGCCTTTTGATCTTTAGGATTGCTTTGATTTTTTTCCTGGTTTACCTCTATTCCTCTGTGAGAAACAATAAAAACTAGAAACTTTCCTGAGGGAACCCCAAATATGCACTTTAAAGGATTCGACTTCATTTTGTCAGTGCAGAGATTGTCGAAGGTTTCTCTTAGGTCTTCAAGGAGTGTATGCTTTTCCCTGGACACAACGACAATGTCATCCACGTAAAACATGGACGTTTTTGCCAATTTGATTATACAAGCACCTTTGCATGCAACGCTGGTATGTTGCTACATCATTCTTTAGGTCAAAAGGCATGGTTATGTGATAGTATGTTCCATAGGGTGTTATGAAAGTGGTTTTTATTTGGTCTTCTTCTTTCATGCGTATTTGATGATACCCGAAATAAGCGTCCAAAAAGCATAAAAGCTCAAAGCCAGCAGTGCATCTATTATTTGATCGATTCGCGGTAACGCGAACCTATCTTTTGGGCACGATTTGTTCAGAACGGTGTAATCTATACACATCCTAAGAATAATACTATCTTTCTTTGGGACTAATACTGGGTTCGTAGACCAATCAGTATGTATAACTTCTCGGATAAAATCAGCTGCTAAAAGCCGGATAATTTCCTTGCCAATAGCCTTCCGCCTTCTTCCATCAAAACGACAGAGACCTTGTTTGACGTGCTTTGATCCTGGAATAACCTTCAGTTGGTGCTCAGCAAGTTCCCTTGGTACATCTGGCATGTCAGCAGGACACCAAGAAAAGATATCCCAGTTCTCACGGAGGAACTTGATGAGCGCGCTTTCCTATGCGTCAGTCATTCCTGTTCTCACAACGACAAACTTTGTTGGATCTTTTGGGTCCAGGATGATCTGCTTTGTATTCTCCGAGGCTTTGAAACTATCTGCCGGCTTCCGGCTTTCTTTCCCTGTCGACATTTCTGTCAGTGATATTTCTATAGCCAGTTCCTTCATATCCTCCTTCCATATCACCTATTCGGCGCAAAGGGTGTTTCCTTTCTCCAGCTCGTTTGCTAGCTTGAAATCTTCTGGTATGGTGATTACTCCGCCCTTAGGCCCTGGCATCTTGAGCTTGTTGTAGATGTAGCACGACCTTGCCATGGATTTGGCGAAAGCCGTACGTTCAAGTATTGCATGATACACACTTTCGAACGGAACTACCTCGAACGAGATCATTTCCTAGTGGAAGTGTTTCTTATTTCTCAAGGTTAGTTCTAGGGAAATTTCTCCTAGAGAATGTGCTTTCCTTCTCGGAACAATACCGTGGAAGTGTACATTGCTGTGTTTGAGATGGGTCTCAGAGAGATGCAACTGCTTTAGTGTACTTAAGTACATGATATTGATACTGGATCCTCCATCCACCAACACCCTTTTGAGCCTAGTGTTTTGAACAATAGGACTTATGACCAAAGCGTGTGTGCCAGGTTCGAGGATATTCCCGGGATGATCAGACTGATCCCAGGTAATTGGCGTGTTTGAATACTTCAAGTACTTTGGGGTTGGAGGTACAACCGCATTAATTTCTTGAAGCGTTCGTTTGGCTTGTTTTGCCGAGGGAGTTGCGAGAAAATTTAGGTTACATTCTCCTTCAACTCTCGAAAATTTAGGCTCGCTCTTCCGCTGCTGCTCCTGGATTTTATCATCAGTGTTCAACTTGCTTTCGTGTTTTTCAACTTCTGGCTTTTGCTTGTTGAAATTCATTTTGGAATTCTTTCCTTTATTCCCGATCCTGCATTGCCTTTCATGTGCTTATTAAGCCGGCACTGCGAATTTGTATGGGTACGCTTCCCGAATTGCGAATGGTGGACACAGGATTTCGACTTAATTTTTTCCCACTCTTCTTTAGAATAGGAGATGGGTTCCCTGTTCTCTGTGCTTTTTCCCTTCCATCTGCTGCCATTATCCTTTCCAAAGGCTATGTTTACCTCTTTGGGTTTTGGCTGTGCTTCTGGAGTAGCCTTCTTTTCACAGCGAGACGCCTTTTTGGCTTGAACCAAAGCATCGATATTTCCGCCTCTAGCCCCGATGTCGTATTCATCCATTGGATGCTCATTGGCGCTTGTAAGCATAGACCCGAGATCTTTGTGCTCTTTTCAACCAACCATGAACGGTATGAGGCCGGGTTTCAGGCCATTGATGATAACATGCATTGCTTGTACATCACTTACCCTGGAGCATATATTCTTCATTGCAGTCCGTCTTGAGATAAAGTCGACGTCGACTCGTTTTCATATTGGACGCAGCAGCTCAGCTGGTTAATGCGTTTAGGGCATTTATACGTACCCTGAAAGCGCTGAGCGAAAACTCTAGCCATGTATCCGGGTTTGTACTTCCAGTATACTTTTGATATGTTGGACTGACTTTGGCAAAGCCAGAGTGTAGATTGATTCTCTGGATCCTGTCAGTGAAACACTTTGGTCTGAACTTGTCTCTTTCCGTCTTATCGATGTGCGCGGAATATCTTCCAGCTGAATGGACAGAAGGGGATCTGCTCCGTTCTGGTCCATTGTTGCGCGAATGTGCTCTTCTGGGATCATCTCTATTTCTTCCATCATCCCGACCATTGGAATAGGGTGGAGTTCCACTCCTTGGCCTTTCCTTGTTCCTTGGAGGGGTTCGGGATCTCTCACGCATGTGAGGATTATCGTATCTTCCAGCTTTATCAGCCGGGTACCTCGGAGGCGGCATTGCTTTTCCGTCATTCTGGTTTTTCTCCTCCCGTTCCTTGTAAACACGTGGTTTTGTATTATTTCCGCCTTTCGGCGGATGGGATCTTGTTCTGGACGCTACATCCCTGTTATTCGGGGTTTTCTTGTCCTTTTTGGGATCTCCCTTCTTTTCCTTAGAATCACCTGAATCTTCGGGTTCGCCTGGGTCAGGTGCTCCAGCGGCACACGTTGCAGTTTTGCACATGGATGAATCATGATGTAGCTTCCCAGAACGCTCCTGTCCTTGTTGTTGCTGTAATGCTATTCCGAGGAAAGCATACACTCCCTGCAACTTTTCGTCCTTGGAGTACAGATCATTGTTAAGGATATTGAATGCGGTTTCTGAGTTTTCGGCTGCATTTTTGTAGATGCGTTCGCCCTTAGCATTTATGTTGTTAACATGCCTTTGCCAAGTGGGGTTTTCAAACCGCTTTCTTGCTAGCAGTTTGTCCGGCTTTGAAATTCCGGGTAACCGCGTAGGTTTAATTCTAGATCATTTCCTTCATTCATATTCATCTATTTCTTCCTGTTGTATTTTTATATCAGCCTGGGTTTTGAGAAGATTTTCCCGAGTTCGGAACAGATGTTGTTGTTGCTGCATTATTGCTTGTCCCCTGGCTTCCAGCACTTTCGGGGGCTCATTACGTGCGACCGGAGTTTGGATCAGATCGATCTCCTCCTATTCCGACATTTTGGGAACGAGGATTTCAAACATTTTCTTTTTCGCATATTTCACACCACTGTCTCCTTCAACTTCTAGGTTTTGGTTGGCAATGTCTGCCAATTTTTCCCTTTATTCTGTAATTTGGATAACAGCTTCTTAGAGGACTTCCTTTTCTTCTTGGAAGATGGAGATTTTGTTTGGTTCATCTTTCGTCAATTCCTTGACGTCAGGATAAGTCGGACTAACTTCGCCTTCCTCTTCCTCTCCTTCTTCCCTATCATCTGGCGGAGGGGTTTTGGGGTCTTCATCTTCCTCGACATCCTAGTTTCCAGTTGGTTTTGCCATGAGTACTTCATGGAAGCCCCCCTGCATGGATTTGACCTTTCTTTCAAAAGCGTCTTCATCTTCAGCTTCAGAATCTGTACCTGCAGATCCGGTTTCTAAATCCAGCTTTGCTTCTATGGCAACTAATATAGATTCTGATTCCGAATCGTCGCCTGATCGTCGGATGTCGGATCTTCCACCTTTCCTGTGGGATCATGGTTTTCTGCCTTTTCCACGGGATTTTTCGTCTTCCGTGTTTTTAGCAATCTCAGACTGCACCATGCCGATAAAGTGGGATTCTGGCTGCAGGCATCTCCGAAGAGGCGGAAAATACAGATGTGTTTTGGCCAAGGATGGAAAAAACGGTAAGCGTAAGCAAGGCGGTTGTCATTTGTCTAGCGCCTAGGAGATGCTTAATCGTACTAGGCGTGGCCTAGGAGGGTATATTGTTTTTTCCATCGGGTCTACATTTGGGTTATTCTATACCTACACACAATAATTTAAACATATAAATGAGTAAACTACTAACAACTGCCATTGGATTATGTTCAATATTATTTTCAAGTGCAATATGGTATGATTTCTTGCAAGAGAAGATAATTTCTTAGTTGTGCTGCACTTATACCCTAGGCGAGGCGTTTGTCCATCGCCTAGTGCCTAAGCGTGCTTAAGAGCTGCCTAGGCGCCGCCGAATCCAACATTGGTTTTGGTGATATGAAACTACGGAAGCTTGATCTGCCCCTCTGTGTGAGTAGGGCAAATCTGCAGCTACAAACCATGGATTCTGTTGTTAAACCGATAAAAACGTTAGCGGATCCGATCGGTAAAACGCATCCACTTACCAGATGATTCCGTACCGGCATGTAAGATCCGTTATCGAGGAAGCGTCCGACGTTTCCGTCGAATTCCAGGCTTTCGACAGTTATTGTGCTGCCGATTCCGCTGAGTATTCCCACTCGGAACATAACTCCCGACGCTGTAGGACCCATGGTGGGCGCCAACTGTCGAGACTTCGTAGTAAGGATCATGAACGGGGGTGCCATAATCCTACTAGTAGAACCGCCGGGGGGCGTGGAAGAACTGTAAACGAGAACACGGTGTTCGGTACGACGCAACTAGGCGGCGTTCCTACTCCTGTAATCTCACCAAATCAGGGCTGAAGTATACAGAGTACAATTGTGAGTATGGTTTTGCTAGCTCGGCGGGGATGAATTTCCCGGCGAGTTGGCTTCTAGCTAAGTTGTGGTTGCTGTTGTCTTTCTCTCCCGTCCGGCTTTATATAGATAGCCAGACTAGGGCTTACAGGAGAAAACCTAGAAGAATACGGGAAGTATCTAACTTGGAAAGTAAGGCATTTGGCTTCTTCTCCAAGCCGGACCACAATTGGGCCGTGGTTCGGGTTCTTCTAGAATCCGGCTTCCTGCACGTCAGCTTACTGGGCCGCCCAATGGACTCCACTCCATTGCCTACGGGCCACCCTGGTAATCCGGCCTTCGGTCGATGCCGGATACACCCCTATTTGGTATATATCCGACAGTATTCATTGCTAACATGTGGGTTGTCATCAAACACCAAAAAGGGGGAGATTGAAAGCGCAAATGCGCCTAAATCTTGTTTTGGGTGTTTGTTAACAACACATGTATATATTTAAGTGTGCTGATGTTTTCAGGGTCATTCAATAATATTACAAATGGTGGTGTGAGAATAAAAAAGGACAAAGAGATATCCTTGTGGAAAACTTGCTGGAATTTATTCCAGGTTGTAGTCTCCGGTCTGCTAGACCGGAATCTACAGTATGAAGTTTTCCCGTGAAGTACCCAGAGCTATGCAAATGGTGTCACCCACTGGTGTCACTCCGGAGACTTACCGGAGACTCATCGGTGTCTCCGGACTATCTCCTGCCCAAGCATGCTCGTTCAACCTCAGACGCTCTCTGCGTGAAGGAGACAAGATAAATGGCGGAATCTCCGCCAACTCTTCGGTGTACACCAGAGTCTCCGGTCTGGCGGACCGGAGTCTCCGGACTCGTCGTCTCCCAAGCGTGAAGTGAATATGTTGAAATGGTGTCACCCACTGATGTCACTACGGAGACTGTCCAGAGTCTCCGATCTCCCAGGTGCGGAGTCTCCGGTCTGGGGTTGTGCGGATTCTTTTTAGACCGGAGTCGCCGGTCTTTACACCGGAGTCTCTGGTGTGACATTCTCAGAAACATCTCAAACGGCTAGGAATTGGGGGAGGGCTGTAAATACCCCCTCCCTTTCTTGTTCCTCTATCTAGCTCGACCCGAACAGATCTCACCATTGCTAGAGATCACCCACCTTTCTAGATCTCCCAATCCCTCGACCCAAAAGTGTTGATATTTGGAGGATTGAAAGAGAAGGCCCCGATCTACGTCTTCACAAATCGGTTTTTCATTCCCCCTCATTTGCTTGAGGGGAACTATTCTATGGTTTCCTCTTGTGGAGAACCTAGACATCTTGTTACTCTTGGTGATTCTTGTGATTGTTGGGAGCCCCCAATTCGGTTGTGGGTGTGTGCCTGATGACTCCCAAGTGCAGGAGATCAATTGTAGTACCTTTCGATAAGTATTTGAGTGTCGAACCCACGAGGAGCTGAAGGTAAGCTATCTATTCTCTAAAGCCCTATAACCCTCTTATATGGCTGTTTATGCAAAGCAATAAGTTTGACTAAAAGGAACTAACTGATTAAAAGCAAGTGACGTGGAGTGTGGTTTGTCTAGTAACTAGTGAAGCAAGTTTAAAATGCAAGTAATCCTAGAGCAAGTTTCTAAGCAAGTTTCACAAGTAGCAAGCAGCAAATATCTCAAGTATCTCAAGGGAGCAGGTGTTCTAGCAATATGTGTTTCGTTCGTGTGGTTGTCACAATTAGTGAAGCACATGTTTTAGTCTTAGTTGTTTCTTCTAGGAAGGAGCCATGAATAGGTATAGTCAAGTAAATGATCTACAACCCCTTATGATGGATCATGTGGCCAAGTAAATGACTGCACAAGATTTATTAAGACATAAAGTCCCACCATAGCCTTACGTTCTAAGGTCCCCTATATATATCCCCCAATAACTTAACTTTGTGGCTCGGTCTCAGGTTACTGTCACTCCCAAGTCACCACCACTCCATTATGCTACCGGTGATCACCTTACATGCATTCCCCAACATATGCGTGCACTCATATATTGTACATAAAGACAATCATAGAAGATAACAAAATTGTATGCAACCAATCAACGAACTATTTCACCATTGCCAAGAACAATTCACTACTCAAACATAGACGGGGAGACACAATACATCAAGGGAATATAGTATTGCATCATACATCGTTTTTGCCAAGAGATTATAGTGGAGAGATGGAGCTGAACTTGCTGCAGATGTTGATGATGAACACACCGGAGGGGGTGGAGCCCTCCGGGGGTGATCCCGGCGGTGTTTCCCCCCTCCGATCTTCTCCGGGGCAGCCTTCTGTCTCTCTGTTTCGTGGTTTCGTCTCTCGGCGCCGCCTCCTCCTCCAAAAGGCCAGGGGACCCTTTATATAGTCGTTTTTAGGTCACGAGACACTCGAGAGAAGAAAGATCGACGACATCGGAGCCATGGGGGAAAAAAGGGGGCCTCTCACGCGGCCAAGGAATCTGGCCGCGTGGAGGGTCCTCTTTGCCACCTGGTTGGCCTTTTGGCCCTCTACTTTGGCCCATGGTCTTCGTCTCGAAAATTCTGAACCGTGCTCTTTGGCCTTGCCCTTTTTGGAGTCCCGAAGCTCCCAGAAAGTCTGAAACACTAAAAAGTACGTTTTCTGAAAAAACAGGGTTAGAACCAAAAGAAGGGGGATTGTTTAGAAAATCCCCCAAATCATTATAAAACATGAATATAAGTTGCTATTATGTAGGAAAAACAAGTAATAACATGCAAAGTTCATGTATGCATTTTACATGCATCAACATCCCCAAGCTTAATATCAAGGAGGATTATTCATGCTAAATATAATCAAATGATTAATACTAGAAATGAGTAGCAATATACAATTCATGTTGTAATAAATATCAAATATGCAAGCAAAGATGCTTCATGAAAGTTCACAAAGTGTATAATGAAATAAAAGCACTATGGACCAAATGCATACACAAAATGAAAAATAAAATCCTATATTGGTCAAAGAATAGCATAATGGAAAATAGAAAATATGGTGGACACTTTGGAGAAAATTGAGTAGAGCTAAAACATGATCAAGTCTTATTTAGCCTCTAAATTATTCAACTAAAATTACTAATTGAAATATGGTATCCATTGATCTAGGACTCTCATTGCCCCTTCATCACTAGCATCTTAAATGGTGAATGTTGAAGTAATGTGAATGACAAGGTGGTTGAAAGCCTCATGCCCCGTGAGTGTGAAAACCTACTCCATGATTACTCAACTTAAGATTCCTAATAAGCTTTGTACAATCATAATAAGTATTAATGACATCATAGAGAGCCGCAAAGAGGTACCTCTTGCCCCATGAGATGGAAACAAGCCCATGTCACAATGACAAGACAAACAAACGGAGTAGACTCATCATCCTTTTTATTTTCATTCACTATTATGCATAGCTTCTTATTTTATTGTAGGATGTGTTGTAGAGTCACTCAAGCTGTAAGTAAATTTCCACCATGATAAATCATGGCTTGGGTTAGCGTCCCAATGCGTTTCTCTAGTCATATAGATACTTACTCATCAAAACTTACTATTCCTCTATTTCATTTCGGCATGGCAGGAGTCCAAAAACAAAAGTACATTATATCAACCAAATGTAATTTTTTGTGCAATGTTGAAAGCTTTCCGGTGATACACGTTTATAGCTAGATCCCAACCACACACTTGTCAAACGCAAAACTTGTGGCTCCCATTATTGGGTCATGTTTATTAGATGCATAAAAAGTAAAGTGTGCCTTCAAAAGTTCGTGAGAGTCCTATCCCAAGTTCAACCCATGAAAATTAATAAAGTGAATATCTTAATTTAGAACATAAATAACACAATAACATGCTGAACATACTCGGAATAGCAATGAAGCTAATGGGAAGATATGGTGGACTCACTGAAAATACTTGGCTAAAGAGTGTTGGAAACAAGTATTTACTTGTTGGAATTTTTAAATTTTTGGCTAGCAAGAGGGAGATAGTTGACCAGCTACTATGCATGCATATGTCCATATAACTACTCATTTCATGAAAAACTAAATAAACCAGCAATTAACATCAAGGACATGAATAAGAGATAGCTCAAGACAACATTGTTGCAAATTTCTACACATAAAAAGCCTATAAATCATGCAAACATATGTAGCTATTCAAATCAGCCATGGCAACCCTATTCCAAGTCATAATACTAGCATCCAATACATTCCAACCCCAAACTCCAGTAGCTCAATCTCATATAAAATGATGGGTGTGGTCTTATCAAAACAAAAATAAAAACAAAAACTAGACGCTTCAAGTCTCTACGATAAATGCTTTGCTTAGAAAAACAGAAAGTAGACGTGTGATAACCAAAAGTGTGTAGCTCCAGTGGGATGTTCATCACATCCCAAGCTTATGGCTTTCACCATTCTTGGATGTCTTGAGGCGCAACTCCTCTATTCCCTGTGAAAAAACTTCACAAAACATGTTTCTCCCATTCTTTTTTAGTGGGGTGAGATTAGCAAGGACAAACAAATCACATGCTTGCTGTGAAAAATTCTAAATTAAATGCTCCAGTAGATAGACAATAAGGTTCATTATGTTGTATGTTCACTCTCTTGCTTGAAATAATCATGGAAATTCGATTCCCAAGCTCAAAGAGTGCATAAAACAAAAGAAGGCAGAATCTGTCCAGAAAAGCAACAGCAGCAAAACGAACGATTTTCCCTAAGCTAGACTCGTCAAAAAATTAAGACAGTTTTTGTGCTTACATAGGACGAAAAGTTGCAGAACATACTAAAAAATTAGCTCAATCCGATATACCAATAAAAAACGTAAAATCATACGGTGAGCAGACTCGTGCTGAAACAGAAATTTCATGCACTAGGATAGCAACTTATAAGTCCAAATGGGTTTGACTTGACTCTTTATTGAAAACTCCAGAATTAAAACAAAAAAAAATAATCTCTTGAGACAGCAAGAGGACACTAGGAAAATCCAAACAAAAACAACCGGGTTGCCTCCCGTAAAGCGCTTTCTTTATAGCCATATAGCTAGGCTTTACTTACTTAACATCATGATGGTTGGAGTGAGGTGGCTCGGCATCCCCAAGCTTGGATTCTTGTACTTATTTGATACATGTAGGGCGAGCCCAGGGGTACATCCCCAAGCTTGATTGGTTGTCCCTCTTGATCTTTGTTCATCTCACTCAACTATTCCTCCTGAAAAATTCTTCTTACACAAATCTTAACATAAAACTTGATTAGAGGGGTTAGTGCCTCCATAAATAAAATCCACATAGGTACAGCAAAGACACATCATGAGTTGATTCTAAATATTAACTACTGTTACTACAGTTTTGCATTGCTCCTTGATCAAAAGAACCACACAAAACACAAGTAATGAGAGCAATGCAAAATAAAGACATATCTGTCAAAAACTAAACAACCCGTAAAGAGTGAATTTTTAGAGGCACTTAAGTTGCTCAAATCAGAAAACTTAAAACTAATGAAATATTTAGTGATAACTAAATATTGCTGTCGTAAATTACCAGGTCAAAATTCCACTTCTGTGATTTTAAACATTTTTCGCAGTGAAGTTCAGGAATCTGTTTTCTTGACAGCTAATTACTATTGTTTAATCCTATCTCTCATATAAGATTATTCTTGCCATTTAAGATGAGAAATAAGACAGAAATGTGATGTTACAGTAGTGAACTAATTTTTTTTATAGTTTTTAGCTTTGGAATTTTTTTTAATGATAGAGACTTTGCAATGGTTTCATTGGCATGAACAACACATGTTCAAGGTCGACCCCAACTTCTCCATTACTCATCCTTCTCATTTACTTTCCCAATTTTTTTATAAAATGAAAATCTTAAACTAAATGATACATAACAGTAGGTAAAGGCATTTTACATGTTGTAAAGACATAAATGTGTGCTCAAACCGAATAGGAAATTAAAGCATAAGGAACACACCAAAAAATATTAAACAATTTATTTTTAAGTCTAACCCGTTTCCTATGCATTGGCATTTTGTAATGAAACAAATAAAAGAAGCACATAATAGCAAGCATAGAAAGGTAGATCAAGTGCAACTTCAATACTTTCAGTATAAAGAGGGGAAACTTAATATTGTTGAAATATGTGTAACCATGTTTCCCTCTCTCATAATAATTTTCAGTAGCATCATGAATAGATTCAACAATATGAATATCACATAAAACATTCTTATCATGAGCCACATGCATAAAAGAATCACTACTCTCCACATAAGTAATATCCTCATTAGTGATAGTGGGAGTTAAACATTCATAATTTTCATTTCAATCGTAATATATAGGAGGCATAGTATCATCAAAGTGAATTTTCTCCTCCAAGCTTGGGGAACTAGAAATATCATGCTCATCAAAACTAACTTCCCCAAGCTTAAAACTTTCCATAGAATCAGCAAGTATATCATTTTTATCCTCAGTAGTAGGGGGACTAAAAATATCATATTCATCAAGACAAACTTCCCCAAGCTCAAGGTTTTCCTTAGCAATAAAGGTGTTCAAAGAATTAGTACTACCACAAATATGATTGTTGTGCAAATAATTTTTCAATTTCCCCTCAAACACTTCATGTCCTAATTCAAGGTAGATATTATACAGTTCTAAAATTGTTTGGTTGTTTTCCATTTTATAATTTTTTTCGTGTTTTAGGTTTATATGTTAGTATGCAATGCAAACAAGAATAAAAGCTTAGCACAACGCTCCCCGGCAATGGCGCCAGAAAAGTGCTTGATGACTCCCAAGTGCAGGAGATCAATTGTAGTACCTTTCGATAAGTATTTGAGTGTCGAACCCACGAGGAGCTGAAGGTAAGCTATCTATTCTCTAAAGCCCTATAACCCTCTTATATGGCTGTTTATGCAAAGCAATAAGTTTGACTAAAAGGAACTAACTAATTAAAAGCAAGTGACGTGGAGTGTGGTTTGTCTAGTAACTAGTGAAGCAAGTTTAAAATGCAAGTAATCCTAAAGCAAGTTTCTAAGCAAGTTTCTAAGGTAGCAAGCAGCAAATATCTCAAGTATCTCAAGGAAGCAAGTGTTCTAGCAATAGGTGTTTCGTTCGTGTGGTTGTCACAATTAGTGAAGTACATGTTTTAGTCTTAGTTGTTTCTTCTAGGAAGGAGCCATGCATAGGTATAGTCAAGTAAATGATCTACAACCCCTTATGATGGATCATGTGGCCAAGTAAATGACTGCACAAGATTGATTAAGACATAAAGTCCCAACATAGCCTTACGTTCTAAGGTCCCCTATATATATCCCCCAATAACTTAACTTTGCGGCTCGGTCTCAGGTTACTGTCACTCCCAAGTCACCACCACTCCATTATGCTACCGGTGATCACCTTACATGCATTCCCCAACATATGCGTGCACTCATATATTGTACATAAAGACAATCATAGAAGATAACAAACTTGTATGCAACCAATCAACGAACTATTTCACCATTGCCAAGAACAATTCACTACTCAAACATAGACGGGGAGACACAATACATTAAGGGAATATAGTATTGCATCATACATCGTGTTTTCCAAGAGATTACAGTGGAGAGATGGAGCTGATCTTGCTGTAGATGTTGATGATGAACACGCCGGAGGGGGATGGAGCCCTCCGGGGGTGATCCCAGTGGCTTCCCCCCTCCGATCTTCTCCGGCAGCAGCCTTCTGTCTCTCTGTTTCGTGGTTTCGTCTCTCTGCGCCTCCTCCTCCTCGAAAAGGCTAGGGGACCCTTTATATAGTCGTTTTTAGGTCACGAGACACTCGGGAGAAGAAAGATCGACGACATCGTAGCCACGGGGGCAAAAAGGGGGCCTCTCACACGGCCAAGGAATCTGGCCGCGTGGAGGGTCCTCTTTGCCACCTGATTGGCCTTTTGGCCCTCTACTTTGGCCCATGGTCTTCTTCTCGAAAATTCTGAACCGTGCTCTTTGGCCTTGCCCTTTTTGGAGTCCCGAAGCTCCCGGAAAGCCTGAAACACAAAAAGTACGTTTTCTGGAAAAACATGGTTAGAACCAAAAGAAGGGGGATTGTTTAGAAAATCCCCCAAATCATTATAAAACGTGAATATAAGTTGCTAATATGTAGGAAAAATAAGTAATAACATGCAAAGTTCATGTATGCATTTTACATGCATCAGTGCCCCAAACTTGTTTGTAAAGGACTCGCTTCCCGCCTCAAAGGGGATCACTAGTGGAAGGTGGACTAGGCCTTTGTGGCGTTGAGTAGGCCTTCGTGGCGAAACTCACACCCCTCTAACGATACGTACTCCCTTAACAAGGAGGAACTCGGGAATACATCGTGTCTCCGCGTGCTTCCGTTATAGGTTACCTCGTTCCCTCCCCTTTACCTTACTTGTATTGTATTTATTGTTGTTCTTGTCATATAGGTAAATTCACCTTAGTTGCATTATCTAGAGAATTTACCTTTGTGTCAAGCCTTAAATTGAAGAAAAAAATAAAATTGGTCGTAGCACCTATTCATTCGTTCATCAACCCTCAGAGCGTAATCCAATCAAACCTTAGGTATTAAGTTGCAACAAACAAATTATTGTATTTAGTAAAGTGGATAATGTAAACAATGTATACATCGTTGTTTTCTCCCTAATGACAACAACACATACCCCATCCGTTACATTTTTGTCCCTTGAGCTTGGATAAAAGGGAGGCATGAACCCACTATCTAGCATAAATACCCCCTCTTGGAGTTACAAGCATCAACTTGTCTAGAGCATCTACTAGTAACGAAGAGCATGCAAGCTCATAAATAATATAAACATGATAGAATGATAATCACTTAACATAGCATTCAATATTCATCAGATCCCAACAAACATAACATATAGCATTACAATAAGATGATCTTGATCATATTAGGAAGCTCACAAGATCTAAACATGAGGCATAAAGAGGAGAAGACAACCATCTAGCTACGGCTATGGACCCGAAGTCCAAGGATGAAATACTCACACATCACTCTGGAGGCATGCATGGTGATGTAGAGGCCTCCGGTGATGATTTCCCCTCCCGGCAGGGGTCTAGGGCGAGCTTTAGAACCCTCCTGAACTAGGGTTGGAGATGACGGCGGCTACAGAACTTTTCGGGGAAGGGGGCTTGGGTGTTTAAGGTTTTCCCAAGGAGGAGCTTATATAGGCAAAAGGGCAACATCGGTGGGCGGCCAGGGGGCCTGATACGTTCATTTTCCATCACTATTTTATATTGTTATTTTCTGTTATTCATCGATATATTTGATGTTATGATGCATTACTTATGTTATTTCATCTTATTTTGCATGTTTGATAATTATTGGAGAATAAACACCAGACCATAAATCTGGTGGAAAAAACACCGCCAGGATACCATATTTCAGAAGATCAGAAGAAGAATGGGGACACCAGAGGGGTCTTAGAAGTCCAGAACAGGAACCCAGCCGCAAGGGGAGCCAGAGGGGGGCAACCAGGGGCCCACACCATGCGCGACCCCCTTGGCCGCGCCGCTAGGTGGTGTGGCCACCCTGGCCCACCTTTGGTCGCCTCCTTTCGCGTACTTGACCCCCAGGGAACCCTAAGCCCCAGAACATCATCAAGGAAATATTCCGCCGCCGCCTGGGGGCGGAAAACAACAGAGATAGAAAATCTCTCCGGCAAGGAGAAATCCGTCGGGGAAATTCCTCCCCGGAGAGGGAAATTGTCGCCATCGTTACCGTCATCACTCCGGGCTTCATAAAGATCATCATCGTCATCGTCCTCACCACCAGTACCATCACCCTCACCGTCCACCTTCACCCCGCTGTAACAATTAGGGGTCTTTATCGTTGTTTTCCACTAGATCTCTCTCCCGGTGTGAATTACTTGTTAGTAGTTGATGCTTGTGAGATTTATCGGTGTTTGCACTTTATGACGAGATTGTTATTACCATTATATCACCTCTGATTATGATGCATATGATGTCTCGTGAGTAGTTCGTTTAGTTCTTGAGGACATGGGAGAAGTCATGATGTTAGTAGTGGAATTATTTTGAAGTAATATCTATATGGTTTGATATTTAAGTTGTGGTGTTATTCTTCTAGTGGTGTCATGTGAACGTCGACTACATGACACTTCACCTTTATGGGCCTAGGAGGATGCATTGTGTATTTGGCTACTAATTGTGGGGTTGCCGAAGTGACAGAAACCTAAACCCCCTTTAGGAAACTGATGCACGAGGGAGTGTAGAATCCCAGAGTTTATGGCTGTGGTTAGATTTAGGGCGTGTTCAGAAGTCCTCCGCACTCCAGCTCCAATGTTCTATAGTCCGGAGCGGCACCGAACGTGCCAAATCCATGGAGCCAGATCTGCTATCGGACCGTTTTCTATGTACAAATTGCGGAGCACCGTTTCTGCCGATCCGCGGAGAAGTGGATTCTGGAGCAGCAGTTAATTACGCCATGTTTCCACCGCCAAGTGAAAAGGGAAAAATGGTTCTCTCATGTTTCCTACCGAGCGACGACCCGGTCGTCGTCGTACCTCTCCGCCTCCCGTGTTTTCAAATCGAGCGAGGCACACAGGCTGGGACCTAGCGCCGCTGCCACAGTTTCTCAACCGCCGCCTGCCCGAGGACCTCGGTCCCACCCGTGACACCACGAGCACGTCCTCCTCTCTTGCTCCTCGCAGCATCCCACCGGAGCATGGTCTAATGTAGTCTCCCGCCGCCCCCCGAGGCCGCCGCCTTCCTCCAACCGCGCCGGCCTGCCCTCTCCCGAAGTCGCCGCCTTCCTCCTACCGCATCGGCCCGTCCTCCCCCGAGGTCGTCGCCTTCCACCCACGGGTCGTTCCTTGGGAAGACAGTTCCGGGAGGCTGAGGGGAATCGAGTGAATCGACATGTTCGTCTGCGCCAGGGGAAGAATGTGTGGTTCCACGGGGAAGACGACCAGGACTCGTTTGTGGTCTCAATTGCTCCTACGTAAATGGTCCAAAACGCCTCTCAGCCCATTCATAAGTTATGGAGCTGCACCAGACGTTTGGCGCTCCGACCCAGACGCTGGAACTGGACTGGCAGAGCTGGATTTGAGGATTTTGAGAAGCTGGAGGAGATCCGAACACACCATTATCTTAATTACTTCTTGTATTTACTTATCAGGGGTATAATCACAAGTATGTATTGGTCCTAGTTGGGAGGTGCATTAGTATAGGTTTACCCACACAACACCTATCAAAACAATAAATATTAATCAACTCTATGAAGCAAAAACACTTGACGAGATTCCCATGTGTCCTCGAGAACGTTTAGTCATCATAACTAAAACAACCGGCTTGTCCTTTGCTCTCAAAAGGATTGAGCCACTCACTGCAATTATTATTACTGTCTTTTATTTACTCGCTCTTTATTTATCTGATATAACAAAAACCACAAAAATATGTTTGCTAGTGTTTACGGTGAATCCTCTATCCGATCTGCTTGTCAACACCTTCTGCTCCTCGTTGGGTTCGACACTCTTATTTATCGAAAGTACTACGATTCACTCCCTATACTTGTGGGTCGTCAAGACTATTTTCTGGCGCCGTTATCTGGGAGTAAAGCTCTATTGGTAAGTGGAATTGGTAAGAGAAACTTTTAGTGTGAGCGTTGTTTTTATTTTTGTTTGCTGCTATATTTTACTATGGAGTTCTTTATTTAAGGGAACTACTATTACTGCTAGGTAGTAGATGACCCGTTACTTGCTGAATTAGATCCTTATAAAATAACTATAAAAATTGTTGGACGTGTTATGCATAACTGCTATTATGGAGATGGAACTGTTCATCCCGGTGATCATTTGCTCTTTATACATGAATTATGCGAGTTATTCAGGTGTGCAAGTATTACAATGGATCAAGTTAAAAGGAAATTATTCTCTTTGTCGCTGAAGGGCAAAGCTGCAGAATGGTTTAAAATGCTGAAGAATGATCAATCTATTGGATGGGAGGAAATTGTACCTCTCTTTTATTCTAAATTCTATCCCCCAGTGAGATTCATAAAGATCGGAATCAAATATATAATTTCTAGCCTAATGATGGAGAGAGTATTGCCCAGTCTTGGAGGAGAATGAAGTTATTAATGTTTAAATGCCCCGTTCATGAGCTCCAGAGTAATATTGTTATCAATATTTTTTATGCAAGCTTTTCTCCACCACCTGACGACCACCTCCGCGCGCCCGACGACCTCCTCGCCCGCCCCTGACAACCACCATCTTGGTCTGCTCCACCGAGCTAGAACCGGACGCAGCACCGCACCATCGCTACTCGCACCACTCCACGCCAACGCAGTCGCGCCAGCAGCAACGCAGGAGACGCCCCGCTGCAGCCAGGCCCCGACGGACCCAAATCGGGGCCGCCAAGCCCATCGGGCGCGCAACCCCTCCCTGCAGGAGCAGACGACGCCCCTCCTACCGCACCACCATCCATAGGATGCCCCGGCCCCAAACACCGGCTGCCGACGCCACCCGAGCCCGCTGGCTTGGCTTCCATTGCCCTGACCGCCGCCGCCCCCTCGGGCCAGTCCACCACCGCGCGAGAACCTCCCTGACCACCACCCCTGCCGCGGACGAGGCCGGCGACGGCAGCGGCAGAGCGGGGCGCTAGACGGAGAGGGCCTAGGCGGGCGGAAAAATCGCCCCCGACGCCGCGGCGGCGGCGGGGGGGGGGGGGCGCGAGGGAGAGCCGTCTAAGAAGTGTCTTCATGGGTTTTTATAAATCTTGCTGACTAAATAGACATCAAATTTCATTTTTAACTTTATACACATTTTCCCTCGCCGCACTTTGAATCTCTACCAAAATCTGCGGCCCCCTGACACGCCACTTCACATTTTTTTGCCCCTATAAAAATCGCCAAACACTAATCAAAGTTCCACACATAAAACCTTCAACCCCGTCCGTCCGATCGGCAGTGTACCGCGACCATCGTCAACCGGCACGGCCCGGCAGGCACCACCCGCCGCTCGCCTGCTCCCACGTGCCGTCCGCGCGGCCAACCATCAATCCCCCTCTCTCTCTCTCCCCCCACGCCTCCCGCTCCGCGCACTCCACATCGGCCTCCCCCCATCCACCACCGCGCCACCAAATGTCGGACGACGGCGGCGCCGGCGAGCAGCTCAGTGACGACCAGAAGCGGGAGATCGCCGTCTGGTTCCTCTCCAACGCCCCCACCGGCGAGATCCACTACGTCGCCAAAGGCAACTGCCCGCTTCGCCCCCCCTCCGCCTCCATTTGATCCCTAGGCGTAATTTAGGCGGGCAGCCGCGCCGTGCGGTCTGTTTGACCCCTCTCCTCTGCTCGAATGCGTGCAGATGTGCGCGCGCTGCTGGGCGACGAGTCCCTGTACGAGGCCGCCGCCGCGGAGGCCTACCCGGAGTACAACAAGGCGCACCTCGTCTCCCTCGAGCTCCCCGACCGCAGCGGCGACGTGAGTATCTCTCTATCTTCTGACGGAGCTACGTTTTTGTTAGAATAAAGAGAGACCGAGGCTACCTATAACGTCGATTACTTTGAAATGATATTTATGTTAAGGATAGGTCGCAAAACAGCAGTTAAGACTCCACGAATCTCGCTTTTAGGCTATTTTTTCGGATTCCCTGGATTTCTAGGCCCGGGAACTGAAGAACTGTACTGGAATAGAACCATTTTGGTAGATCTCTCTTTGACGACATGATAAGTGGAGTGGGAGCATTTTCTGTTCGACTGGCCACTGCTTTTTTTTTTGCCTGTCTTTTCGTAGGGCCATGAAATAGGTATCATGCTTTGAGCGTCCTTATCGGCCGAATGTTGAGTTTTAGTGCTGTGATATATGCCTGCAGATAATCATCACAACTTATGGGGAGGTTGACAAGAATAACTATCTGGACCCTAGGACTGCCCAAGTTGCTACGGTGGACCATGTTAAGCAGGTAATGCTGAAGGATGTGCTTGATTCTTCCCAATTTATTTACCTTTATTGTGCCTATTAAAATATTTGAACACATGAGAAAATGAACATTAAATTAGTGGCTACTGAACAAACATTCATTCATCTTAGAAAATAGTGTATTTAGCATTTGCATATCTGCAACAAGTATGCCTTGCATCTTGAGCTTGATGGTATTACTATTCTTACACTTGCAGTGTTGAGGAATTGGCCCAGGTTATCTTTGGTTGATTTGTCACTTCTGCTGCATGACTCACCTATTTCATGATGAATATGTCATATGGACAGTGTATAACTCTACATTTATCAGTTCAGAGCTGAGCTCTGTTTGTAAATGATCCACTCTTTTCTCCGTTGCTGGTCATATTGTTACCGAGGAACTAACTGGACAATGTACTGAATAATCATATGTTTCAGACCCAAATGGATCTGAATCCGTTTCTTATGATATTATCTTCCATTAGGGATGCAAAAGTGGGATCCCACTTATCCCACTTCTAGTTCATTTGGGGGGTTTTAGTTTAAAATTTTGACAAGATTTTTGAACTAAAAATTCAAAATGAACTATAAGTGGGATCCCACTTTCACATCCTTATCTTCCATGAAATAGCTCAAAGGTAGAAACATGAAAAACAACTTCTTCAATCTGTCCCAAACACTGCATCAAACAACACTACCAGCATCCACCAGTATTAAGCTTCGCTGGTTAATATTACTCAACAAAATTGGATATGGGATTTGTTCTCACTTTCTTCTGTCCTTAAAAGATTGGAGTTACTGCATTGAATTAATTCATTTTATTTCGTGTTTATGTACAAAGACTTGTACAAAATTGAGGCCTGCTGCAGATGAAGAGCTTCCTTCAGCATATATTGAGGAGTTTAGGTATATTATCTCTGCTACTTTGTATTGCTCATTTCTTCATTGCCCGTATTATATTGGTAGTGAATAATCTGTACTTATTTATTAAATACAGGAATGCTATAGATATTGAAGTGTCCAAATACGTTGGTGAAGCTTATCCAAAAGGTGTGTGTGCCGTTTATTGTACAAAAGGAAAGGATCTAGAGGAACCTGGTGCTGATTTTGGTTTGGCAATAGTTATTTCCGCTGCTAGACGCAGCCCACAAAACTTCTGGTATGTTTTCTGACTTGCGTCTGTTGCGTTTCTGTTGTTTTTAGAAAATTACCTTGTTTACTTTAATCCTGCATCTACGATCGGTGAATTTTGTCTTGATTATGATGGTGCCTAAAGGTTTTGTTGGTCCGATTTTAGCACTAAAGTTTCCTTTTGTTTTCAATTCCTAATCGGCATAGTTGAGATCCCTACTTATAGTGTTTCTAGAGGCTTCAGTTTTTACCTTGGCATCCTTGTATTACTTCAGGATCTACTTTCAGGATGCAACTTTTGATTGTAGATTTACCGCTTTATGGTTTTTCGTTTCCAACCACAAAGTAATCATATGGTTTCCGGCTATATTGTTTATCATCCGCTTAGAGTTCATTGGTATATGTTTAATTGTACTTGCTTAAGATTTTGTACTTGTGCTGTATCTGAACACTTGTTCTACAGAATCTGTCACTAGAACCCTCGAAGTATGCTCCTTATAGTTTTGACCTTCTTATCATTTAGTGTCTGTCTGATGGAGGCAACTTAATATTGTGTCATCCAGCAATGGCAGCTGGCGTTCTGTTTGGACTCTGGAATTTAGTTATGCGTTTCAACTTGTTGAAATTAAAGGAAAGATACAGGTAAGATGTTTTGCTTAGCTGAAGCTAAAATCATGGTTAGTTGATGTAACTGTAGGCAAAGTTAGTAACTTCTGTATTATAAGTATTATTACTTGTATGGTCGCCAGGTAGGTGCTCATTATTTCGAAGAGGGAAATGTGCAGCTGGATACTGATGTTGATCGCAAGGACTCCACACTATTGCAGGTTAGTTCATGCAATAATCTTGACCCCGCATACTGTAACATTTGTCTTTTTTTTCTTTGACCTCATAGTGGTAGAGCACACACGGCTCTGTTGCATAAGAAGAGGCCTAAAGGTCCAAGACATATTTAGGCTAGAAACTAGTACATTGGCCCTTTCCGCACCCTCAGTATTCGAATTCAAAGTTTCTTTGTGGAACTTGGTGTTTCATCACCTTAAACATGCCCTACCATTAGATGCGTTCTCAGGCGCTGAAGCTCTCTATTTGGTTCTTGTGTCGCTGCTTTAGTTCTCCGCTTGTATTGCTGGATCCACTGTGCAGTTATTATAAATTGCGGGGAAACTTTGTTCCATTTTCTTTGATAATATTGTTTTCTCGAACTCTCCTGCACATGTAAATCAGTATGTGTTCATATATGTGTATTCAGGACCATAGATATCATCTTGACTTTACCATGTCGGATTGGCCTCTGGTGGGTTTGGGTTGGACTGCGGACGCTATATTGGTGCAAACAGTTCCAACCCAAAACCTAAGCTTTATGTATCTTTATTTGGGGGAAATGATGGCATATTTCGTCCCCAGATTTTTCTTTGTTGGATCGTGTAAATAGAAATGCCAGTTGCAAGTTCACCTTATGACTGGCATTTAAGAGAGAAAGAAAAGAGGGTGGGACATGGTTACTGTTTTCTCTCTTAGTTGTGGAGTTTGTGTGTTCGCACCATTCACATTTCTTTGTGCCATTGACCCATTTTGATGTCTATATTTGTTGCACTGCCTATGCTTTTTAGATTTATAGTCATGTTGCTGCCTTCAGCATGCTTGAACCCCTATTTGCTTTGTCCTTTTTAAATCGTCGTCAGGTTTAAAAAAATTAGCCATGCCTTTGACTTTATATCACTATCTGTTTCAGACGCCTGAAGACACTGCGGTCTCAGTAGCCAGCATCATTCGTCATCAGGAGTCCAAGTATTTTTCGTCTCTTGAGGTTGGAACATATGTGCTGTTTACTCAATCCCAGCAGATACCAACACGGTGAAATAATGCTGTTTTCTTTTATGTGGGCACAGGAATCCTATTTGAATCTGTCCGACGCAACGTTCAAGGTGCGCTGAGGCAGTATTAAATAATTTAACGATATACGTGATAGTTACGACGCTGGATTTGCCATCGTTGTCTTTACCTTTGCTCTGATCTACATATGTCAAAGCTGATCATGTCTTTGCCCACAGGATCTTCGGAGAAAACTTCCAGTCACCCGCACCCTTTTCCCATGGCATAACACTCTAGCCCTCAGCCTGACACGGGACCTCGCCAAAGAGCTAGCGCTAGGGAAATGAAGCTTGTGGGGGTCAGGTCACTATCACTAGGTAGCGTCGTATGGAATTTTTAGCTCCATGTCGTATCCTGTAACCAGCAATTTTCTTCTTTCGGTCTTCTGTGCTTCCGCATATCAGTGTAAATCAAGAGCATGACCTTTTTTTGTGTAGAAGTGGCACTGCCAGAATATATGTTCATTCAAATTCTGACCCGCTTCACTTGGTGTGAGATGTACGTCTGTTTTTAGCCTTCAAAGGAGTTCGTGCGTACATTCTGCCTTTTCAGACCACCTGAATTAGGTTTTATCATGTCTTCAGAAAAATTGGTATGTTACATTTTGGCCAATGATCCCAACTTAGAACTCGAGAGCGTAGAGCACACAACACGCAAATGTTTTTATGGAAATGTTTTTTTTGTTGAGAATACTTGTGATTCTGGCCTTGCGTCGTTAGGGATTGGTTTTCGATGGAACACGGCTACCTAAAAAAATAGGGTTGATTTCTTTTACAGTCATGCTATGGTCAAGAACGACGTTTTTTTATATCCTATCGTTACACCATCCTGCATGCCTAACGTCATATAAATTATCGTTAAGAAACAGGTTCGGCCATCCACATGCTGTGATGTAGCTAGAGGGAATTATTTTTACACGGACAAAAAGTTTGACACCTGAGGACAACCCAAAACACTACCCCCTTTAATATTATAGTCATATAAACCCATGCACATACACCTTCTAGTTAATTTAATAAATCTGTGATATTTTCTATCTTTGCAAGTAAGTCTGTACATGTCCTACATTTTTTTTTTCATGTGCTTGTAGGTAGACCATATTTATTTATTTTTATGCTATATTTTTGCAAGGTTTGTTTATATTTTAAAGCTATTTTTATGCTCGTATAATTTATGTAAATCTGTTGACGCGATGACACGGTGCGGCAACTAAGATTTGCGATTTTCGCCGGTGTTGTAATAGTTAGCCGTTGAGTTACAGTTGTGTGTGTAGCAAAAATCCATTTAATTACGACTTGTGAGTGTACATGTGCATATATGCGTCACTCGTGTCAACAAATACTCAGTCATACGTATTTTTGAAATTGTCTATCTATATTTATTTAAGGTTACAACTCCTGTGTTAAGTAACAGTAAAAAAAGCTACAGATTCAGTATACACAACCGGCACCACACCATGGCACTTAGCATCACATCCATCCCAGCTCCCAGGCTTCTGAATTTTGATTGCAAACAGCAGGTTTCGGCCGAGAGAAAAAAGCAGGGAAAGGGCCGCACACAAGCGCTGCCCTCTTTCGTGTGCAAGCTCAACACCATCCCTATTGAGCTCAGCTTGTAATCGGTGGAGACAGCACCGCCCCTGAATCAGCAGGAAAATAAGTCGATCAATGCTCTCAGCGCGGTCAACCAATTCCCAGTACGGTAGTAGCCGCCCAAAATGCGAGCCTGTTTGTTGATGTAGATGGCCGGCTCGCCGAGAAGCACAGGGTGTGGCCCGGGCATGCCACTTCATGAGCCAGCGAAGGCCTCGCAACAACTCGAGGAACACAACAGAGAGGCACGTTCAGTTAAAAAAAAAAAAACCGAGGGGCACATAACACTGCCCCTCAGTGATAGCATCAACAACATTGGGGACAGGGAGAAAAAAATGTAGATAAAAAGACCATGTTTCAGATCTGAAAACACAAACGCCTCCCATCGTCCCCAATCCATCGGTCATGGCTAGAATAAGAAGGGAAAGAATACAAACACCAGGGTCCAGATCGTTTATTGGGGGCGTGGACTAAGCCTTAGCCCGGTGGCCGGGACGAGTTGATTAGTCTTGGCCCGCCCAGGTTCGAGTCTCCGCACTAGCGTCCTGGTGTTGTGCACACCTTTCTTGTTAATTAAAATACCGAGGGCTTCTTCGCCCTCTGGTCCCGCTTTTCGTTTAAGACATCGTGCCTGGACAGGACGGGGTTTTTTCGGGCAACTGTTGTTTGTTTCACCTGGCGGAGGAGGGGGGCGGATCCAGATGCCGAAGATGGACGTCGTGGCGGGCTGGCGGTGATGTTGTTATGCTCGGGAGTTAGGAGGAGGGGATGCTTCAATGAAAGGGGAAAAAATAGAATGAACCGATATAATGGCATTTTTTTGAATTAAATGCATTAACAGATTTGGTTTGATTGTGCTTAACATAGCTTGCCGCTCTGTTGGTACAATGACAATTTTATAGTATTATGTGGTTTGGTGGGAGGGAAAAACGGTATTATGTGGTTTTATTGACTCCTTATTACGTATCCCCTCTGTCCCAAATTAGGTGTCGTGGATTTGTCAAAATATGAATATATCTATACACTAAAATAAGTCTAGATACATCCATATTTTGATAAATCTATAACAACTAATTTGGGACGGAACGGAGGTAGTATAAATTAAGAAACTGAGCCGTGCCCTTATAAAAAAAAAGGACTGAGCCGTGCCAATTCTTCAGCTGGAGTCTTACGCCACGGAGTCAACACGCCAACGCAAAACATCGTTCATTTCTCTCTTTAAAAAATCAACCAAAACTGCAGCAGCGAGACGGCAAAACCACGCGCCAAATCCCAGAGGCGAACACTATTAATTTCCGCGCAAACTTCCGTTCCATGGCAGCATCGCATATCAAGATAACGAGCAGCAAGCACGTGTCATTACACTCTAGCCTGCACTGCACTCATAGCTCGTCGTCATGCTCAACCTTTACCCGAGGATCTCGGCGAGCTCCCGGGATGGCGACAACGACAACGTCGCCGGGAATCGCGCCTTCTACGGGATCGCCGCCGTCTGCGTCGCCATCTTCCTGTTCTGCGTGCTGGTTGCCACCGTCAGCGTCTGGAAGGCATTCGCGTTCGCCGCCGCAGTCGCGCTGCTCCTCGTCGTCTTGGGAATTTTCGCGCCGAGGACGACACGGGCTCGTCGGTTGACGGCTAGGCCAGCAATTCCGGTACTTGCTCTGACGGTCACGGCTAGAGGCCGGCCGGGAGTGGCCGGCCGGTCCGCGTGCGTGCCCGCCGACGTGCCGCGGGCGTTCGCGTACGTTTGCCCGCTGGAGACAGGGGAGCAGGCTACGGCGAGCTATGTGCTGTGCCCAGTGTGCCTGGAGGACGTACGCGGCGGCGAGATGGTGCGGCAGCTGCCGCTGTGCAGGCACGTCTTCCACGTGGAGTGCATCGACATGTGGCTGCAATCGCACCAGACATGCCCAGTCTGTCGGTGCATGATCTCGCCGCCGCCGGCGGTGACATCTAAGCCCTCGGAGCCGGAAGAGGGGCCTGAGTCGTCGGATGAGGCATTGCCACCAGTGTAGTGTGACTGGCACGCACGAGTGTTTGTTTATGTGTTGGCGAATGTGAACCGTCTGTACTGTGCATATTTCTTAACAAGAATTTTTTCATTCGCAAAAAAGAAAAAGAAAAAGAAAACAAGTATATTGTCAAGGCAAAACGAAGTCAAAATGTGCAAACACGAGAGTAATTTCGAGCCGAAACGGTACGTCCTCGCATCTCTAATTCTCTACCACGCCTCGAGAAAAAGATCGGCACCAGCCGGGTGAATCTTGCCTCGGTTATGATTTTCTTCGTGATATCCTGCAAGGCTGCAACTGTAACCAATTTTCATGCCATGCCTCCATGTTTCTTACCCAAAGGGGATTTTCCACATGTAGTTTGCCCCTCCAACACTATCATAACCGTCCGATCCTTCCAATTTTCGTCTGAAATTCAGCATGTGCGACGAGTTTGCAAATTCACCACTCCATTACTTAGGAATAAACCTGCAATCCACTCGGGTAGATAACCTCACCCACCCGGATGTCGTCGTCTCCACTCCAAACCCGAATAGCTCCCGGCCCCCTCTCCTCACTCCCGGCGACGCCCCAAATAACCGTTCCCCCAAGGCCTGCCCTTGACCTGCCATCCCCGTCCTCCCTCCGCGGCTCTTAGAGCGGCGACCCGAGGCTCCAACAATCCGGGCCTAGATCTAGGCTATTCCCAATTTTTTTTTGGTTTTTTTAGATCTCTACTGCATTGTGGACCCTGTTTTGTTTTTTCTTGTTTATTTCACTACAATTTCTTGATCGAAAACATCAATAAATTTAATTGTAGCTTTGGTTAGAAATGCATGAATCTGTGGTGAAATTGAATTGAACCTCTATTCGATCCGCCCAATCTAGGTAGAATCTTGCTAAATTTGTGAATCATGTGTAACTTGGACAAGAAACTATTATGAATCATGTTTCTTGTAAGGAAAATAGTTCATGTATTTTCTGTTTATGAATCAGTGGAGACAAAAAAAAAGAGTGAATCTGTAAGAAAAAATGTACAAAAAATGATGAACTATGAATCTATGATGATCTCAAAAAATTCATATGAAAGCGTGAAAACATGTTTGTTCTATGTAGTACTCGATATCTAGGTAAAAAGCTGGTTGAAATAGGAACTAGAAAAGTGAAAATATGAATGCACCTCAACATGCCAGAAATGTTAGAAATGACACTCTACACATAAGTTTGTATTTGAGTCGGAAACATAAACTTGGAAAAAGCTAAAAAGATAAGGAATGTTGCGCAAAACTATCTAGACTTAAAAAATCGGCTGAAAGGGAGCAAACCCTTTGGCGCGAATCTTCAACACTTCAACGGCAGATTTAATGTCAGGGGGGCCAACTTACATGTCAGTTGCAGCTCTTTATTACCTTGCCCATGCCTCTAGTCCCTGCAATCTGCGCTCCTCCATACATCCGGCGACAAGCATCATCCCAACCCACCCCGAGGGCACCAGGTAGGTCAAATTCATGGACATGAAAGAGTTGCAAAATGTTCATATTTCAGTTTTAAACTTGTACTAGCAAAACATTTCCGTGAGATGTATTGGGAGTAAAAGATCACATTTGGTTCTAGTCCTAATGGCCTCACCTATTTTGTTGCATTACTCGGATATTCTCTCTTATTGAGAGATTCCTCAAAGTATCAGTCGTGCAGTGTTTACTTGGCAAGGCTAGCTTGCGGTCGCCCGGTGGCAAGGTTAATTTTCGGACACATTTGTTTCTATTTATGGTAGCTCAGTCTTATGCAAATATAAGTTTTCCTTACCAGCATGCATGCGACTGCGTGGAGAGAGAAATAGAAAAACTGCCTGAACATTGTTTTTATCCGCATGTGCGTGGGGCCTGGAGAAAAAGCAAACACCACGGAAGTAAATTGGGAAGGAGCCTAGCTCCGGTCAGATTGATCGTGCCCCAGGTCACCCGTAATGAAGCAAACCTGTGTTTACTGATAGTCTTCAAATAAAAAACTGCATGTATAAAGTGATACAGTTCAATTATAAAAGCAGGAAATAAATAACCTCGATCACTCGATGTAATGATTTGTGTTGATTATGATTGGAGTCCCTTTTTTTCCACATAGACGTGTGCATCCCTTCAGACATGCGTACACCCGTAGAAGGAAAAGAAAAAAAGAGCTATAAACTACTACTCCCTCTGTTCCATAATAAATATATTTTAGGTGTTTCACATGTCGTCTAGATTTAAACTAAAATAAGTGAACATATACACTGAAACATGCCTAGATACATGTGCATATGTGTGAATGTGGAAAATGTCTAAAACATCTTATATTGTGGAACAGAGGGACACTGGTAGAAAATAGCCCTATAGTCCCGGTTCGTAAAGGTATTAATCCCGGCCGCGCAACCGGGACTAAATAGGCGCGACTAAAGGCCCCACTTTAGTCGCCCCTCTTACGAATCGTGGCTAAAGGCCCGTCCACGTGGGCGGGTGGCGTGCGCCGGGGGCAGAGGACCTTTAGTCCCGGTTGGCCACACGAACCGGGACTACATGCTATTTCGTTATTTCTTTAAATCATTTGAGTTTCTAATTATTTTTCACTCCCTTTTTTTCACTCCCTTTTTTCAGAATTTTTATTATCTGCTTAGTGTCTAACTACAATTATCTCTAGTCAAATTTCTTACTCGTGGTCAAACTTCCCGCTCGGTCACCCATCCTCCCACTACTCTAGCACTAGCACACTTAACTTCCGAGTTCCATCCCGTCCCGCATCAAAGTGTTTCGCACGCATGTATGTGATACTAATATCATATCAATCCTATTAACATGTTGGTCGATGCCACATTTATTTATTGTCTGAATTTCAAATAATTTTTTTAATAAATAAAAGTAATGATGTAATTAATAATTTTGAATAAATAAATAAACATTAACTTTTTAATTTGTATTATTTCTAAAAAATATTCAGAAAAATAAAACTAATTCATTTTAAAATCTTAAAAATACAATTAATATATCAAAATATTCAGAAAATTAAAACTAATTCATTTTAAAATCTTAAAAATACAAATAATATATCAAAATATTCAGAAAAATAAAACTAATACATTTTAAAATCTTAAAAATACAAATAATATATCAAAAAATTCAGAAAAACAAAACTAATTCATTTTCCCCTTTCCTAAATGCAAAATAAAATCTGATAAAATTCATGAACCAAACCATATGAAATCTAAACCATATAAAATTTGCAGATCCAAGTTTCGACTATTATTTTGGACAAAAGAACTGTTTTGGCAATGACTATCTGTGAGAATGATTTGAACCTAACTTTTAAAATACATAACCAAAATAGACAAACTAAAATGTCCTGGATAGATATTGAAAAGATCTATCCATAGCACTTAGCCTCACATCAAGGTCAACAACCAAATGAAAATACCATCCTTTTTAATAAAAGACCAGTAGGCTCTTCTATGATTTTTAGAATGAGTTCAAAAATGAATTTTGAAGTAAATCCAACTGGATGAGTTTCGTATTGACTAGATCTATGTTTTCCTGGCTTAGATTAATTTTTGGACCTCTAGATTTATTTTTGGTGAACAACTATAGAAACAGTAGTTTTTGGTGAACAGATATAGAAACGGTAGTTTTTCTGTTTTCTTTTCTTGATGTGGTTTTGTTTGTTTTCTTGATGTGTTTTTGTTTGTTTGTTTTGAAATGTAGCTAGGAATTAATATAGAAATCAATATAAAGACATATATCCATTACATATCGAACGCAAGATGCGGTACACAAACAACATCTACCCGAGCTCCGAAGAGTACATGCGGAACAACTCGAAGGCAACGTATGCATCTATTGCTGCATACTCGAGATTGATCCGGTCCAGTGGGTTCTTCCCCCAATACATGTGATTTTTGGAGGGGAAACGAGACTTCATGGTTTTGTAGTCGGCGTGGATGAAGGCAGTTGCCATCGGAGCCATCCTGGTCGTGTGCCCGTACAACTCATCAAAATGGATAAGGTCCTGAAGATCAATGTAGTGATCTTCAGGTATCTCAATACCCAAGCGCATCAAATTCTGCCGGTCTTGAGTGATGTCAACGCTACAGAAGTCGTACCCCTTGTTGACAAGAAAATCAACAAGTTCCGGAGATTGCTTTGAACTACTGCAACAACAAAAATAGAACACGTGTTAGATATGTTGCAACACGTGTATTCTTCCAATGCAACAAACAAATCGAAAATGCAACACTATCCTATAAGAGAGATTGTACGTGTGCGTTACCTTGCCCATTGGAAGACCAAAACGATCTCCTTGAAGGCAATCTGGATGACGGCAACATCCCGTTGATTCGCCGTATACTCTAGATCAAGCCCGAAGAACTTATGGTGTTCATCGGCTTCTTCATAGAGATTGCTCAAATGCTTAAGAGCATCAGGGAGCCTCTCGCACATATTGGTGTAGGCCACGTCGAGACTCTTGCGGCATGGTGTGGCCACACGGAGAAGGTTCCAAACGGTAGAACCCATGGGTACTTGGTGGAGGAAGAAGAGAGGAAGAAGAAACAGAGACTCTCGGGTGCGTACTGTAGCAATGGCCTTCTGCCTCTCGCTCGCGAAATAAAACCGCCGCGCGGGAGGCGAGCAGTTTGTATCTTTAGTCGCGGGTGGCCAGGCCAACCGGAACTAAAGACGGGGAGGCCAGCAGTTTGGATCATTAGTCGCGGGTGGCCAGGCCAACCAGAATTAAATCCCTCCACGCGCTTCCCAAACCGCGACGCATGACCTTCAGTCGCGGGTCGCCTCCCGAACCGGGACTAAAACCCCTTTAGTCACGGTGCGCATAATTTGGGGACTGATGGGGGCGTATGGAAGGCCTTTTTTCTACCAGTGGGAGTATATGAGATGAGATAATACTAACACGTTAGATCTCTAGTAGATTGCAAGCCATGCAAAATTAATTCTGAATGGCAAGAGGTAAACTTGCTGCTTATCTCTGATGTAAAGACTTGTCTAACAGATATCGTTAGAGGCGTCTAACGAAAATTATTGTTGCCGGAATACTACACAGCGCCAGCGCCATTAGATAGGTGAAGATGCGATGTGATTATGTATATTTGTCTTTCTCTTCGTCTCTCGGCGTCCCGTCCAGCATGAGCCTTTCCTCCGTCACCTACTATACCCACATCTTGTCCTCCTGTCACGACCTCGTCCTTCTGTAGTAAGCTAGCCGCTCGGCGCCGTCCTCGGCCCCATCCATTGGGCACTTCCTTGAATCAGGCTAAACGACCAGGGGTATCCGTAGGTTTGTGTTTGCGCGACGATGTAGGTGCACCTTCGATTCCATGATGAGTTAGTTAGAGGCGGCAATCGGGGTCGATGCTCCGTCGATTCTTCATGCACCATCAGCGCAAGCCCGACACATATTTTTTTATACTTTCCAAATCAGACACATGGAGGTTACCAAGATCTCTCGTCCCCGTAATGTTTTGATCACCTAGAGATATGTATCTCCCGAAAACAGATCATGAATTGGTGTTGTTAGTAGCCCAATCAATTCTCAGGGGAAAAAAAACCTATCGGACTGAGAATACAGTCATCCGCTCTGGGACATGAAGGATTAATATGTCACATGTTGTTGAAGGAGTTGTAGCACAGCCGGTTGTCCTTGGAGTCGCGTTCCCGACGCCCTATGGCGTGGAATCAGCCACACAAGACAATCCTCCTATCTCGATCGACACGAGGCGGCCCTTCTATCAAACAATCACAGTTCATAGTAGTAGATGACGACTGCACAAGGCAGTGCTCCTATCACCGCCAACGTGATGCACGTAGACATTGATGATGATATGTGCACCGGAGGAGGAGGCGGACCGACGAGTAGAATACGACGGGCTGCCACGGACGAGAATCTAAGATAGCCGGAAGACTCGCACAACCTCGAGGACCAGCGACGCTGCCGCCTGCGTTCGTTGGAGCGTCATGAACATTCTCACCGTGTTCCCGAGCGCCGGCGTCATCGTTATAGATCTTTCTTGTTGTGTACCTGTGCCGTGAATACATCCATCAAACGGCTTGTACCCAAACTTGACTAGACTAAACTAGGTTTTGTTTGACCATGAGTTGGTCTATATCGGCTAAAAATAGAGTGGACAAATAAGTGTTGGAATGCTCGTTTGGCACCTGTCCAAACAAATTCGATAAACCTTTGTCGTGCTAGAAAAATTGGTAGGTTACATTTTGGCTAACTAAAAAGATACCCCGCGCGTTGCTGCAGGTATATATATTTAAACACACTAATTATGCAAACGGATATAAGATGCATGAAACTAAAAATTCTAGGCACTCTTTTGTTATAGATTGTACCACACGTGTTGTTGTGAAAGTTTGTTATGGTTTTCTGTAGTCTTCCGGGCTAGAAAATTATTGATATGGGTCAATAATTTAACAATTTTCATATATAGCTGGTATTACATGTAAATTTATTGTCGCATAAATATACATCACATGATAAATTAAGGTCATACGTATTTTTTTTGCAGGATTTGTTCATCTTGTTGGTACTCGTGCCTTCTTTGTTTATTGCTACCTCAATATGTTGTGTCCTGTTTTGTCGTACCAACAATAAAATTTGATGCTCGTGTTTGTGTTTTAAAGTTAAAAAATACTGGTTCTTTATGGTGTTCCTGATCACTGTAATTTCATCCGTATATTTATTCTGAGTTTCTCGGTTGAAAATGCAAAAAGGTGCTAGCAGGTTCTGTGAAGAATTAGGTAACATCGGAGAAAATGATAATTGTATATTGTAAATCAGGACAAATGCATTGAGGTAAAACTAAAAATAGAATACATAGAAAACTAATTACAGTATTAATACCAGCTACTACGATTCTCCATATGGACTTGAAAGAAAAACGTTTGTCAGCGTGTGGTACAAAACCTGAAGTGGTAAGAGGAAATGTCATAGGTGGACACGACCACAAAAGGGACACAATTCAATAATAAAATGAAGTATACAGTTAGCATAGCTAAACATGCTAGAATAGTGATGTTACAAGCAATAGAAAAACAAGGATGAAATTAAACAAGATCAAACCAACGGGGACACGAGATTTTAACGTGGAAAACCCTTCCAATGAGGAAGAGAAAAAAACCACGGGCGCCAGCCAGCAATACTTCACTATTTCGGGGTAGGTTACAATCGCGCCGGGATTTACAATGTGTGGCTTATCCCGTGCGGCGGCTTACAAGAGGTATATAAAGGCGGTCCTGACCTAACTAGGTCGGTAACTGTGTATCCAACTCCAACTCGGTATCGACTCGTACCGTACCGCGGGGGGCTGCCGCCCCCCGCACCCCCCGCCGTGCACTCCACGTAGCGAAGGCCCTAAGCCTCCGGCGACGGGCCTCCGCGTAGCGAATGCCGAACTTTCCTTTATCTTCATATGAATTTGGATCACCATAAAACAACAAGTGAGATGGGAGATAAAATTATAATCTGCTCGTGTGTGGCAATAATCAACATGCAAAGTGCAGCATAACAATTTGAAAATGAACAACATAGTTGAGAAATACCGGCGAAGGGGCAATCGTTAAGAATCCAGAGTAGATAGAGGACTGAAAACAGGCCACGGGGGATGACGAGTGCTGCGGATGCGTATTGGCCTGCTAGCCCGGCTTGAGCAGTAGATGAGTGTCGACAGTGGGCCTTCAGTCAAGAACACCAAATCTGGAGTAAGGACGCGGGCTTCACATGCCGGTAGAACAACTCCAATCAAGAATGGTGGTGTCCCTTGGGAAAATCCGGCCGAAATCTCTAGTAGAGGCGTATGGAGGACGGGAACATACCATCTCTCGAGCATGTGGTAAGGAACACTGTGTCTGCTCTGTTTATATTGGAGAGAAACCTCAATGGGTTACTCTTTCAATTATTTGTTGGGGAAGGTGGAGGAGATGGAAATCCATCGGGTTTTCGCGAATCAGTAGTGGCACGAGAGGAATGGTGGTTTAGAAGACGAACATGGAGAGTGAAATCAATAATTGGGGCAGTAATCGGGGAGTTAGAAGAGGGACGTTGGCTGTTGGGCTGCTTTGTAGATGAGATAAGGGCTCTGCGGGAAAGATGATAAAAGAAGTGAAGAACGCGACGCCTGACACACTGTAGATGTTGCAAGTTGAAGGATTCTTCATGAATCTCTACTACTATTAAAAGAGCAAACATATTCTTTTCTAGAGTCACCCAACACATGTACACAGGCTAATCAACAACAATTACCACCCTTGGATCAGGTCCACGAATTTATATCTAACCGTCCACGTACCAACTAACACCCGCATAATGTACCTCCACCAATTTGCTTAAGGGGACGAAAACTCTGCCAGGAATGAAGTAGCGCCCGCGTGGAAAAAAAACAGCACAATCTTCGTGTCAAACCTTCCACGAGTGGATAGATGACGCAAAAACCGTTTAGGAGTCCCGTAATTATCTCCCCAAAATCATCCCAGATCTCTCAAAAACCATTCTCCTCGCGATGGGAAAGGCTCCGGCGCCGCCTCCGCCGTTCGTCCACGCGTCTGGAGACGCTCGCTGCCGGTGTGCCTCCACGCGCTCTGAAGCGACGCCGACGCTGCCGCCCTTCCTCCGTACCACCGAAGACCGGCCTGCCGGACGCGCTGTTCTGCTGCCGTCCTGAGACGGATGGCTGTCCCGTACGACATCCACGACGCGCCCATCGGCCGCCGGCCGGCCTCCATCTCCGCATGCCGGACGCCATCACGCAACTGTCGTCTGTAGACTGTCCCCAGCCCTGCAATCACTGGTAATGACGATAATTGTTTCTGCGTCTGGTGCGTTTTTCCTTCTCAATTGCTTATAATGTCAGTATGATCTTCCGATTAAGAATGATAGCCTCTTGAACTTTGTTTACACTTTGGCCGTCTTAATTTTTTGCATTATTAATTATTGGACATGAAGCAAACAACAGCAGTTTCCCGTAGCGGAAGCAGTACTAGCTAATTTCCTAGATACTTTCATGTCGTGAATTTGTGCCGCTGTTGCGGCCTCCACCCTTTCCATCACCTCTCTAACACGTTCTGCTGTCAAGCTACACCGTCGAGAACACAAGTACCACACATGGGCGAAAATTTTACATTCTTCACATTAACCGGATTTAGCAACATTGAATTTGCCAATGTAAAATATTTTTTCCTGTTTCATGCTGTAGAAGTAATTGAAGTTACTTTATAACCAATCTTATAAGTAAATAGAGATACTTGAGGCATCAACAATTGTGGGATATAAGATACTCCGTAACTACTGGAGATATAAACGATATGCATGCTATGCAATTTGGTGCCGTGCAGGTTGATGAGCCGAAATTGGACGGTGATCAGCACAATAGGTCTGTTATTCTACCTCTCTATATATATCTATTTGGTTGACTGTGGCTTGTGAATATATACTTCTCCAATTTATAGTTCTTCAGATTTCCCATACATGTACTTGTATGGGCGGGCGTGATTGTGTGATATCCTTTGTTTTTATTTCTGGGTTGAATTTACAAGCTCAATTTTTGTTTGAAGGCGATAGCTGGTTCAGGAGATTTGAAAAAATTATATTGAGGGCAATGCATATTCTCGAAAGGACTCCAGTTTTTAAACATAGGAATCTTTTATTTCATTTAGATGTACATTTTCTTCTTAGATATTACATAAGTGTGCACGGACTGTTCATATAAATGCTTAGACAGGAATATGATAAAGTCATCCGATGGACGGTCTATATATAGAAAACAAATCCAGTTTTGTTAATGCATAAGAGCATTCCATTGTCTGTTTATACTTTGCCTTGCTTATCCATATGTTTTTCTCTACTGTGAGTGTGCCGTGACACCCATGCCCTACCGCCACCTGTGATGCCTCTGTATTCTGCCGCCATTAGTAGCATGCGATAAGGTTTTAACTTTTCTCCAGTAGGTCGTGTATGCTTTTCTTATTGCAGCTGCAACACGGTCATGGCAACGAGTGAGTTTGGGAGTTAAAGATGAGAGTATGAAGTAGGTAGGGGTACGAGCGAGTGAGTGTACTGTATTTATATACCCTGCTACTTCTATTTTGGAAGAGCTGAAGAATTTAATAGCTAGCTAGGCCCAAGATGGATTGTCAAGACAGGTGGAAAATATTTGAATGAACATTGTTTAGATGACATCTCATTTTGATGTCTTAAAATCTATAACTTTGGTTATATAACCCTGTGCATTTGCATAAGAGAGCTGAAGAATGCCGTAGTTAGCCAGGCCCAAGATGGATTGTTAAGGCACGCATCAAATATTTAAGAAACATTGTCGACATGACGTCCAATCTCATTTTGATGTCTTGTAAATTTGATTGTATAATCAAGTGCATTTGCCTCTGCTGTCTTGTTTGTGTGTGCCTGCTCTTGTGACTTGTACTTTTCGATGGTGATTGACACACTAAGCTCATTTCTCATTTGTACTTTTGGATAGCTCTCAGAAATTTTTGTATTAAGACACATACTATTATGTTATAGAAACTTGAATCATGGGATAGGCAGAAAATCTTATCATTTAACTATTTGTATATTCCAATTTTATGTATCCGTAAAATGTGTTCGGCCCAACATGTATGTTGTCATTTTGGATGACTTGGAGTGACACTGAGGACAAAGATATCCATGCTTACATTTTTTTTATTAATACTGGCCTAGCCGTAATATTAATTTGTTTGCATGTGTTTTTGTAAATATATTGTTATTAGTCGAGATGCGCATTGCGCGTGCAAGACAACTATATATCAAACGACTGTTAGTGACTGAGCTAGCAGATCAGACGACTATGAATACGCGGTAACGTGGCTAGGCTGCATGTGCTGATAGAGTTAAATGACCCCGTAGTGGGATCTTGCTTTATAAGAGTTATTAGAAGAAAACCCCGCGCATTGCAGCAGGTATCTCTTGAAAAATATATTCTATAAACGAAATGGGTATAAGTTGTATGAAATGTTCCATTATCAAGATTCAGTTGATCACATAATCGATATACTAAATTTGCTTTGCGTGAAATTGTTGTATATTTTGAGAAATAAATATTAGTGACATGGATAATCATACGGTTGAAAAAAGATGGCATGATTATGTGGCATGAAATATGTAATATCACAATTATTAGTGGATATGACATGAATAATTGATTGGTTAAAATAATAGATAATGTGGATAGCTTGCATTTTAGGATAGAAAAATAATAAATGCATCTTAGTAGGGTTTTGCTCGAGAGCGTAGAGCATACAACAGACAAAAACGTTTTTTTTTTTTTGTTGTTGTTGAGAATAATACAGTGCCCACACGTTTTTTTTAGAACATAACACAGTACGCAAACGTAATTAATGAATTGTCAAAAGCAGGCCGTTCTGGGCCATATAGATCCTTATCCCAACGGTAACATTGCGCAGGCCCATATATACTGAAGCCTAAGGCCCGTGGATAGCTATAAACCCCAAAACGACGCCTCTTCTCCGTCCTTTCCGCCGCCCCCCCCGAACCAAACCCCGAGCAGCTCTAGGGTTCGCCGCCATGGTAAGTCCCCTTCGCCTTCCTCCCGCCGCCTCCGTCCAAACCTCCCAGTGCCCCGCCCGCGATTCGACCCGTCCTGAGATCCCCCGCTCTTGCTTACTCTCTGACTGTCGTACGATTTTGTTTTGTCTGGATTTTGTGCTGATTCCCCCCCGCGTTCGAGTTGGCTGCAGCCGCAGGGAGACTATATCGAGCTCCACCAGAAGCGCCATGGCCGGCGCCTGGACTACGAGGAGCGCAAGCGCAAGAAGGATGCCCGCGCGGTCAAGAAGATCTCCAAGCAGGCCCGCAACGTCTGATGCGATATACTCAATCCCCCTTTCAGATGTGTTTTCGTGTGTTTCTGTTTGCTGATGCGTATGTTTGTTGGTCTGTGATCCAGACGCTTGGTGCTAAGGGGAAGAGGTTCGCCAAGAAGCGGTATGCCGAGAAGGCGCAGATGAAGAAGACGTAAGTACCTGTTTGATGTTTCAGAATAGCTGCTTACTGCTACCCTACTTGATATACCGATAATATGACTAGGACTAGGAGCCTTAGCCGTGTGAGATGATGTTTTATTACTACTATGGTTGATGTAGGAATACATTTTAGAGCCAAAGGGGCAGCATCACCCTGTCCCCTTGTCCCATTTAGATAGGTGATGTGTTCGTAATATGAATTCGAGAGCATGAAAACAGTTCTCCTAATGATGTAGAATCTGCGTATCTGGTTACAATTATGCGGGATTCACTCAATGTGTTCTCTTGCAGTCTGAAAATGCATGACGAGTCAACTTCCCGCCAGAAGGTCGATGATGATGTTCAAGAGGGGGCTATCCCTCCGTATCTGCTGGATCGTGATCAGACACAGCGTGCCAAGGTATACACTCTGTTCCTACCACCTACTGTGACACACAAGCCTTGTTGCATTGCTTGCTGATTTCTCATAATATATGCAGGTTCTCAGCAACACAATTAAGCAGAAGAGGAAGGAAAAGGCTGGCAAATGGGATGTTCCTTTGCCAAAGGTAATTATCGTTACAAACTGTTGTTATTTGCACAATTGGTGGTTTCGCACTCAACTAAATATTGTCACGATTTATCTTCTTGCAGGTTAGACCTGTTGCTGAAGAAGAGATGTTCAAAGTTCTACGGACTGGCAAGAGGAAAAGTAAGTCGTGATAAGATTTGTTTGGAATCAGTGCGTCATGCATTCATGTACAGGCGCTATATGTTTGTATTACTTGTCAGTTAGCCCATCTTTATTTAGATGTTTTCTAGAAGTGCAATGTGCTGCAAGGCAACTGATTTATCTCCTGTATTTTTTGTCTGGAGTTGATTTTAGAACATTTTGAGAACAATAGCACCCACTTCATACACTATTTCTTCTCCACTGAGCAGAATAGCTGATACAATTTTCCTTATGCAGCCAAGCAGTGGAAGAGAATGGTAACTAAGGCCACCTTTGTTGGTCCTGGATTTACAAGGAAGCCACCAAAGTATGAAAGGTTCATTCGGCCCACTGGTCTGCGTTTCACCAAAGCTCATGTGACCCACCCTGAACTGAAATGCACGTTCAACCTTGACATAATTTCTGTGAAGAAAAATCCAAATGGTACAATGTACACTTCTCTTGGTGTTATGACGAGGGGAACAATTATTGAGGTATGTAAAACATTTTTCCTGTATGGATATCCTTATATCTGCTGCATTAGAATTATGGCCAATATACTCTTTCTCTCTATTTGTGCTTACAATAGATGATCGTCATTGTTAATTTCTGTAATTCCTTCTTTTCCTATTGGTGCTTACAATAATAATGTTCACCCAGGTGAATGTTAGCGAACTTGGTCTCGTGACCCCTGCTGGAAAAGTTGTTTGGGGTAAAGCATTTGCTAAAACAAGTCCAGCTCTTTTCTGCTCTTCCCTAAGCCTTAAGACATGTACCATAAACCGATGTTTCTTGTTTGTGCAGGTAAATATGCCCAGGTCACAAATAACCCGGAGAACGATGGCTGCATCAATGCTGTCTTACTTGTGTGAAGCTGTTATGCAATTCTGGTAGAGGTGGCGTGTCACGCTGTTTGTAGCTGGTCCAAGGAGGGAATTTTTGTTTTGTTAGCGTTCTAGCTCGTGCTTGTCTTTGGAACACCTTATCTACAGTGTAATATCAGGGCACATCTCTCTTACTATTCCCTTACTGTAACCGGCTGTAAAATCTGAGCTATAGAACAAGCAAATCTATGAATACAAGTTCCCCTGCTTCTTAGGTTTTCATGTTCATAGCAAGTTGCTGGGGATGATCAGCTTATTTTTATTATTTCTACTCCTGGTTAAAAAAAAAGCGTAGCTAGTGCATGCAAGAAGTTGTGAACTTTTCTCCGACACTTAAAACGGATCGGACAGAGTAATATATCTTCTGAAATGCAAAAGAATTCCTTGTCCCATAATATAAGATTGTATTACAACCAATATAGGAGTATATTGGTTAATATAGTACTCCTATATAGGAGTAGTATATTGGTACAATATAGGAGTAGTATATTGGTTGTAATAACATGGGAGGGAGCACTGGGTTGTCACTGTAACTTGGTTACTCAGCCAAATGGTCAAGCTTTTGCAGTTCTGAAACAGTACAAATGGAGTTCAAGTACTCCCTCCGTCTCAAAATAATTGTCTCAACTTTGTCTAGATATGGATGCATCTATACACTAAAACATGTCTAGATACATCCATATTTGGACAAACTTGAGACAATTATTTTGAGATCGGAGGGAGTACATCATTAACAAAAAGATGTAAGAGCTCGTTTAATTAGTGTCCATCATTTTGTGTCAGAATCGTGAAATTCAATCAGATTCCATACCCAGTGTGTCAATTGGAACTGTTAGGAATTGGTACTGTGTGTAAAACGAAATGATGGGTGCCAACCGAGCTTTAACAATTGTTGGTAGTACTTAATAATGAGATTTTGTTGTACTCCCTCCTCAAAATAAGTGTCACTGAGGTGGATGTATCTAAATGTATTCAAGTGCTAAATACATTTCAACAACGACAGTTATTTTGAGACGGATGGAGTACTTAATATAAGATATTGTGGATCAAAGGGAGTATACTTAATCTAGCTTGACCTATGTGATTTGTTGATATAGGCATTGCCACGTACTCCTCAGGCTTGTTTTGTTCGTACATTTTGATTTGATGCCCGAAGATAACAAAAAGTGAAACTGGTTCCACTGGATTCTACAACCAAGTCAATTCCTGATGACCTCCCGTAGAACTAACATGTCAATATGTCATGCAGCATGCCAGCAAATAACTGCTTTCTCAAGTACATTCATTCATATGAACATCTGAAACCGTCTAAAAAATAAACACAGGAAATAAAAGTGAGGCTTGCTAGCAAATGACAACCCTTAAAAAAAATGGTACATTTGATGTTTGCTCGCCCGAAAGGATATCACACGGTGGGAAAAGTAAATAATCCTCTGGCTGGATGCCATCGTCAGCAAATGAAAATTCTTTCTGCCGGGGCTGCGTTGCCAACATTCAGATAATTGACATCAACGGCAAGCTCTCCGAAATCATCTGCAGATTATTCAGACAACAGTAAGGTTATCATCTATCCTTCAGTAAGCGATTCATGTTGCAACAATAGGTAATGGACAAATCAGACCTTCATATATCGTTCGTACAATCTGTACATAGTCCCTTATCATATCTTGATAAATAATTCCATCAGGATGTGCATCCAAGACGACTAACACTCCTGTATGATTGCAAATTTTGACCATGAAATGCCAGTTATCGTGTGCAAGATAGGAAGCCATTCTGCAAGCTCTTGAACAGAAACTAGGCAGAAACATGAACTTCGAGAAGTCATTATCAGCATACCTGGAGCTAACCAAGCTTTTGTCTCATTGGATGGCAATGGTGCTAACCAGAGGATATTACGTAAATTCATAGAATCATCGTATGGTACCTCAGATCCTGTTAAAGGTGGTGGATTCTTTTATTAGATGCACAGACAGTGCAAGGAAATTTAGATTGACCCGGAAAAATAATTTAGTTTAAGGAGTTCATATGCATCTGACTAACATCATACCAGCCTGGCAATATCCCAAATTGTAAGGGAACAATTTCTCGTCTTGTGCTGGATATTCTTTGGCATGGAACCTGTTTCAGATAAGAATCATCATGGCTATACCTAACAGTTCACACACTGTCACTTACACTTACCAATCTAAAGGTGTAAATGCAATACAATTTCATTTCACAGAGAATATTTAATATTTCCAGTACCATATTAAAGACCATCTGTTGACAAAAATAATCTTTTCACAATCATGTAATCAAAATGTTTACTCCTACCTATTTAACTCGACTGACAAGAGCTTAGAAAGTCCGATCTCCATTTTTCTTTGTTCAGAGGGCATCTAAGTTCCAGTTTATACTAGTACATAATTCATCTTATGTTGTAAGTAACGATTGGCGTACCAAAGTCGATAAATTGTGATGTTAGCAAACATGTCCAGACCATAAAATTATTCTGCAATAATTACTGAAAAGAATTTTGAATTGTTATAACTTACAGAATCCCAAGCCTTCCTGTCCCAGATGCCAGGAACATATGCCCATGGAACAGATCATACCGAGTGAGTGATACATTTAATCCAACTGATGGTCCTCGTTCAACAATCAATTCAAACAAAAAAGCAAAGTATGAATTGATGTCCTGGTCATAACACAAACATGTAAACAACGCTAGACCTGTAAGTAAAAGGAATGTGAATTGAAACTTGAGTCAAATATGGACCTTATTGGCAAAGCGTCTTCCATAAGGTGTTCGTGTGAGCTGGCATTTGTTCTTCTGTGATCCCTCAATATCAGGCACCTAAAGAGGACACCATGGTAGTTTTGTTAAGTAAAGAAAAGATCATATTCTCAGCATTGGCAAATGAATAAAGCCAATGTGCACTCTCAGAGCTTGGGACTCGGCATTAGTGTACCAGTTTACTCCCCCCAAGCTGTTCCCCCAATAAACTACTCACAAACCTCATAGAATAAAACTCAAACTGTCTTGAACTCCAAGATGAAATGCAACACAGCCCGTGGCCGTGCCTACTCCAAGATACAGGATATACAACTCACTACATGACAATATCGTACCCCGTTTCCTGATCATCTATTCCAAACTGCGTTCTCCACAGCATACTGCAATCAATCAAAGGATGCTGTTGCGTCTCTGAAGATCTGAACTGCGTCCTCTCCGCAAACTTAAGCTGTGCAAAATTCCATAACCCTGGGACACAGTTGAGCAACGATGAGCACTCACCGGAATCATGGTGGGGTCTAGCATGCGGTGGATCGCGCCAGGGTCGCCTCCGGAGTCGACCGCGAGGCGCGCCAGCTCCATGACCGGCGCCGGCGGCCACATCACCATCTCGTCCGCCTCAGCCGCATCGTAGCCTTCCAGGAGAACCTTCCGGGGTCCCCTCCATGGATAATCCCTGGAGGATACGGAGGCGGGGTTGACCGGGGAGAGGAACCGGAGGCAGGAGCGGAGGCGCGATGCCTCCCCGGCCGGCACCCGCGCCGCGGCGCGCGGGCCGGCGAGGACCGCGAGGATGTCGGCAGCTACGGCCTGGGGAGACGGCGGCGCAGAAGGTGAGTGGGTGGAGGAGGAGCAGCAAGAGACGGCGAAGGAGACGCCGAGGGAGACGGCGAAGGCCAGCTTCAGCGAGAGGGGAGGAGACCTGAACCGGAAGCGTTCCATCCCGTGCTGCTCAACTGTTTTCTTTTTCTCCCGAGGGACCAACTGCTACTGAAGTAGGGTAAGCGCGGCGTTCTTCAGCATGAGTTTCACGGAGCTCGTTTCTTTGATAAATTCGAAAATGACATTCGAAAGTTTCAAAAAATCTGAAAAACAAATACATGTGGATAAGCTCTACTAATGTGGAAAAAAAAATCTGAAATTCGTTATATTCTAGGCTGAGCAAAAATGGGAAATGCATGGACCCGAGTCTGGTGCAGTGTGCACATTTTCAAAACTTGAACATTTGTAAATTTTGTGTAGCCTAGAATATAAGGAATTTTCAACTGAGATCTTGCACACTGGTACAAGTCAACATTATCTGCACTCAGGATTATTTTCTGTTCTTTTGAAATTTGTAAATGCCGATTTTGATTTTTTTCAGAAGACATGCCCCCTCAAGTTCGGGCTCTATTTGGGGTTTTCAGGGTGTGAACATATAGAATAATTTCCATGTTGAATTCGTCTTCTGAGTCAATTTAGAAAATCTATATTCATTTTAAACAACCCAATGGATAAGAACCCAAGTGGTGCCTATAGAACATCATATAGATATAGATTAGTCAACAATCAATTGGGATTATACGAATATCTCAAACCGGATTATTGTCTTTCTAGTCAAAATCTATTTTGACGCAATTAGTACTTGTTGAGTTATCGAGTTCATTTGGGGAGAATGACTAGCTCTAAATTACCACGACTAGGCCGATGATTTAGCTATTTGATGCTAACGTGATCAAACGCCTGTTGAGAGACCCCAAACGGAAAGTATGATGTAGTCTAGTGTAAATTTCCCGTATGGAACTAGAGTTTATCGAACCACTAGAACTTCGTAGTCTTGAAGAAACTTGCTTGTATCAACGTCGCCGTTTATCGATGTTGACAAAGCGTGGAACCTGCACACAAGCATAAACTCTTTCTTGCCCCAACTTTTTGAAGGTTGTCAATCTTTCGGTCTTGCTGAAAACAGGAGATTTAAACGTATAGAGTCTTGTAGAGCAATAAAAGAAAAACGGAACAACGAGGAAAGAATAATGAAAAGTTCTTAAAATAAGGTTGCAATATGAAGAAAATAGGACCGGGGGCCATAGGTTCACTAGTGGTGCCTCTCCAAAGAAAACAAACATGCTAGGTGAACAAATTACATCTGGTCAATTGACAAATCATGAACGTATAGCTATACTATTATGACGAGATAAAGTTCACGGATTCTAACATTGTAGGCATTACGTCAGGTCATATGGACCGCTATCCAGCATGCATCCATATCTAAAAGTCCACCTCAAGAAAACTATCCAGCAAATCCCTTGGTATTAAGTTGCAGCAACGAAATGATTGCTTTGTGTGCAAAAGACAAATGCATTAAGAACAATACGTAATGTAAGCAGTGGTTCTCATCCGTAGACAAGAGCACCGCTGTTTTCTCCCTAGTGGCAACATCACATCCTCCCCCCGCACGTTTCTGTCACTCGAGCGCAGGCAACAAGGAGGCATGAATCCACTATCTAACATATAAACCCTCTCTTGGAGTTGAAAACAACAACGTGGCCAAGGTAATCATGAACACCGGAGATCATTGCAAGACAATATTAAAATTCTCTACAAATATAAGTGAAGCATCTGAGATTGACATCAACAAAATAATCATAATCTACGGTTCATCGGATCCCAGCAAACACAACATGCACAATTACATAACGGTGGTCTCGATCATGTGAGGCAGTTCACGAGACTCTAAACATGGAGGAATAAGGGAGATAACAACCATCTAGCTACTGCTATGGACCCGTAGTTCCGAATAAACGACTCACCATCTGTCCGAAGGAGATCGTGGCGATGTAGAGGCCTCCGGTGACGATCCCCCTCTCCGGCAGGGTGCCGGAGCAGGACTCCAGAAGCCCTAGATTAGACTATCAAGGTGACGACGCCTCTCCGTATGTTTCGTGGAAAAATAACTCCATCCCCATGATTTTTATGGTTAAGGACACTTTATGGGCGAAGAGACGGCGTGGCACGGTGGCCAGGGTCCCTAGGGGCCCATCAGGCGCGGCCAAGGGATGGGCCATGCCTGGCACCCTCTGGTGCCCCTGGCCCCTCTCCGACTCTTCTTTGTACTCCGTCTCCGTTCCGGGTAAAAAATGATCTCCGTGGATTTTCAGCCCTTTTTCCCGAGAATATTTTCTTAAGAACTTTTCTGAAATAGAAAAAAAGCAGAAAACATCAAATCGACTAGGGCATCTTGTTAATAGGTTAGTGTGTGAAAACATCCAGAAAACGAAGAAAAAGGAAGAAAGCATGTGGAAAACAAAAGGTATTGCATAGAAAACAAGCATGGAGCATAAAAAATTATAGATACGTTTGCAACGTATCACTCTTAAATTTATATTTATATCATCTCGTCAATGCTTGTTTAGTTGGCACTTGCAAGATTGAAAGGTTAAATTTCTCTTCACTTTTGCTAGAAATATAATTTTCTACCTACTATTTTTTATTCGACTATTTTATATCCTGATTCGAGTCGACCCTATTTCAATTTGACTCCACAGTTTGACTGCCAATGCACGGTGAATATTCTATTTTCAGCTTCGGTGGATCCGTAATCATCATTGAGCATTGTATGTGGAAGGACAAAGAGTTGCTGAGATTAAAGTTCAGAAGGTGGCCCATGTGAGCAAGGGTAGGGCCGACTCTAGGGTTTCGAAGGCCCTGATACGTCCATTTTGCATCACTATTTTATATTGCTATTTTATGTTATTCATCGATATATTTCATGTTATGATGCATCAATGTTATTTTATCTTATTTTGCATGTTTCATAATTTTTGGAGAATGAACACCGGGACCAGAAATCAGATAGAAAAAGCACCGCCGAGATACCCTATTTCAGACAATCAGAAGAAGAGGGGGGGATACCGAAGGAGTCTTAGAAGTCCCGAGGAGGAAGTCAGCTAGAAGGGCACCCGGAGGGGGCCACCTGGGGCCCACACAACCAGGCGGTGCGCCCCCTTCTGGTCGCGCCTAGGGGTGGTCTGCCCCCTGGCCCACTCATGGGCGCCCCTTTCACGTACTTGACCCCCAAGGAACCCTGAGCCCCAGAAGATCATTGAAGAAATATTCCTCCGCCGCCTCAGGGCAAAAAACCACACAGAGAGAAAAGCTCTCTGCCAGGGAGAAATCTGTCGGGAAATTCCTCCCGGTAAGGGGGAATCATCGCCATCTTCATCGTCATTGCTCCGGGCATCATCAAGATCTTCATCGTCATCATCATCACCACCAGCACCATCACGCTCATCATCCACCTTCATCTTGTTGTAACAATTAGGGGTCTTTATCGTTGCTCTTCACTAGATCTCTCTCTCGGTGTGGATTACTTGTTAGTAGTTGATGCTTGTGAGATTTATCGGTGTTTACACTTTATGACCAGATTGTTATTATCCATTATATCACCTCTGATTATGATCCATATGATGTCTTGTGAGTAGTTCGTTAAGTTCTTGAGGACATGGGAGAAGTCATGATGTTAGTAGTTGAATTATGTTGAAGTAATATCTCGTGGTTCGGTATTTAAGTTCTGGTGCTATTCTTCTAGTGGTATCATGTGAACATCGACTACTTGATACTTCTCCTTTATGGGCCTAGGAGGATACATTGTGTATTTGGCTACTAATTGTGGGGTTGCCGGAGTGACAGAAACCTAAACCCCTATTAGGAAACCGATGCACGAGGGAGTGTAGGATCCCGGAGTTTTAAGGCTATGGTTAGATTTATCTTAATTACTTTATTGTATTTGCGGATGCTTATGAGGGGTATAATCACAAGTATGTATTAGTCCTAGTTGGGCTGTGCATTAGCATAGGTTCACCCACACAACACTTCACGAACCAATAAATATTAGTCAACCGTATGAAGCGAAAGCACTTGACAATTTTTATTCAAGGCTTTGTCTTCATGATAAGGATTTATTGGATGCTTCTTGTTCTGGATCATTCACACGTATGAAGGAAGAAGCTAAATGAGATCTTCTTTATCGTATTCAAGAAAACGCTGAAGGATGGGAGAATGACAAAGGTAGAAAGTCAGGTATAAATTATGATTATGAATGCATTAAATGTTTCATGGGAACTGATGATTTCTATAATTTAGTGCTGTTTATGGTCTTGATTCTCAAATCTTTGCAAATTGTCTTAAAGCTTTTGCCTCCTATATTGATATTCCTAAAAAGGAATTGAGCAAGTATCATGCACCTTATAAAGATATTGTTCCTGCTAGAAATATGGAAGTGCATGATGTTAATCCTGTTGTTCCTGAATCTTATATTGAAAAAAGCCTTACCCTGCTAAGGTGAAAGAACACTCTATTGTAGCTAGTGTGGTTAATAAGAGCATTAAGAAATCTATTGAACCCGATGAACAAATAACTTTTGAACCTGCTATAGCAATAGTGAAAGATCTTATATGTGGAAACATAGAGGATGAACATATTGTCTTTTGTGAGGATGCTTTTGATATTGTCTCACATCCAAATAGACCTAAGAAAACTAGTGTTCCTGTGCTTTCTGTTAAGATTGGTGATCATTGCTATTACGGTTTGTGTGACATTGGTGCTAGCTTTATAAACAAATTATGCATGAAATTGGTTCTTGTGAGCTTGAGAATATTGATGTGGTTATTCAGCTTGCTAATAGAGAAACTTTCTTTCCGATTGGTATTGTTAGAGATGTGGAAGTTTTATGTGGTAAAACTAAATATCCTACTGATTTTCTATTACTTGGTAAGGATGCTAGTAAAACTTGTCCTATTATGTTTGGTAGACCTTTCCTGAACACTTGTGGTGCTATTATAGATTGTAAGAAGGAGAAGATATTGACTAAATTTGATGAAAAATCTTATGATTTTAATTTCTCCAAATTTGCTAGAGCACCTTATGAATCTGAATTGCCTAATGAGAGTTTTAGAGTTGAACAACTTGCCTCTATTTCTCTTGCTCCTAACTATGCTTTGCAGCAATATATGGAGGACCATGAAAGTGAAGTCTGTATGGAAGACATAAATGAGATTGAAGATATTCTTCTTCGTCAATCTGTGATACTGAAACATAATTTACCAGTGGAAGACTTGGGTACCACATTAACACTCAAGGAGGATCCTGTTTTTGATTAAAAACCTTTGCCTGATAATGTTAAATATGCTTATATTGATGATAAGAAAATATATCCTGTTATTATTAGTGCTAAACTTTCAGGTGAAGAAGAGGAAAGATTATTGGGAATATTGAAGAAACAGCGTGGAGCTATTGGATATACTCTTGATGATTTGAAAGGGATTTCTCCCTCTATATGTCAGCATGTTATTAATATTGAACCTGATGCAAAGCCAGTAGTTGAACATCAACGTCGTTTAATTCCTAAGATGAAGGAAGTGGTAAGAAATGAGGTATTAAAACTTCTTGATGCTGGTATTATTTTCCTATTGCCGATAGTAGATGGGTGAGCCCTGTGCATTATGTCCCTAAGAAGGGAGGAATGACTGTTGTGCCCAATGAAAATAATGAGCTTATTCCTTAAAGAGTAGTGGTTGTTTATAGAATGTGCATTGATTTTAGGGAAGTTAACAAGGTTACTAAGAAAGATCATTATCCTTTGCCTTTTATTGATCAAATGTTGGAGAGGTTGTCTAAGAAAACTCATTTATGCTTTCTTGATGGTTATTCTGGGTTTTCTCAAATTGCTGTTAGGAAGCAAGATCAAGAGAAAACAACCTTTACTTATCCTTATGGTACTTATGCTTATAGACGTATGCCTTTTGGTTTGTGTAATGCTCCTGCTACGTTTCAAAGATGCATGTCTGCTATTTTTCATGGTTTTTGTGAAGAAATTTTGGAAGTATTCATGGACGATTTCTCCGTTTATGGAACTTATTTTAATAATTGCTTGCACAACCTTGATAAAGTTTTGCATAGATGTGAGGAAACTAATCGTGTTCTTAATTGGGAGAAATGCCACTTTATGGTGAATGAAGGAATTATTGTTGGACATAAAATTTCTGAAAGAGGTATTAAAGTTGACAGAGCTAAAGTGGAATCCATAGAGAAAATGTCCTGTCCTAGGGATGTTAAAGGTATTTGCAGTGTTATTGGTCATGCTAGTTTTTATAGGAGGTTTAATAAAGATTTCTCTAAAATATCAAAGCCTCTTACTAATCTTTTTCAAAAAGATTACCTTTTGTTTTTTATGATGATCGTAAGGAAGATTTTGAAACTGTAAATAAGTCTTTAACTACTGCTCATATTGTTCAACCACCTGATTGGAATTTACCCTTTGAAATTATGTGTGATGCTAGTGATTTTGCTGTAGGTGCTGTTCTTGGATAGCGAGTAGATAATAAATTGAATGTTATTCATTATGCTAGTAAGACTCTTGATGCCACGCAAAATAATTATGCTACTACTGAAAAGAGTTCTTAGCTGTGGTTTTTGCTTGTGATAAGTTTAGACCTTATATTGTTGATTCAAAAGTTACTATTCATAATGATCATGCTGCTATTAGATACCTTATGGAAAAGAAATATGCTAAGCATAGGCTTATTAGATGGGTGTTGCTTTTACAAGAGTTTGATTTGCATATTGTGGATAGGAAGGGTACTGTAAATCCTGTTGCTGATAACTTGTCTAGATTGGAAAATATTGCTTTTGACCATATTCCTATTAATGATAGTTTTCCAAACGAACAGTTAGCTGCAATAGCGGTAAACTCCAAAGATAATCCATGGTATGTTGATTATGCTAACTTTATTGTTTCAAAGTCTTTACCTCCGGCGTTTACAACTCAACAAAGAAGAAAATTCTTATATGATTTGAGGCATTATTTTTGGGATGACCCACACTTATATAAAGAAGGAGTAGATGGTATTATGAGAAGATGTGTTCCAGATCATGAACAACGAGAAGTATTGAAAAAGTGCCATGGTAGTGCTTATGGAGGACATCACGCTGGAGATAGAACCGCAGATAAGGTTCTACAATCATGTTTCTATTGGCCTACTCTCTTTAAAGATGCACGTAAATTTGTTTTATCTTGTGATGAATACGAAAGAGTTGGTAATATTTCTAGACGTAATGAAATGCATATGAGTTATTCTCTTGTTATTGAACGTCTTGATTGTTGGGGATTTGACTTTATGGGTCCTTTTCCTCCTTTGAATGGTTACACTCATATTCTTGTTGTTGTTGATTATGTTACTAAGTGGGTAGAAGCTATACCTACAAAAAGTGCTGATTGTGAGACATCTTTAAAAATGCTTAAAGATGTTATTTTCCCTAAGTTTGGTGTGCCTAGATATCTTATGACTGATAGAGGTTCTCACTTTATGCATGGTGGTTTTAGAAAAACTCTTGCTAAATATGATGTTAATCATAGAATTGCCTCAACTTATCATCCTCAAACCAGTGGGAAAGTAGAATTATCAAATAGAGAAATTAAATCTATGTTGCAAAAGACTGTTAATAAATCTAGGAAGAATTGGTCTGGTAAGTTAAATGATGCTTTATGGGCTTATAGAACTGCTTATAAAAATCCTATGGGTATGTCTCCTTATAAAATGGTTTATGGAAAAACTTGTCACTTGCCTTTAGAATTAGAACACAAAGCATATTGGGCAGTGAAAGAACTTAATAAAGATTTTAAACTTGCTGGTAAGAAAAGAATGCTTGATTTGAATCATCTAGATGAATGGAGATGTGAAGCTTATGAAAATGCTAGGATCTTTAAAGAGAAAGTTAAACAATGGCATGATAGAAGAATTCTTAAAAGAGAGTTTTATGTTGGCGAGGAAGTTCTTTTGTATAGGTCTCGTCTCAGATTTTTTGCAGGAAAATTACTCTCGAGATGGGAAGGCCCTTATGTTATTGAAGAGGTGTATTGTTCCGGTGCAATCAAAATTGCTTCCCTCAAAGATAACACTACACAAGTGGTAAATGGGCAAAGACTTAATCATTATATTTTCGGGAATTCTTATGATGAAGATGTTGATATTATTTAAGTAATGACTCCGGAGAATTTCATTAGAGGGAAGATTCCGGAATCTCCAGAGTCTGTTTTGGGATAGGTAACAGTTCTGTTAAGAAAAAGTTCGCGGATTACTTTCCAAGTTATAAATTATTGGTTTTTCGAAAATATGAAAAATACCGAGCCGAAGAAGAGTAGGAGGAGGTGCCCAAGGGAACCATACCATGCCTGGGCGCGGTCCCACCCTTGGCCGCGCCTGGCCATGGTGTGGGCGCTCCGGAGCCCCTCTCCGACTCGTTTTCGACCTGGACTTTCCTTTCGTTACGTATGTTTATGACATTTAACCCCCCGTACCCCCTCGAGGTCCGTATATTGTTTTCTCGTCATGTTTCTGTTTCTGTCTATTTCTGCCAGGATCTGTTTTCAGTTCTAGAAGCACCATGGTCTCCACCAACAACAACAAGGGGAAGGGACCGAAGGAAGATGACCTCCAAGACCGGAAGACGAAGGAGGAGATCGAGAGTGGAGCTGAAGGAGATGTAAAAGAAAAACCACGAGTGCATCCACACGCCACCATCACAAGCATTGGAGTGGTTGCAAAACCTTCCAAGCAAACGGCGAGGATGAGCACTAGAGGGAAGGCCCCACGTCACTGCTTAGCTTCAAGGACGCCACTTTCAGGAATAAAGAAACCTTTACATACTTTAATTCATGAGTATAAATATAGGAGGGTACCCGAGGAAAATTTGCCTTCTTTCTGGGATATGGATCGTTCTAACGGGCAGATAAAGAAAGCTCTCAACCTAAGGAAGTGTGGGGGAAAAATCTTGATGGCTGGAATTCACCGTCTGACAAGCACGCAAACCGTATTGAGCACAATATGGAGATGATGCGTATGCTTATGTTCACAATTGAAGATCTGAAGAAATCAATTGATAAGCTTATCGAGAAGGATTCACTACCACCACCGAAGAATTGATTCGTCATTGGTGGCATCCCCTTGGCTTGTTCCAAGCTTGGGGGAGTGCCGCGGTATCACACCTTTATCTTTCACCTTTTTACCATTTAGTAGAGTCATATCATGAGTAGAGGAAATATCATATAGGATGATTTGCAGTATGGAAGTATTACTCTTTAGTAGGTTATCGTTGTATCCCTTGGTTTGAGTTGCCGTAATGAAATATTAATGAGAAGTTTTATCATCTACTTCCTGCACTTTATTTTAGTTTGGAATTTTTGTTATGTGGTTGATCTTGTTATTAGTATTGGTATCAATGTTGGAGCTTCAAGTTAATATAGTTGGTTTTGGCAAACTTAGCATTGGTCATAAGCAACAATACGTTGAGACTTAAGTAGAAAAGAGGGAGTTGCATGTAGATATATTATTCCATGTTTTTTCTTTCTTGTTGGCTCATAAGCTTAGTATTCTCAAATAAGATTCTCTGTAACTTCAAGGAAGATTGCATGATTGGTTTTATCATATATGTATTTGTTTATTTTCCCTCAACTCTTATGCTTACTACCCAACCTTGCTAGCCAAAAACATGTACTGAGAGGAAATGCTTCTTGTGCATCCAAACCTTGAGCCCCAAAACCATGCCATTTGTGTCCACCATACCTACCTATATGTGGTATTTCACCGCCACTCCAAGTAAATTGCTTGTGTGTCACCTTTAAAACCTTCAAAATTACACCTGTTTTAGCTCATGAGGATGTAAATAGAGAATCTTTATCTCACTTGTTGACTAGATTTTACACACCTGGACTAGTGGCTTCATCCGCCTATCCAAATGCTAGAAGAGCTGGCAGTGGGGTGCCCAGCCCCAAATAATAATACAAATTCTCTTCACTATTTTTGCCCCTGATTTATCAGTCAAAGCATAATTGTGTAAACAAATAAGTAAGATGGATGACCTTCTATACCAGTTGCGTCCTTCAATGGGAGCCGATCTTAAAAATTCTAGTTGGCTTGCGACGTACTGTATTGTATGTTTACTATTCGTTGACATAAACATACACACCTACCTCTAAAATTTAGATACTCCCCCATGGTATGTGATTGTTGGCAATCACACTAGGATTCAGTTAGCCATGGTTTGCGTAAGAAGATTGGGAGGAGTTTCATATATTTTATGCTCTCTATATGTTTATCAAATGAAAAACTCTAGCACATGAGTGATCCATGCTTCCCTCTGCGAATGGCCTATCCTTTAACTTTATGTTGAGTCAGTAAACCTACTCCTTCTGTCTTAAGAAAGCATTTGAGTTGTTGTGATTCATTCATCCATATGTTGATTTACTCAATCATGTTCTTTATTCTTCTTTGTTTAGTACACATGCTTTTATCTGTTTGAATACCACTTTGAAAGTTACCAATATCTGCAAATAGACTGTTATAATTGAGCATGACAAACTCGGCAATATAAGCTCTAATATAAAGACTTTGATCGAAAGATAAATACACTGTTAATTGTTCTCTGACCAAGAAAGAAGTTTGCCTTTACCAATTATGATTTTCTTTTTGCACCTTTATTGTGATTTCCTCTACTTGTTTCAAGTTTGATTATATGGGAGGAAGTTGCTGACTAAAATGACTTGTTCTTTGTTAGATGTGACGCTTCTTGTCCGTATTTTATTTATCGACACATCACTCCATAAACTTGTGGTCATTTTTACTGAGTTCAGTTTTGCTTGGGGACAAGCGAGGTCTAAGCTTGGGGGGAGTTGATACGTCCATTTTGCATCACTATTTTATATTGTTATTTTCTGTTATCCATTGATATATTTTATGTTATGATGCATCGCTCATGTTATTTTTTCTTATTTTGCATGTTTCATAATTTTTGGAGAATAAACACCAGGACCAGAAATCTGATGGAAAAAGTACCGCCGAGATACCCTATTTCAGAAGATTAGAAGAAGAGGGGGGATACCGGAGGAGTCTTAGAAGTCCTGAGGAGGAAGTTAGCCATAAGGGCACCCGGAGGGGGACCACCTAGGGCCCACACCACCAGGCGTCGCCCCCTTCTAGCCGCGCCTTGGGGTGGTCTGCCCCCTGGCCCACTCCTGGGCTCCCCCTTTCGCGTACTTGACCCCCAGGGAACTCTAAGCCCCATAAGATCATCAAAGAAATATTCCGCCGCCACCTCGGGGCGGAAAACAATAGAGAGAGAAAAGCTCTCCGACAAGGAGAAATCTGCGGGGGAATCATCGCCATCGTCACCGTCATTGCTCCGGGCATCATCAAGATCGTCATCGTCATTATCATCACCACCAGCACCATCACCCTCATCATCCACCTTCATCTCGCTATAACAATTAGGGGTCTTTATCGTTGCTTTTCACTAGATCTCTCTCCCGGTGTGAATTACTTGTTAGTAGTTGATGCTTCTGAGATTTATCGGTGTTTATACTTTATGACCAGATTGTTATTATCCATTATATCACCTATGATTATGATCCATATGATGTATTGTGAGTAGTTCGTTAAGTTCTTGAGGACATTAGAGAAGTCATGATGTTAGTAGTTTTATGTTGAAGTAATATCTCGTGGTTCGGTATTTAACTTGTGGTGCTATTATTCTAGTGGTGTCATGTGAACGTCGACTACATGATACTTCATCTTTATGGACCTAGGAGGATACATTGTGTATTTGGCTACTAATTCTGGGGTTGCCGGAGTGACAGAAATCTGAACACCCGTTAGGAAACCGATGCACGAGGGAGTACAGGATCCCAGAGTTTTAAGGCTGTGGTTAGATTTATCTTAATTACTTTCTTGTATTTGTGGATTTTTACGAGGGGTATAATCACAAGTATGTATTAGTCCTAGTTGGGCGGTGCATTAGCATAGGTTCACCCACACAACACTTCACGAATCAATAAATATTAGTCAGCTGTATGAAGCGAAAACACTTGACGAAATTCCCATGTGTCCTCGAGAACGTTTGGTAATCATGCTTAGAACAACCGGCTTGTCCTTTACTCTCAAAAGGATTGGGCCACTCGCTGCAATTATATTTACTCGCACTTTATTTATCTGCTATATCAAGAACCACCAAAAACCTGTTTGCTAGTGTTTAAAGTGAATTCTCTATCCAACCTGCTTGTTAACACCTTATGCTTCTCGTTGGGTTCGACACTCTTATTTATCGAAAGTAATACGATACACTCCCTATACGTGTGGGCCATCAGGCCCTAGGAGCGAACTCCATGAATCGGACCGACACCATTTTTTTTGATTCCATCCAAATCAATGTAGAATCATAAACACCGATAAGTTTCTTGTATTTGTTCCAATCCAAGTATTGTAGAAATTTAAATGCATGAAAAAGGAGAAATAACATGCTACCAACCCTCTAAGCCTCCAATAATCATGAGAAGTTGAGTTGAAGACAAATCTGGCACCAGGCCGGTAATTGAAGAATGCGAAAAAAATAGAGTATACCAGACGACTGACAAGGTCTAATAAAAATTTGAATCCAAGAATTACCTCTTGATCTTGCTCCTTCCTAATTTGTTTCCCTCGGTCGTAGCAGCGGCGGTTGTGCCCCGGTTCCCAACTCTCCGTGCGTGACAAGGGTTCCGCAATCGTGAAAAAAATGTAGTTTACCAAAAATATTAAAATGTTGGACCTGGTTGCATGTGGCTATTGCATAGGTAGGTAGGTGAAAGTTTTTTTTATACTAATCTGCGTCAACAGTCAATAATGGTCTTTTGAGAGGCCTATTTTTCTATTCCTAATACTACCATAGCCTACGTATTGTACCAAATATAGGCTCTTGTTTGGTTGGGCCCTGCGGTATTGCCCCACCTTGCCATGGGTCAGAGTTGGCCCTGAGCAAGAGCATATCGTAGCACAAGTACATAATTAGGTAAATGTGTTGTATTATACACAATTTAGCCCCGTCCTACACGTTAGCCTCACAAAGTATTGTAAGAATATTATTAGCTCACAATATCTTAGACTTTTTAATTAAGCACCAATCAAATGCGGTTGGGCCATTTTTTTGGTGTTTAAATATTTGTGAAATGTTTGATTTCGTGGTCAAAATATTTGTGAAATGTTTAAACTAAAGACTCGTGGTCAAACTTCCCACTCTGTCACCCATCCTCCCACCCGCTACTCTAGCACTAGCACGCTTAACTTCCGAGTTCCATCCTGTCCTGCATCCAAGTGTTTCGCACGCATGTATGTGATACTAGTATCATATCAATCCTATTAACATGTTGGTCGATGCCACATTTCTTTATTGTTTGAATTTCAAATAAATCTTTTAATAAACAAAAGTAATGATGTAATTAATAATTTTGAATAAATAAATAAACATTAACTTTTTAATTTGTATTATTTCTAAAAAATATTCAGAAAAATAAAACTAATTCATTTTAAAATCCTAAAAATACAAATAATATATCAAAAAATTCAGAAAAATAAAACTAATTCATTTTACCATCTTAAAAAAACAAATAATATATCAAAAAATTCAGAAAAATAAAACTAATTCATTTTACCATCTTAAAAATACAAATAATATATCAAAAAATTCAGAAAAATAAACTAATTCATTTTACCATCTTAAAAATACAAATAGTATATCAAAAAATTCAGAAAAATAAAACTATCTTACTGTTTTCCCGTCCTTATGAATGCATCTTGATTAAGTGGTCATATCTCTTAATCTTAGGAAATCTTTTGTTTCCCCTTTCCTAAATCTCTTCTATTTTCCAGCCTTATGAATGCATCATGTCCTTTTTAACCCTTGTTTATTTGAGCCATTTCATTAGTCTTCTTCTCTCACAAGGTTTTGAGACATTTAAGTAACCTTCTGTTTTCCATATAGAAATAATATAGGAATTAATAGAAATAATATAGGACATATATCCATTGCATATATCGAACGCAACATAGCGGTACATAGATGCGGTACACAAACAACATCTACTCGAGCTCCGAAGAGTAGATGCGGAACAACTCGAACGCAACATATGCATCTATTGCTGCATACTCGAGATTGATCAGGTCAAGTGGGTTCTTCCCCCAATACTTGTGATTCCTCGAGGGGAAACAAGTCTTCATCGTTCTGTAGTCTTGGTGGATGAAGGCAGTTGCCATCTGATCCATCCCGGTCTTGTGCCCATCCAGCTCATCAAAATGGATCAAGTCCTGAAGATCAATGTAGTGGTGTTCAGGTATCTCAATATCCAAGGTGCACATCATCTTCTGCCGGTCATTTGTGATATCGACGCTACAAAAGTCGAAACCTTTGTTGACAAAAAAAATCCATAAGTTCTGGACATTGCTTTGCACTACTGCAACAACAAAAATGGAACACATGTTAGATATTGTTGCAACACGTGTATTCTTTCAATGCAACAACAAATCGAAAATGCAACAACTATCCTACAAGAGATTGTGTGCGTACCTTGCCCATTGGAAGACCAGAACGGTTTCCTTGTAAGCAATCTGGATGACGGCCACATCCTTTTGATTGGCCGTGTACTCGAGATCAAGCCCAAAGAACTTGTGGTGTTCATCGGCTTCATAGAGTTGGCTCAAACGGTCAAGAGCTTCGGGGAGCCTCTCGCATCTGTTGGTATAGGCGACGTGGAGATTCTTGCCGCATGGTATGGCCACATGGAGAATCTTGAAAACGGGAGAATCCATGGGTGGAGGAAGAAGAAAAGAGGAATAAGAACAGAGATCCGCGCGCGCACTGTAGCAATGAGGCCTTCTGCCTCTCGCTCGCGAATTAGAACCGCGCGGGAGGCGAGCAGTTTGGAACTTTAGTCGCGGGTGGCCAGGCCAACCGGGACTAAAGACTGGGAGGCGAGCAGTTCCGACCTTTAGTCGCGGGTGGCCAGGCCAACCGGGACTAAATCCCTCCAGGCGCTACACCAACCGCCACTCAAGACCTTCAGTCGCGGGTCGCCTCCCGGACCGCGACTAAAGACCCCTTTAGTCACGGTTCGGACATTTTGGGGACTAAAGGGGGCGTATGGAAGGCCTTTTTTTCTACCAGTGAAATAGCAAAGCCGAAATTTATTCTTGAAGCACAGCCATTTTTTTTTGCTATGTTTGAATTCAATGTTGCAGCTTTAAAAGCAATGAGCCGTTCCGCTCGCGCGTGTCCTTTGCAACAAAAGAAGTTCAAATATGATGTAGCACGTCGCGGTAGTCCATGCTCCACGGTGCTCACTCTGGTACAGGTCTCATGTCGCAACAACCTCGTAACCTGACGGTGAAACGTGAGTTGAGATCCTGGCCATGAATCGGACATCCAACATCCACCAAAGCTGGCGGTGCCGTCTTTGTAAAGGATAGTGCTGAGCGTCCTCCGGAGGATCGAAACACCCGATCCTCCACATTGACAACTCGACATGTGTCCTTTTCTGGGTTTCCCCACCCCACCTACAACAGAGCAAGCACATGCGTGGACCCCGCTGATTCAGTCCTCCTTCCTATTGCTTTCTTCCCGTCTCCCTCACGCGAGCACCATGGCCGATGCAGCCTGATCTCCTGTATCGACCTCACCAACCTCCGGCACCGCCGGCGAACAAATAATTCAACTCTGGCTGACAACATCACCATCCACGTTGTTGCACCGCCGCCCCATCCTTGAAGCACCACCGCACCACTGGTCCGCCATGCGAAGGTCACATGGGACCTCGCCGACCACCGTTGCTGGTATCACTCCCGGCCGTCAATGAAAAACAAAAAAATGGTGGTAGCAAAAATCTACTTCAAATGATGCAAACCAGAATAATAATCATAGCAAAATTATCCTATTAATGATACAAATCGAAACAAATTGGTGATAGCAAAAAAAATGCTTCTGATTGAGCAAAGCCGAATAAATGTTATAGCAAAATTATTTTTCCAATGATACAAAACGTAATCATAGCAAAATTAACCTTTCAATGATACAAATCGAAACAAATCGGTGATAGCAAAAATATGCTTCTGATTGAACAAAGCCGAATAAATGTTATAGCAAAATTATTTTTCCAATGATACACAACGAAAGAAATTGGTGATAGCAAAAATCTCCTTCTGATGTAGCAAAATAGAATAACCTTCATAGCAATGACGCCGGCCTTCCATAGCAACGCCGCTGGCCGATGGTAGCATGGCCGGTGGCCGTCCGCGGCACTACGGGCAGAGCTTTGTAGCATCCCACTTGCATGAGGTAGCATCTCCGATGACAGCTCAGAGCAACGATTCCGGACGTCCGTAGCAACGCCACTCGTCGATGATAGCATCGCAGGTGGCCCTGCACAACAAAAATGTTGGTACTTGGTAGCACCTCCTGTGGCCTATGGATGCTTCACCACCACATGCCGCTAGCAGAACCGTCGTGTCTGGTTGACAGGAACGAGGAGCAGCACCTCCGCTCCCCACGTCCATGGCGGTGACCCTTGAACACGCGCCACCCGGCGACGACCAACGTCGGTGGTTGGTGCATCGTCCGGGTCGGAGCGGTGTGTGGGTGTACTGAGTAGGGGATGGACGGAGACGAGGGCGGATGGCCGTGGCGAGCTGGTCGTGACCGGAGCAGGTGGTCGCCAATGGATAGTAGGGGAGCAACGGCACCCGCGTGATTGCTCGCGGCGATGAGAGGAGGAGCATGGAGGAGAGACGGGGGAGACGGAGTAGACTCGCATTGGCGACGCGTGGAGCAGACGAGGTGGCCCGGCTAACACCGCGGCGGCGCAACGGTGGAGGGACGACGCAGCGATGAAGCGATGGCCCGAGGTTTCCGTGCGTAGGGATACGATGGGGAAAGGCAGCGCGTGTCACGCTGGCGAGATTGAGGACGCGTACGTCGAATCTACCCCGGAGGATTTTTTTTTGAACAACGGGGAAGGGGCTGGAAGGCCCCCGAAGCTCCATTAAGCGGCAGGAAACATTGCATAGAGGCCCCTAGAGAAATACATAATCGAACATGGACCCCCAACTCTTACAAGAGAGACCTTAGAAGAAAAACTTAAAAAGCAATCAACTCCTTCTTCTCTGCTGCAGCTCTGGCCAGACCTCGAAACGCGACGGCCGTCGCCAACACCGGGGACGAAACCACTTGGGTCGCCGTCAGCCGTGAAAGCCGCGTTGAGATCCAAGATCCTCCGCATCGGCACCATGGCCTGGAGGAAGAAGAAACCGTGGTTGTATCCCACCACCACGACGCGGAGAGGTCTCCATCGACCACAAATCGTCTCGGCAACCTTGCCTTGAGCGGGTCTTCTCCGCAGACGAGCTCCATCAACAAATCCCCAAACCACAACAAGCACCTCCACCTCCGCTCTACTACCTCCATGGCAGCCAGAAACAGCAAGCAAAATAACCACTGCAGCTTCACACGAACTAGCTCCCCAAACAGAGAGCTCATCGAGCTTATTCAAGCACGCACCTCTGGATTCACTCCCCCGCCACATCATCCACCAAGGAAGCGCGCCGGGAAGAAGCTTGTCCAGACCGAGGTCGCCGCTCGGAGGCAACCCAACCAGGCACCGAGAGGAGGGAGACGGCATAGTGCCATACACCACCACGGATAAAACAAGCCCTAAACTACACTGTACAAGCAGGGGCCGGCACCCTAAACCATCTCGACACCATCCAGCGAAGACGCCGGCGGCAGGAGAGGCCGAAGCTGGAAGAACACACGCGACTCTCAAACTAGAAGAGGAGCAGGGAGAGAAAGCTAGTTCTGTGCTGTTTTCTGAAGCTACCTCGTGAATCCATCGGAGGATAGGCAGCCTTTTCCGAGAAAATTGCACAAACCTTCAACAATTGGGGTCTTGGTTGCAAGGAACTACAACTATTGAGCCAAGTTGCACAAACCTACAACTTTTGGGTACATCTGTTGTATGTAACACAAATAATCCAATTAACCCATTTAACATCACATCGGACGTGTGGGCCCTGCACTGTTAATGCCAATGAGAACTTTGACGCGAGCCTTAAGGACGGAGACCCTGGTCTATTTTTTTTTTGCAAGGAGCTCGTCCGAAGGTGTTGGAAACATCACACTAATTCTAGATAGTGGATGTACATGATTTTACAAAGGATCCAATACGATAAGAAATTACATATCGGTCCCTGATATTTGTAGCAAAGATCTCATAAAAGATGGAAAAAAAATCAATATGGCCTCTCTCTTTCTCCACTACCGAGCCGGAGGTCGGCATCGTTGTCGTCATGCCCGGAAGCAGGGACAGAAACCACTTGCTCCGGTGTAGACATAGTATCCAGTGGCAAACCTCGAGAGGGTCCTCATATAGGAGGTTAAACATGCGCCAAAGCCCTTCACTGGCTTCTGGATAGGCATGGGTTGGTATTGGATGTTGGGCGGCTGTCACCCGCCGCTGAGGTAGTGCTCGAGAAGATTGCTTCCCAACTCCACTCCCGACTGACGATGCTACTCGCCCAATCAACGCCTCCACCCTTTGCAGCCACATCGCCCGATGGAGTAAGAAGAGGGCATGGAAGTAGCAGTACCTTGCAACAGAGGGTACATCGCCCTTACAACGAGGGTACGTCGCCGATGATGTAAGTGCATATATAATCGCCATCAAACTCACTACTCCTGCCACCTATGGGAGGAAACATGCACAGAAGATTGGCTCAAAGACGAACCCGCATAACAGGGTTATTAATCCAGCGGCGGTTGGGGTAGACGTTGAAGAACTCCTCCATGGAGCTTCTAGCAACTGCAGGTCCTGCCATTCCAACACTGCGCCCGCAAAACCATCGGGGTAGATGCCGGAAAGAGGCTCCCCCACTTGCGATAACTCTTTCCACCAGAGTTGCACAGTCGAAAATGGATTGCTCGGGACGCACCGGCCATGTCACTAACAGTATGGGCCCACGGGCCCACATATCAGATATGATGTTAAATGGGTTAATTAGATTATCTGTGTTACATGCAACAATGTACCCAAAAGTTGTAGGTTTGTGCAACTTGCCTCGATAGTTATAGTTTCTTGCAACAACGACCCCAATTGTTGAAGGTTTGTGCAATTTCCTCGCCTTTTCTCTACTACTTAAAAGATACAATTCGTTCCGTCTTCTCCAGCGAAGCGATACGTCGCCTTTTCGTCCAGCTCCCCTAGCGAAACATGCCTCGCTGATTTTTCCTTTCCCCGCACCTTAATTACGCGACATTATCGGAAACAACGGCTGGAGGATGTCGGCGCCCCATCTCCATCCTCGATCCACTCGAGTCCCCCTCTGCCACAGCCGCCTCTAGGCACCGTCGCCGGCCTCCACGGCACGAGCGTTGCCGCCCACACGCCAAAGCTCCTCGGCCTCACCTCCGCCCTCACCGATGAACCCTTCTGCGTCGACATCCTCGTGTCGTTCCCCTTCCTAGGGAACGCCTCCTGCTTACTCCGTGATGCGATGCGCCGCCGCCGACGACACCTCGGAATGGGCGCGTCGTCCTCCCTGACCTCTCTCTGCGATTCAGAAATTGTGAAGGGATCGGGGAGATCGGTGTGTTCACATATGGGCTCCCAGCCTTCCACGGTCCTACCGATTGAGGAGAAGCAGCGTGACGGGAAGGTGGAGCAGCTCAAGACGCGACTCCATGTTCAGGCTGTGTAACAGCGCTCGCGGCGCGCCTCGGAGAGATCTCCACCCATGGCGATGCGCTCGACTCCTTCGCGCAGGCTGCCCTCGCCCCGCCCTTCGCGTCCCCGCCAAAGAGGTCTCCGTGCGCCTCGCCGCCGACCAGGAATCCGTCCAGCTCGCTCGAGGAAGGCTCGAGGACGAGGTCAGCATGTGCCGGCCGCCGGGCAGAAGCCACAGTTTCTGAAGTTGAGTTCTTACTAATTTGTAGTTCCGTAGAGGCTGATTTTATCCCCTGAAGCAAAAGCTAAGCTAGGACCACTAGGTCGTGGATCTTGTCAGGAACACATTGATTTCTCCCTCTGTTTATCATTTTGACCTGGTTGAGAATATTGAATTGAAATAGTCTGACTCTTAAGTAGCATCTGCATTGGCCGTAGCTCAGATAATTAGCAACACCTTTGATTTTGGCGTGTCTCACCCATGTGGATGTCCACAGCAAGGAGATAACTAAGGTTGGTGCGATTGTGTAATTTCTCTCCGGTTAGATTTTATTCCGTAAGTGTTGTGTCTCTGATACTAATCACAGTGGTTGTGCATATAAATAGTAGCGGCCAAGCAATGGTTATATTTATTCTGTTTGGAATGACATGGAGGATTGTTTAGAATGCTTAGATCACACTGTTATTTGAGTGAGCCATAATTCTTTTAAAGTTTTATTGCAGGCCAATTCAGTTTCTATTGTGCATAATAATTCACAATGTACATGACTGTATTGCAGGCTGCTTAGTGTGGAACTGTGGAGGTGGTGGCCGCGGCATCGACAAAGGTCTCATCGCCGGATCGTAGATCAGGATGTTGATTCTCCCAATCTCATCGCCGGATTGTAGATCAGGAGGCGACGGAGGAGCGTCTGGGAGGTTGACTGTGTGCTGTAGGGCGGCGACAGAGTGGAACGGCACAATGCAGGGAGGTGGCATGTGGGAGGGATGAGTCGGGGCTGCTGGTCAGTGTGCGCCAAGGACAGGGTAGGCGAAAAAGTTCCTGGTGTGGCCCTGGTGGCCGGCGGAGATGACCTGGGCGAGGTGACGGTGGCGCTCGGAGACGCCCGCGGATGGCGGGAGGCGTGCGGCCGGAAGGAGCTCGTCGCAGCGCAGGAAAGGCAGGGAGACACAGAGGACGAGCTGGTGGCCGCCTGCCCGAGCTGCTTCCGACGACGTCCATCCCACGCTGCTGCCAGTGACTTCTGGCGACCACCTCCTAGATGCCTCTCCTGCCATGGTGAGCTGAACCCTTCTTTCTTCTCCTCCTCTTGATATACTATTGTTTCTGCCAATGTTGCTAAATTTCTTTGGTGGTTCGGATGAGATGCAACAGGTTTCTTACTATTCACCATTTTGTGCAACGTGGGCGCTGCAAGGAAGGTGCTGGTGCCTTGCAGTGGGGGCAAATACGAAAGGTCAGGCTAAAGACAGACTCAAATATTCATAACTTAATCAGGGTAGCAAGACATGGGTACATGGAAGTATCGGAAGTTTATATGCATTCAGTCTAAAGCTTCATATGAGCACCTGTGTTATGTCCGCTTTTCATTTCTTTGTTTCCATGATTTGTTATTGCACGATTCTGATTAATTTTTGGTGATTTACTTAAAAAAAGATAATTGTTTGGTGATGGTTGTACAAATCGCAGAAATTGAATGTAATTTTTCTTCTTCTGACCGCAAGGAATACCAATAATGTGACGACTTCAAATTTCATGAACTAAAGAAGCCTAAAGGTGTGGATTTTATCTAATATGTGGCGATACAAGCTATGGGCTTGCAAACTTTGTTTTTTGTTGTTGGATATATTCCATGGAATTATTTGCAGGTTAGTCGGATCTATATGACACCAACTGTCCATGTTTTGTTTTATTTCATTACTCTGATGCCTTGACAACTCAAGAGCTCAAAATCAGGTACATGTTCAGTTTGCTTTTAAATAGCTGCAGTTTGATTTCTGTCCCAAAAATTATTTGTGGTTAGGTTGGGTGTGTTTGCAAACCGAGCAAAGGAATGGAAGCTGCAAGGATTTCTTCCCGCACTCTCTCACGTTCTCGTATTAGATGAGAAGTATGTGATCGCTGCAGGTTTATGGCAGAAGGGAGCATTCCACGACCCTCAGCTCGCATGACAATGCTACCAGGTGCTTGCCAAATCTAATTCCGCTGATTTCCTTTATATAATACTAGCTCCCTTTCAATTTACTTTACTAAGATGATCACAGATGCACTTTTTCCACTGTTAATTAGCAAGCTTCTTTAACAGATGCTGGTGGATTAGTAGTCAGTGAGTATGGTGAAAAACAGCTACTTATCTGTCTAGCCATCTGATACTACACTTAATCTGGCACTATCTTTGTATTCAGTTATATTTAAGGTGGTTTGTGCACCACTCCCAATGGATATTTTTGTCTACATTAACAGTTAATAAATTTTACAACCCGGCGATTTTGTTTTGGGCAACAGTTTACTAGGTGCTAGCTATCCCCGGTTACAAGTTTGTGATGCTTGAACAAATGACTAAGTTTATTGCCTTTTTTTCTTTGCGGTGTGTTATCATATGTTGGATTTTGACTGGCAAACTATCATCAAGATTTTCTGCAGAAACTCGGTGATGGGGTTTGACTGACAAATTATCATCAAAGCATCAAAATTGAAGTGCCAAATGGAAAATCTTTATGTGTCATGTATGATCGTTCCTCAGATTAAAGGGTTGTGCCATGCTTGGTAGACTGGTATGTTTTACAGAATATAAAAATGGGCTGCAATGGTGTACCTCATGAGTTGTCCTCCGTGGCTCTTTGTTAGCCAGAGTATCGAACAACGGGCATGTGTGTTTTGTAAATGATTGTAAAACTCTATTTGCATATTATATATAAGGATCCATTCCCCCATAAAAAATAGATGTGGTGTATTTCTCACCAATTGGTATATGCACTTATTTTTTCCTTTCTATTACTATTTACTGTATAGTGTAATTGTCATATGAAAAAGATGTAATACTGCTGAATAAGGCAATTCCATCTTTATTAACTTTGTAGATATACATTCCGGGCAGAGGAAAATAAGAGGGCCGAGGGAGAAAGCGCGAATCTACTTGGTACACCCTGCAATGATTTTTACCATGTGTGCCTTGGTCATAAGCGTGTACAACCCGGACGAGATGCATCTGCGTTACGAGTTATGTGGATTTTTCGTTGACAAGATATATGGCTTGTTGCTTTGGTCATAAGCTTGTACAACCTGGTGACGAGATCAACAAGATATATGGGTTGTTGCTTTCTGGATTTACCATGTATAACTTTTCATCTAATTAGATTGAAAACAAAGTAGAATCTTTGGAATGCTCACGATGTATCATGTTGAGATATGTGACCATAATATTTTTTTTCTAGCGTCCGTAGCAACGCACGGGCATTGAATCGAAGGCCGTCCGAAGGAGGGATCTCGAACGTAGTGGAAGAAGACGCCCGACACGTGTGCTCCCGCTCCCCCGACACGCCTCTCTACGTGTCCCCCGCCTCGCCGCCTCAGCGCACGGCGCCGCAACCCCTGACCTCCGGGAGCCTCCCGCGCGGCGCTCCCTCGCTCGCGCTCTCTGCACGTACCGTTCGTCGTCAGCGCACCACGCCAACCCAGACACCAACACTCCGGCTATAATAAACTCCACGGGGCGCGCAGATCATAACGTAGATGGCACTGCTAGCTGCACTATACCAGTAGCTCGTCGACCACCCAGCTCATCTCTCTATCGATCGCCATGGCGCAGGCGGAGCGCGAGCGCATGCGCGTGGTCATGTTCCCGTGGCTGGCGCACGGCCACATCAACCCGTACCTCGAGCTGGCCCGGCGCCTCACCACCGCCACCTCCGACGTCGACGTCGTCGTGCACCTCGTCTCCACGCCGGCCAACCTCGCGCCCCTCGCGCGCCACCAGACGGACAAGATCAAGCTCGTCGAGCTCCACCTCCCGGCGCTCCCGGACCTCCCGCCCGCGCTGCACACCACCAAGCGCCTCCCGGCCCGCCTCATGCCGGCCCTCAAGCGCGCCTGCGACCTCGCCGCGCCCCGCTTCGGCGGGCTCCTGGACGAGCTCCGCCCCGTCGACCTCCTCCTCTACGACTTCATCCAGCCCTGGGCGCCGCTCGAGTCCGCCGCGCGCGGGGTGCCGGCGGTGCACTTCAGCACCTGCAGCGCCGCCGCCACGGCGTTCTTCGTCCACTGCCTCAAGAGGGACCGCGTCCCCAGCGCCTTCCCGTTCGAGGCCATCAGCCTCGGCGGTGCCGACGAGGAGGCCAAGTACACCGCGCTCCTCGCCATCCGCGACGATGGTGGCACCGCTCTGGTCCCCGAGCGCGACCGCCTGCCGCTCACCCTGGAGCGCTCCTCCGGGTTTGTGGTTGTTAAGACGTGCGCAGACATAGAGCGCAAGTACATGGACTACCTCTCCAAGCTCGTCGGCAAGGAGATCGTCCCCACGGGACCGCTGCTCACCGACGGTGCTGGATCGGAGGACGATCACGCTGGTGGAGAGCGCGTGATGCGGTGGCTCGACGGGGAGCAGCCGGACTCCGTGGTGCTCGTCTCGTTCGGCAGCGAGTACTTCATGTCGGAGAGCCAGCTGGCTCAGATGGCGGCCGGGCTGGAGCTGAGCGGGGTCCCCTTTCTGTGGGTGGTGCGGTTCCCAGGCGCCGAGGACGACGTTAGCGGCGCGGCGAGGTCCATGCCGCCAGGGTTCGCTCCGGCGCGGGGCATGGTGGTGGAGGGGTGGGCGCCGCAGCGGCGCGTCCTGTCGCACCCTTCCTGCGGCGCGTTCCTGACCCACTGCGGCTGGAGCTCCGTGCTGGAGTCTATGGCGGCGGGGGTGCCCATGGTGGCGCTGCCGCTGCACATCGACCAGCCGCTAAACGCCAACCTGGCGGCGGAGGTGGGCGCGGCGGCCGCGCGCGTGAAGCAGGACTGGTTCGGGGAGTTCACGGCGGAGGAAGTGGCTCGGGCGGTGCGCGCCTCTGTGAACGGGAAGGAGGGGGAGGCGGCGAGACGCCGCGCGAGGGAGCTGCGGGAGGTGGTGGCGCGGAACGACGGCGACGACGCGCAGATCGCGACGCTGCTCCAGAGGATGGCGCAGCTCCGCGGGAAGGGCCAAGCCGTATCGAATTAATTAATAATATTTGGCTCTTAACTTTAAGACGGTTTGTGTCAACACTTAAGATGTCTCCGACTACTGTCGATGTATCTCAAGCGGATGTAGTGAACACATACTACACATTGTAGAGACGGTATGTCGTGACCCTGTTGATCATCTTATCGCCACGGCGCACAACGCAGATCTACTAGATGCTCCGATGGCAGTCGATGAAATTGTTTTTCTACTAGATGCTCCGATGGCAGTCCATGAAATTGTTTTTCTTGCGTACTTCATATTACTTTTGTACTTTTGTACTACTGTCCCGCTGGGCGTGCTATTATGAGCTACGTGCCCCTATCTATTTACGATTTCGTTATTGCAATTAGTTTTATTCGGATTATGAGAACCGAGCTGACTGGTTGTCGCCGACCGACGTCGATATTCTTGGATCCCATGGGGGACTTGTTGACTACAGGCTGTAGGGAGTCGGTACACGAACATAATCCGGATAATCATGGTACCGCCGCAATGCACCAGTTGTGTGATGTGCGGTCTCAGTTCCAGATAAACGGACGATAATAATGGACATCCGAGTCGTTTTTTGGTGTCAGCATAAAATACGTCGTGGGCTATTGTAGATCCGCTCGTCATGTGTTACCAAGGTCCGCTGAGCCACCACGCCACATGTCGAGCCCCACACTACGTGGCGCCATCGTCGTACTTTCGTACAAGCTGAAGGTCCAGATGACCGCGCTTGGACATGGTTTAACTGAACGCGTCATGGTTTCCCCGTACTCACGTGGTTGTTTGCGTCGCACTGATGGTGACTATGTGTCGCCCCGCCTGTTACATCTGGCCGACGGCGTGGACGCACCATAGGCACCACGGCCGAGTGCGCTGCATCGCTCAACCCTCCGCCGCCGCCGCGAGCTCCACCAGAGCTCGAGGCGACACCAAACTCGTCCCCGACGGCCTGAGCACCCACCACCACCTCATGTTCGTGCCTCCTCGTAGCTTCGTCATTCTCCTCCGGCGGAAAGATTGCCCCGATCTGGCTGGTCGTCGGCACGCCAAGCTACAACGGTCGCCGCCACTGACGCCAGGAACCCTCGCAACGGTCCCGGATGGACCGACCTAGGACAGGCGCTCCAGCCTGGTGATGACTCCCAATTGCAGGAGATCAATTGTAATACCTTTCGATTAGAAAAGGTTGTCGAATCCACGAGGAGCTGAAGGTATTGGTTAGCAAGAATGATAAATAAAACAATGAAAGATGCAAGTGTTTTTGGGATTTTTGGTTGTATAATTGCAAAGAGAATAAAAATTCTAAAAATAAATAGTGAGAGTTGAAAGCTCTCAAAGAGAGAAAAGCCCAATCCTCTATGTGGCAAGAGGAAAAACTCAAATAATGGTTGTCTTATATGTGGAAAATATTTCCGAGGGCGGCATGGATTTTACATGGCATAAAGATTTCTAAAATAACACGTTGAATATCTTGTCAAGTTTTAATCTTCGTTGGACGGAGCCTTTATCAGGTATAGCTAAATAAATAAACTAAACCCCTTATGATGGATCTTCTGGCCAAGTAAATGACCGCACAAGAACTATTAAGACATAAAGTCCCACCATAGCATTACACTCTAACATTCCCGGTACTAATACCCCATAAACTAACTTCATGACTCGGTCTTAGATTTACATGTCCTCCCAAGTCTCCATCACTCCATTACACTACGGTGTTCTCCTATGATCCCATATAGGTGAAGTGGTGTGCAGTCGACGTTCGGACAACACCATTGTCGGATATATACCGAATAGGGGTATAGAAGATGGTAGACAAAAGAGCTGGACTACCAGGGTGGCCTGCAAGGTAATGGGCTTAGGTCCATTGGGCGGCCCAGTAGTCCAACGCGTAGAAGCCGGATTCTAGAAGAACCCGGATCACGGTTCGCGTGATCTGGCTTGGAGGAGAAGACGGATTCCTTACTTTCCAAGTTACAAGTTAAACGTAGTCTTCTAGGTTTCTGGTTCTGTAAGCCCTAATCCGGCTATTATATAAAGCCGGACGGGAGATAGATTAGATAAGTTCTTTTAGTTCCAAGGTTCTAGGTTCAAGCTCAAGCCTTACGCAACTCGCCGGGAAGTTCATCCTCGACGAGTAGCTGGATCTATTCCTTTACATTGTAACCTTATTATACGGGCTTTAGTCCCACATAGTGAGAAGTGCAGGAGTAGGTACGCCGTACTGTCGCGACGTACCGAACCTGGGTAAATCCCGTGTTCTGTGTTACTACGCTATCCCGTTACCCCACGTCTCTACCGTAGTCTCATGGCACCCCAGTCTATGAAAACTACTACGATGTCTCGACAGTTGGCGCCCACCGTGGGGCAAACGACGTCAGGCGTAAAGTTCCGATCTGGGATACTAGGCGGAATTGGAAGATCGATCACTGTCGGAAGCTTGGAATTCGACGACGGCGTCGGGCGCTTCCTCGACAACGGATCCTACATACCGGCGCAAAACCATCTGGTAAGTGCCTGCGTTTTACCGATTGGATCTGCTAATATCTTTATCGGATTAACCGCGGAAGCAATGGGGTTTTGCGGTGAAAGCAATTATCTCCCACCCGCCCTATACCCAGTCGAAGACGACTATGATGCCGGATTTTGCTCAGATCGCCGACAAAACAGTGATACGCACTTTATCGGCATGGTGCAATCCGAGATCGCCGAAAACACGGATGACGGAAATCCCGTGCAAGAGGCAGACAACGATACACCCGTCACAGAGACGGAAGAACCAATACCCGTCACAGAGACGGAAGATCCGACATCCGTCAACCAGACGATGAACTCGGAAACAGAGTCCGTGCTTGCCGCCATTGAGGCGAGATTGGAGTCGGAAACCGGATCGGATAACTTCGAATCCGAAGACGAAGATGATGATGCCTTCGTAAGAAAAGTTAAGTCCTTTCAAGAGGGATTCCATGAAGTGCTAATGGCAAAACCAGCTGATACAACGGGTGCCGATAGCCAGGAAAGCCCTAAAACCCCTCCGCCAGCAGAGGAGAGGGAAGACGGAGAAACTTCTCCGATATTTCCTAATGTCAAGGAGATGACAGAGGATGAACCTGTCAAAAAACCTCCCTCTTCCAAGAAAAAGCACCGTGCTTCTAAAAAACTCCAGTACAAACTCCGGAAGAAAAAGTCAGCTGATCTCGCTGATGAAAACCTGGAAGTTGGAGATATTAGTGGCACAAAGCCTACGGAAAAGAAATCTAAGGAAATCACTGCTCCGCCAATGACAGAACTGGAAGAGCAAGAACTATTACAAACTCCAGTGGGACCCAATGAACCCCCTGAGATGCTGGAAGCCAGGAGACAAGCTTTCCAACGGCAACAACAACAACTGCTTAGATCTCGGCAACATCTCCAACAAACCCATAATGACATCAAAATTATGAAGGAAGAAATTGAGGAGTACGAGAGAAAGCATAGATCTGCCTTAAAACCTACGAGGTTACCCGGAATTGCAAAACCGGAAGAACTGCCGCCGAAAGAAAGGTTCTATAACCCATCTTGGCAAAAGCAGTTAAACGGCAAAGATGCCAAGGGCGAACCAATATACAAAACCGCAGCTGAAAACGCGGAAGCAGCGTTCGCCATCCTGAACAATGATCTGTACTCCAACGGGGAAAAACTCCAAGGGGTGTATGCTTTCCTAGGAAAAGCATTACAGCAGCAACAGCGAGGACAAGAGCGATCAGGGAGGCTGCATGATAATTCCGCCCTCTGCAAAACTGTTACTTGCGCTGCTGGAGCACCTGGACCGGAAGAACCCGGAGATTCGGATAAAAAAGAGGATCCGAGAAAAGACAAGAAAAACCCCGACAACCGGGACGCAGCGTCTAGAACCGGACCTCATCTCCCGAAAGATGGATACAAACCACACGATCGGGAAGACAAACACCGGAATGATGGCAAAATAATGCCACCTCCGAGAAACCCAGCTGAAAAAGCTGGAAGATACGATACACCTCACAGGCGTGAAAGATCTCGGACACCGCCCAAAGATAAGGAAAGGTACAGGAGCAGGACTCCACCTAATCCCAGAGGGCGTGACAACGGAAGAGATAGAGATAACCTCGGAAAAACGCGTCCGCGTAACAATGGAAAAGAAAGGAGCAGATCCCCTTCTGTCCATTCAGCCGGGAGATATTCTGCACATATTGATAGAGCAGAAAAGGATGATCTATACTTTGGTCCTAAGTGTTTTACAGACAGGATCCGAAGGATAACCCTGCATTCTGGCTTTGCCAAAGTTGGTCCAACCTACCAAAAATATACCGGCAGTACAAACCCGGATACCTGGCTTTCAGATTATTACACAGCCGTCCAGATCAACAACGGGACAGACCTGGAAGCTGTCAAGTTTCTTCCCCTAATGTTGCTAGACGGAGCCAGAGATTGGATTAATGGTTTACCATCAAGAACTGTAGACAGTTGGGATGATATGGCGAGAGTATTTACTCAGCATTTTCGAGGAACATACAAACGCCCAAATAGCATCAACCAGCTGAACCGTTGCACCCAATTTGAAGACGAACCATACGTGGATTTCATCTCCAGATGGACTGCAATGAAGAATAGTTGCTCTGGAGTAACTGACGTACAAGCAATGCATGCTTTCGTCAATGGCCTAAAACCCGGACTTGTACCGTTCATGGTTGGTTCTAAAAAGCACAAAGATCTCGGATCTATGCTTACAACCGCTAATGAGCATGCTGCAGCCGAAGACGATATCAGAGCAAGAGGAGGCAATATTGAGTCACTGATACTGGCCAAGAAAACACCTCGTTCTGATAAAAAAGGAACCCCGGAGTCAACAACAAAGCCCAAGGAGGTTAACTTAGCCTTTGGAGGAGAAAAAGGGAACAAGTGGAAAGGCCGCAGTCCGGATCCCATCAATTACACTCCTGAGGAATGGGAGAGAATTAAGTCGGAACCCTGCGTCCACCACTCTCAGTTTGGGAAACCAACCCACACGAACGCGCAATGCCGGCTAAACAAGCATATGAAAGGCAATGCAGGGTCCGGAAATAAAGGGAAGGGTTCCAAGAGGAAACCTGCCAAACAAAAGCCAGAAGCTGAAAAAGAAGACAGCGAATCGGACACTGATGATAAAATCCAGGAACAACAGCGAAAAGGCGAACCTAAATTTCCGAGAGTTGACGGAGAAGCAATGCTAACTTTCCTAGCAACCCCGTCAGCAAAGGTGGCCAAAAGGACACTTCGAGAAATAAACGCGGTTGTTCCTGCAACCCCAAAATTCTTGAAGTATTCCAACACGCCGATAATCTGGGATCAGTCTGATCATCCCGGAAATATCCCCGAACCCGGCACACAAGCTCTTGTTGTAAGCCCTATTGTTCAAAACACTAGGCTAAGAAGAGTGCTGATGGACGGAGGATCCAGCATCAATATAATGTACCTGGATACACTGAAGCACTTGAAGATATCCGAGTCCCAGCTCAATTACAGCAATATACGCTTCCATGGCATCGTTCCTGGCAGGCAAGCACGATCCCTAGGAGAAATTTCCCTAGATGTCACCTTCGGAGATAAAGATCACTTCCGGCAGGAAAAAGTATCCTTCGAAGTTGTGCCGTTCGAGAGCGTGTATCATGCAATACTCGGACGTCCGGCTTTCGCCAAGTTTATGGCAAGATCTTGCTATATCTACAACAAGCTGAAGATGCCAGGACCCAAAGGAGGAGTAATCACCATTGCCGGTGATTTCAAGCTGGCAAACGAGTTGGAGAAGCAAAACGCCTTTTGCGCTCAAAGAGTTATAGCTCAGGAAGAACTGAAGGAGTTAGCCAAGGAGGTATCGCCGAAAGAAATGCCGGCAGGAAAAGAAACTCGAAAGCCAACAGATAGCTTCAAGGCATCCGAGAATACAAGACAGGTAATCCTAGATCCCAAAGATCCGACAAAATTCGTCGTTGTAGGGACTGGGATGACCGACAAATAGGAAGGCGAGCTCATCAAGTTCCTCCGTGAGCACTGGGACATTTTTGCCTGGTGTCCAGCTGACATGCCAGGCGTACCCAGGGAACTTGCTGAGCACCAACTCAAGGTTATTCCCGGATCAAAACCCGTCAAACAAGGTCTCCGTCGATTTGACGGAAGAAGACGGAAGGCTATTGGCAAGGAAATTATCCGGCTTTTAGCAGCGGATTTCATCAAGGAGGTGATCCATACTGACTGGTCCGCAAATCCGGTACTAGTACCGAAGAAAGACACAACTGCCCTCAGAATGTGTATAGATTACACAGGATTGAACAAGTTATGTCCGAAAGATAGGTTTGCGCTACCGCGAATCGATCAAATAATAGACGCCACTGCAGGCTCTGAGCTTTTATGCTTTTTGGATGCATACTCCGGGTACCACCAAATACGCATGAAAAAGGTAGATCAAATCAAGACTTCTTTTATAACCCCGTACGGGACGTATTACTACGTAACCATGCCTTTTGGCCTGAAGAACGCAGGTGCAACCTACCAGCGTTGCATGCAACGTTGTTTGCATAGTCAGATTGGAAAAAACGTCCATGTTTACGTGGACGATATTGCTGTCGTAACCAAGGAAAAAGATACACTCCTTGAGGATTTGCGAGAAACTTTCGAAAACTTGCGCACTTACAAGATGAAGTTGAATCCATCTAAGTGCGTATTCGGGGTTCCCTCGGGAAAACTTCTAGGTTTCATCGTTTCTCACAGAGGAATAGAAGTTAACCCGGAAAAGATCAAGGCAATCTTGAATATCTCAAAGCCTACATGTGTAAAAGATGTCCAAAGATTGACGGGTTCCGCTGCAGCCGTCAGCAGATTTATTAGTCGGCTGGGGGATAAAGCCTTGCCACTATACAAACTGTTAAAGAAATCCGACAAGTTCGAATGGACAGAAGAGGCTGATGCAGCGTTAGCCCAGTTAAAAGAAACCTTGATGAACGCTCCCATCTTGGCATCTCCCAAAGATGAAGAACCCATGTTACTATACCTTACGGCTACTAGTCGGGTTATTAGCGCGGTAATCGTTGTGGAACGGACAAAAGAAGAGCAAAGCATACCAGATCAACATCCGGTATACTACATAAGCGAAGTTTTCTCCGAATCCAAACAAAGATACCCGCACTATCAGAAACTGGCATATGGCGTATTTTTCGCATCCAGAAAGCTGCGCCATTACTTCGAAGGACATTCTATAACAGTGGTATGTAAAGCACCACTAGGAGATATTATAAACAATGCGGAGGCAACCGGCCGAGTAGCTAAATGGGGCATCGAGCTGGCAGCTTTCGACATTAAGTATCAGCCAAGGACGACAATAAAATCCCAGGTTTTGGCAGATTTCGTCGCCGACTGGACAGAAGCAATGGAAAATACACCGATGCCAGAATCCGAGTACTGGATCATGCACTTTGACGGATCTAAGATGAAGGTAGGAGCTGGAGCCGGCGTAGTTCTAAAATCTCCCAAGGGAGACACAATGGAGTACGTATTGCAAATACACTTCAACGCCAGTAATAATGTGGCAGAATACGAAGCTTTGCTTCATGGCTTGCATATTGCAAAAGAAATAGGGGTAAAACGCATCTTGTGCTACGGAGACTCGGATTTGGTACAGCATCAGCTCAACCAAACCTGGGACGCGAAAAGCCCCATAATGGCCGAATATCGGAGAACGGTGGATGAGTTTGCCATCTGCTTCTTCGGGTTCGAAGTCCTTCACATAAAAAGGGAGGAAAACTGGAACGCGGATGCGTTAGCCCGCATGGGATCAGAGAGAGTAAAAACTTTACCACCAGGGGTATTCGTCCAGCATTTGCATGAACCATCCATAAAAGGTGGAGACGTCGATTACCCTTTAGCATCTGAAACAATTGAAGTCATGTTCGTTAAACCGGATTGGACAATCCCGTACCTAAACTTCTTAGTCAATCAGAAGTACCCGGAAGGAGCAGACGAAGTCCTGCAAAGGCAAATACAACGTCGATGCAAAGGATACGTAGTAATCAACGACCACTTATACAAACGCAGTACTTCTGGAGTTTTTCTGCGGTGTATTTCACCAGAGGAAGGAAGAGAAATATTGCAAGAAATCCATGCCGGCGATTGCGGACATCATGCTCAATCAAAAAGCATAGTCAAAAAAGCATTCCGTGCAGGGTTTTTCTGGCTAACAGCCAAGACAGACGCCGAACGCATAGTGAATACATGCGAAGGATGCCAATATTACGCCAAGCAGACCAATTTGCCGGCCCAAGCACTAAAAACTATCCCTATCACATGGCCGTTTGCGGTCTGGGGGCTAGACATGATGGGACCGTTCAAAACTGCAAGAGGTGGACTTACACATTTACTCGTAGCAGTAGATAAGTACACAAAATGGGTGGAGGCTAAACCCATCAAAAAGCTGGACGGCGCAACTGCCAGAAATTTCATTATCGATTTAGTAATGAGGTATGGCGTCCCACACAGCATAATAACTGATAACGGGACAAATTTCTCCATTGGTGAGTTGGCAAAATACTGCCAACAAACGGGAATTCGCTTGGATCTTGCATTTGTGGCACACCCGCAATCTAATGGACAGGTTGAAAGAATGAATAGCTCAATCCTGCAAGGAATACGCCCAAGACTCGAAACTCCTCTTCATAGAGCAGCTGGAGCATGGGTAGAAGAACTACCTTCCGTGTTATGGAGTATTCGAACGACGCCAAATAGGTCAACTGAGCAAACCCCGTTTTTCCTAGTTTATGGTGCGGAAGCTATGCTTCCAACGGACATGATCCATGACAGCCCAAGAGTGCAAAATTTTGACGACTCGGATGCCGAAGAAGCACGACAGGATGCTGTCGATCTCCTAGAAGAGGAACGAGAACTTGTGCTTCAAAGATCCGCCATCTACCAGCAAGGTTTACGACGTTATCATAGTCGTAAAATCAGGCATCGTTCTTTTAAGGAAGGTGATTTGGTGCTGAGATTGGTGCAACAAAGGAAGCACAAATTGGCCCCAGTTTGGGAAGGACCATTTGTCATCAGTAAAGCCATGAAGAATGGATCATATTATCTTGTCGACATTCGAGATACGGAGGATGATCCCAAAAAGGCGAATCGCAAAAGAAAGAGAAAAATAGATGCTGAACTAGGAGAGACAAATAGGCCTTGGAGTATCCAGCAATTACGTCCCTTCTACACTTAGTTCAATTTCTATGTAAACATCTTTGAGATCATGAAATAAAGTTATCGGAATTCATATTCATTATAAGTACAAAATATTTCCGTTTTATCTATTTCCCAATGATCTTACAAATACTCAATGTTGACCCGAATTGTGCCTGCGTGCTCGGTGTTTAAAAGCTGAATGATTCGGCCTGTTAAAGGTTAAAGGAAACTCGGATTGTGCCTGCGTGCCCAAGTTTCAGAACAGTTCCTTGTTTTCTCTAAGTTTTATCTGATCGTACGTATGATGGGTTACTGGAACTAGTTAGTAAAAATGCCTTTAGCATGATTCATGTTTTCGAGTTTCAAAACTGCTTGGTTCGTCCCCAGTTACTCGGCATAACGATTCATAATGCTATTTGAGCCATTTCAAACACTAAGGACAGTTAAAGCATATATACCAGATTACTTAGAAGATAAAGGAGCAGCCAAACCCGGAAAAACTTTGCAAGAAGTATGAAATCGCAAAAGGCGGAGTTCTTGTTCCGACAAATGACATAGAAGTATTACAATATGAATTACATTGTAAAGAAGCTACTATACGCATCCATCATCCAGGTTAAGTGCGCCCCCTTTAAATTTCTGAGTCTTCATCGCTGCCATCATTCTCGGGGGCTGCGGGCACTTCTTCTTCCGGATAAGTAATGGAGATATTTACCATGGAAGCAATCTGCGTGGCATGGCCTTCAACTTCTTTAAAGATTGCATTCATTTGTGCTTCTGAGCATTCTTGAGGAATACCGGATGCTACACGCCAGGATTTTGCATCAGGGTAGTGTAAGCGCATGAGGCCAAGTGCCATTCGCGCACCACCCCGTGCTGCAGAGCGAAGGAAAGATTCCTTCGAATTTGCTACTTCCATAATGCCATCCGGAAGTCGGTAAACTTCTGAGAATTGTATACTGCTTGTGGGCAGGAATTTACTAATTAAGTGCATTCCTGCATTTCTGATTAAATTCCATATCTTCCCAAAGGCCCGGATCTTTTCCGTCCGAGAAATCCCTGGAAAATTTCCTGCTTTTTTGACAAAAGGCAAAGATTAGAAAATATAAGAATATGGCATGAAAGTATTGGTAAAAGAAGTCAACTTACCAAGAACCGCGTCAATTTCATCGCTTTCTTTCATACGAGGAAATAGCATACTTTCTAAATCATTGATAATAGATTTATCCTCTGCTGTCTGCAAAGAAGCCTTGGATTGCGCAATCCCAAGGGCTAGATTACTGGCTTCCAGTTCTTCTCGAACTTTTGAAAGTTCTCTTTGAAGGTTGGAGTTTTCTTCACGAAGTTGAGAAAAATAAGCAGCGTTTGCTGTGAGCTTCTTGGCTTTGGTTAAAGCAGCTGAAAAGTAGGGACAAAATAATCTGACATTACGGCAAGATTTAGAAATGACTTTCCAGCAAAAATCAACAAACATGAAGAAACATACCGGTGGCTTTGGATAATTGCTTTTGAGTCGACGCTAGTTCGTTGCTTTTTGACTCAATAGCAGATTGAAGTGTTTTTACTTCTTTGCTTTTGAGGCTAAGTTTTTTCAAAACTTCCACGTTTATGGCATCTGCGGAATGCTGAAACATGGAAATGAAAGCCAGATGCTTAAGTTTGAACAAGCATACAAAGAATCATTAAGAAGAATTTAGATTTTCAACTTAATGCTTGGGGGCTAGAGGTATTACCTGGCTCATTTCTCGCAAATCAGTTAAGGTCTCCTTGAATTCTCTGGCATATTCCATGAAAAGAATTCCTACGTGGTGAAGGCCATCGTGTATGACCTGGCGGGGCGAGAATGCGATATTATTGCGGATAACTAATCCATTTTGTGGCCAAGGGCGAACCAGAGGCGCAGGAGCAAAAAACTTCTTAGCTTCCGGACGAATATATCCGAGTTCGTCGAAAAGTTCTTCTTTCACCCGGATATCATCTGGAGCAGGAATGGATTCGTTTCTGACGGGTGATTGAAAATTTTCGCCCATTGGCATATTCGTTTTCCCCCTTTTACCCGCAGCTGCAGAAGGAAATTCTTCTTTGATGGTAGTTTGCCTCTTGCGCTTTTGGTTGTTGTAAAACTCGGCATACAATTGGCTGATTTCAGCATCAGAAGCAAGATCATTTTCTCCAAGTTCGTCAAACTAGGAAAGAATCAGCAGTATGTTAAAAATGAAGAGAGAAGATAATCTGAGGAAACTCAGAAACAAGGGAAGAAAAGTACCTTAGGAACCAGATTTTCCGCATGATATATGGCTAGACTTTCTTCAACCTGGCTATCGGCGGCAACTATCTGATGAAGGCGTTCTATAAAATCCTTCTTGCTAAAGGACCTATCGGTGCCTCTCATGCTATCTTCCGGTCCCGTGTACTCACAAAGAAGTCGGGAACGAAGGGATAAAGGTTGTACGCGACGTCCAAACCAGCATAACACGATATCCTTCCAAACCAAAGGTGGTTGAGAAGAAGAAAGTTTGGCAATGCGACGCTTTATTTTCATCAGGCTTTCAGGCAAATCCTCTGTTATTGCAAGTGTCCAATTTTCATGAGGAATGGCAGCAGAATTGACAAAGGGAGGAAGTCCGATTTCTTTGTTGGGAAACGGAATGTCTTGGTGATAAAAGAAAGAACCTAGCCAAGATTGGTCAGGTTTCGGCATTCTTATCCTCGGATACCATTCTTCCCTAAAGTTTCTGAGGATAAAAGATATGGTACCGCAGATGGGCGAAACACCGTTTGTGATGTTGTGTTTTACCTCGAAACAATAATGCCAGAAGTCTAAGTTGGGAGTTATTCCAAGATACCCTTCGAAAAGAGCTTGGAAACTAGCTAATTGGAGGATGGAATTTGGAGAGATATTATGTGGTTGAACACCATAAAAGTTGAGGACGTCTAGGAAAAAGGCGGAAGGCGGAAAACCCATACCTCTCGTGATATGAGAGGTGAGGAGGACGCGTTCTCCTTCCTTTGGCTTGGGCTCTGGCTCATTCTTCGAGATCCGCCATTTGCCTTTAACTATTAATCTATCCCTTGACATCCGACGAAGGAGGACGAGTGAAGTATCACTCTGATTCCAAATTCCGACAAATTCTGCTTCTTCATCAGCTCCGGCGGAGAAGCGCTCAGTGCCACGAGAGTGAATCTTGGCCCCCGCCGTTTCCGGTGCGAACGGCGGGGATGTTGTGGTGCTTGGGCCCGCTACGTCCGCGGCGGCGGAAGCGTTTCCTCCGCCCTCCGCGGATGTCGTGGCTTTTTCCGGCCCGCCGCCGGCATGCTTGGGCGACCCCAGCTGTGGATCCAGGTCGCCCAAAAGCTCGTCGATGGAGGCGCGGGCCGGTGAGGACGACGGAGAGGCCATCGTTTTTGTTGATGAGGGAGCGCTCCGGCGTGCAAAGGGCTCGTCGGGGCAAGGATTCGTTCTAGATCTCGTGCTCGCGTTTGCGTCAATGGCGTGGGCAGTGAGGGAGTGAGGAAAGATTTCCGGAGACGACGAGGACGGCTATTTATAGCCTAAAAACCTCTAGATACGCGCCAACGGCTCTATTGACCGTTGGATGTTCGACGCGTGTCGCTCGCCGGAAAATCCGGGAAACGGAACGACAGAGGAATGATGGCTATCTCCTCGTTTCTCGTGAGAATCTGTCAGAGATACGTTGCAGGGTTTCCTGCGTGAAACCAAGCGGCGCTTGCGTCAGCATGATTAAAGCGCTGATGTCACGTGTTCCTTTTCCGCGAAGGATCGCGAGAAGAAAAGCCGGATTTGCATAGTTCCGAGTTTTATGTTACCATCTCCTTCAAAAGGAAAGAAGAAAGAATCAAGACTGCTGAATCAAGTTTCCCGGACAAAATGTATTTGACGAAAGGCGGAGTTTCAGAGTTTTGATCCTTCCTGGGGGCTACTGTCGGATATATACCGAATAGGGGTATAGAAGATGGTAGACAAAAGAGCTGGACTACCAGGGTGGCCTGCAAGGTAATGGGCTTAGGTCCATTGGGCGGCCCAGTAGTCCAACGCGTAGAAGCCGGATTCTAGAAGAACCCGGATCACGGTTCGCGTGATCTGGCTTGGAGGAGAAGACGGATTCCTTACTTTCCAAGTTACAAGTTAAACGTAGTCTTCTAGGTTTCTGGTTCTGTAAGCCCTAATCCGGCTATTATATAAAGCCGGACGGGAGATAGATTAGATAAGTTCTTTTAGTTCCAAGGTTCTAGGTTCAAGCTCAAGCCTTACGCAACTCGCCGGGAAGTTCATCCTCGACGAGTAGCTGGATCTATTCCTTTACATTGTAACCTTATTATACGGGCTTTAGTCCCACATAGTGAGAAGTGCAGGAGTAGGTACGCCGTACTGTCGCGACGTACCGAACCTGGGTAAATCCCGTGTTCTGTGTTACTACGCTATCCCGTTACCCCACGTCTCTACCGTAGTCTCATGGCACCCCAGTCTATGAAAACTACTACGATGTCTCGACAACCATCATAGAATTACATAAAAAGATAAACACTAGACAAAATACCAACACATGTTATATATAAATCATTGCCAATTCATCCTACATCCTATGCCCCCAGGAACATACGTGAACTAGTCACAATGTGCAAACATGATAATATTCAGTGGCATAAGTGGTACAACACAATCTAAAAATATAACTTCACCTCCAAATAATGACAAGTACTGAATCACAAACATGAATAGGAGCACAAAGCAAGTATCTAGGGTATAGCAACTCTCAAACTACGTGGGGACGGAATGGATCACAAAGATGATGATGGAGATGGTGTTGGTCTTGGTGATGGTGATGATGGAGAGGCCTCCTCCCACACCAAGGATGAGAGGTGATGACAATGACGATGATTTCCCCTTCTCCGGAGCTCCGGAGCAGCAGGATCTGACCCCCTCGGAGGGAATCAAGAGTTTCGCCACCGCCGCGGCCTCGGATAGACTTGGGAAAATTAGGGCGTAGGTTTTCGGGCGAGACGGAGGCGTGTTAAAAAGCCCCCAGCGAGGAAGTGCCCGAGGCTCAAGTTAGTGGGTCCCACGCGACCAGATTCCTTGGCCGCGTGGGCCCCCCTCTTTTGGGCCTCGTGAATATTCTTCTTTCCTCTGTTATTCTCCCGATGAAAACCCAGTTGTGCAATTTTCCCTTTTTCATTTGGGTCCCTGTAGCTCCTAAAACATTAAAAACAAGAAAAAGGAGGTTCTATGCCTCCGAGAGATTAAATACCAAAAATAGGGACTTTGTATGAAAGTGTCATAAATCATCTAAAAGATGCAAAAGCAATGATATAACAATGTCAATAACATTCTCATATGATAATATGAGTTGTATAAATGATGATATAAAATGCACGTATCAACTCTCCCAAGCTTAAACCTTTACTCGTCCTCAAGTAAGTAAGCGAATAGATCATTACATGCATCAATGAGCTTATGGTTCATAAATAAATATGAGCATTGTATCATCATCATGTTCAATTGTAATGTAAGATTAATGAACTAAAACCCATACACATGAGGGCAACATAGTAGAAGCTCTAGCAATCACCCCTTCCTTTTGAACATAAATAACCATTGTATGTTGGACAATTGAATCATACTCTTTTTCCAATGTATTTGCTCTTGTTTGCAAGCATTATAATATTTGATACTTTGCTGAAATTTAAAGACAAGATAAACTCTTATTGAATAACTAGTTAAAAGAAGACAAATAAAAAGATAGATATGATATTGTTTACCACCTTGCTTCACTAGTAACTAGTACAAACTTTAGTCATGGATATTTCAATAAAGTTCTTATGCTCAACACAACCTTTATATTACACTTTCCTTGGCTAACCGAATCCTCGGGTGCCTTCCATTTCATTCACTTTTCAACAGCATACGTATTGAAACATCCATGATCATTAATTTGCTCAAGAGATACTAGAGTATAAGAAGAGTGTTTCATATTCTTTTCATTGACCTTCCTAACTCTTTATTCTACAAGACTACATCTCTAATTTAAACTATTATTCTCATGTCATATTGACTTATTCTCTTATTTGCTATTTTGATGAGATAACTCTACAATTGTCCAACATGCTCAAGTTAATTAAATTCAAGGCAAGATGTAACTGAAACTTCTAAATATGCCACGCTCATTTGCATGAGTGTTACCCATAAATCTCCAAAACAAGAGACCCATGGATGACACCATACTTTAATATTCATTGATAAACCACAAGAGGATGCATGATAAGGCTCCATGAGCTCACACAAGCCTAAAAGAGATTGATAACTAAACGATAAAAGCAAAACACACCGTGACTAGCTAGATAGAGAAACTAGTAAAGATAAAGGCTAGGTTGAACTCCCCCAAGCTTGACTTTGGTGGAGACTCTTTATTTCTCTTCCTTCTTGACTTCATAATAGTTCTCTTCAAGTTCTTCAATGATACTCATCATAAGATCATAAGCCTGCTTAAACTTGCTTGTAGCTTCTCCCAGCTTTCCCATAAGGTTCTTCTCCCTCGCTTCCTTGCTGGGCTTCCACTCCGGGCTTGGTACCTTAATATCTAGGATCTTACGGTCCCACTCTCTAGGATAGTTCCCTTGGGTAGCACGCTGAAATTCCCTGTCAATAAGAGTAGAAACCACGTTTCTGCTAGCAAGACAATGCCTCAGAGCCTTCCCTCCGGTGCTCATGCGTGCGTTCTGCCACTTGTTTCCAATAGGCACGTTTACTCTCACCGCAGCAACAGGGATAGGAGCAGGTGGTGAAGGTGGTGCAGATGCGATGTGGACGAAGGGCTTGTATTCTCCTTCTTCTTCTTCTTCTTCTTCTTCTTCATCCTCCGTCTCCTCCTTGTCAGGCTTGTAGTCTTCATCATCCGAGAAGTCCTTCCTCTTCCTACTCTTCCTCCACATGGATGTGGGGTTGTTCCCCTCGAGCTCATCACCATCCTTGTCCATGGAGGAGCATTGGAAGAATTCTCCCCAAGACATAGCTAAAACTCTGACAGACAGAAACAAAGAAAACAAAGAACTCTCGAAAGCTCTCGGTGCGAGATTAGATGGCGAGAAGGAGTATACATTGACAGTTTTTAGGGTAAGACGAAACGTTGGAGTCGAAAACGAGACGAAACGGTACTCCGAGGGGAAAATGAGGTGTCCGAGGGCGGCCCAGGAATCTGGCCGCGTGGGACCCCCTCTTTCCTCCCTCGGAACTCCGTTTCTTCCAATTTTCTTGTCCCACAAGTTAATTTCCATAAAAAAATACTTCACACAAAATTTGACGGAATTCTGAGGAGGCTGCAAACACAAAACTTACCATTTATTGATTTGGGGTATCTGGCGCTGCGCAGTTCTTTGCAATTATGGCCTCCGGTGCCTGTAAATTCCACTCTTCCACTATTCTGTTGAAACTCTTTCCTGCAATATAATGCTTTAGGAGTTGTCCATTGACTACATGAGGTGTACCTTTCATGTCACCGTGAAGACGGATAGCTCCTGAATGGTACACCTCCAGTATCACTAATGGTCCTTGCCATTTTGAAGCCAACTTTCCTGCACAAAACTTGAAACGGGAGTTGTATAATAGAACTTTATCATGCCAAATTTTAACTTTCTCTTTAAACATCCTAGCACTTTCATAAGCTTCGTTTCTCCATTCATCTAGTAGGTTTAAATCAAGAATTCTCTTCTCCCCCATAGTCTTAAATTCAAAGTTCAATTGTTTAATTGCCCATCTAGCTTTATGTTCAAATTCAACAGGTAAATGACAAGCTTTTCCATAAACCATTTTATAAGGAGACATTCCCATAGGATTTTTAAAAGCAGTTCTATAAGCCCATAATGCATCATTAATTTAAAGTGGCCAATCGAACCTAGATTTATTCACTCTCTTTTCCAAAATGAGTTTAATTTCCCTATTACTTAACTCAACTTGTCCACTTGTTTGAGGATGATAAGGAGATGAAACTCCATGATTAACATCATATTTTGCTAATGTTTTCCTAAAAATACCATGCATGAAATGAGAACCACCATCAATAATTAAAAACCTGGAACACCAAACCTGGGGAAGATGATGTCCTTGAGAATCTTTATTGATGTGGCATGACATGCACTTTTGGTTGTAATTTCTTCCACCCGCTTTGTAACATAATCCACTGCAACCAAAATATGAGTATGCTTTGTCTTTGAAGATGGGGGTCCCATAAGTTCAGAACCCCACACATCAAATGGCTCAAGTGGTAAAGAATAATCCATAGGCATTTCATTTCCCATACCAATATTTCCCACTCTTTGATATTTATCACAAGTTTTAACATATTCAGCACAATCCTTAAATAAAGTAGGCCAATAAAAACCAGATTGTAATACCTTTGCACCTGTACGATCTCCTGCATGATGCCCTCCATAGGTACTATCATGACAATCTCTTATAAGTGCATGTTATTCATACTCAGGTACACAACATCTAATAATACCATCTACACTCTTCTTATAAAGAAAGGGATCATCCAAAAAATAATGTCTAAGATCATAAAAGAATTTCTTTCTTTGTTGAGCAGTGAAGTGTGGAGGTAAAACTTTACCAACAATAAAATTTGCATAGTTGGCAAACCATGGAGATGCAACTTTAGCACTAGAAACATTAATGTTTGCAAGTTATTCATTAGCAAAACTATCATTAATAGGAATAGGCTCATCAAGTATATTTTTCCATTCTAGAAAGATGATCAGCTACTTGATTATCTTCCCCTTTCCTATCAACAATGTGTAAATCAAACTCTTGCAATAAAAGTAACCATCTTATTAGTCTAGGCTTAGCATCTTTCTTATTCATTTAATATTTAATAGCAGAATGATGAGAATGCATTGTGACTTTGGAATCAATAATATAAGGTCTAAACTTATCACATGCAAATATCACTGCTAAAAATTCTTTCTTAGTCGTGGCATAGTTTCTTTGGGAACCATCACGTGTCTTACCGGCATAATAAATGACATTAAGTTTCTTATCAACTCTTTGGCCCAAAACATCCCCAACTGCATAATCACTAGCATCACACATAATTTCAAAAGGCAAATTCCAATCAGGAGGTTGAATAATAGGAGCACTTATTAAAGCATTCTTCAAAATATTAAAGGATTCAATGCAATCATCATTAAAAGAGAAAGGAACATCCTTTTGCAAAAGATTGGTTAGAGGCTTTGATATTTTGGAGAAATCTTTAATAAACCTATGATAAAAACCTGCATGTCCAATAAAAATTCTTATAACTTTAATATCCCTTGGGTATGGTAGCTTCTCAATAGCTTCTATCTTTGCGGGGTCAACTTCTATTCCTCTTTCAGAAATCCGATGTCCAAGGACAATACCTTCAATAACCATGAAGTAGCATTTCTCCCAATTTAAAACTAAGTGTTGGTCTTCACAATGCTGCAAAACTTTGTTACGGTTGAACAAGCAATTATCGAAGGAAGTACCATACACAGAAAAATCATCCATAACAACTTCCATTATCTTCTAAATATAATCAACAAATATAGTATTCATGCATCTTTGAAAAGTAGCAGGAGCATTACACAAACCAAATGGCATTCTCCTATAAGAAAATGTACCATGTGGGCAAGTAAAAGTGGTCTTTTCTTGATCATCTTTGTGAACAGGAATTTGTGAGAAACCTGAATAACCATCTAAATAACAAAAGTGAGAGTGTTTAGATAACCTTTCTAACATTTAATCAATAAATGGCAATGGGTAATGATCTTTCCGAGTTGCTTTGTTTTGAAATCAATACACATCCTATAACCAACAACAATGCATTGAGCTACAACTCCATCTTCATCATTTGGAACAACAGTCATTCCACCCTTTTTAGGAACACATTGAACAAGACTAACCCACTTACTATCAGCTATGGGATAAATGATACCAGATTCAATAAGAGCACTAAAGACTTTTCGAGAGATCTCCTCCAAATCACCGATATGACTGTCGAAATCGTGAGCATCAGCATGTAGGTTCCTGATCCAAGTGGTAGTATCAGGGCCCTTAGCTAGTGTTCTTGAGAAATGGCCAGGTACTCGTTACCAATACATTAGCAGACCTGACTGTTACTACACAGATACATGCTCCGCTATTCTAGGAAATCCGGCTATTGTAGAATATTCGTGCGGCACGCTCCCAAATTTTGCGTGTGTGATACATGTTCCTTCTATTTCTCCAAGTAAAGCTCTTCTCAAGGCAATACCGACGGTGTCCTGTTGCCCTTTCCTAAGCGATGACAGAATGAAACGACCATAATAAAGACGCTTACTATCTACTATTGATTCAACACATTTCCACTGTAGTGTTTGAGTGGATCCTGCTACCTCCTCTCGAACCATAATAGACTAGTACTATTATTTGATCATTGAATCGTTTATTTGAATTGAGCTTATCTTATCCACAGGATTTGTTTTACAGGAATATTTACAGGCGTCCCTCGATTTATAGATATAGATAGGGTAGATTTGCGGATTATCGCATTGTTCTTCTGCTCTAGAAGCCTCCATGAAAGCAGGATTCTTGTTTGCTTTGAAATTATTACCTCTTTCCTTACCATTTCTTTCATTTTTGGATGGATATGGCGTTGATAATCAACAACAGTTTTTGCATCCTCCTCCAAATTAATTTTATGCATACATAGAGCTGGGCTTATACCTTTTAGATCATCAAGAGAATATCCAATGGTTGATCGGTGAGCTTTCAGCACATCAAGTAATTTCTCCTCTTCTTCAGCTGAAAGATTAGCACTAATAATAACAGGATATATGCTCTTCTCATCCAAGTATGCATATTTAAGACTTTCAGGCAAAAGTTTTAATTCAAAACTGGGATCTCCTTTGGGTGGTGGTTGTTGTGAAAGTATTGGTTCTAAAGCATCTTTTTGTTCCTCATTAAATGGTTCATCTTGATTAAGCATATATCGTTCCACCACATCTGATGAAGCTACAGCTACATAGGCAAGAGTTTCAATTATATCTTTAGAAAATGGCTCTTTCTTTGAATTTTTATCGGCAAATTTAGAAAAGTTGAACTCAAATTGCTCTCCTGCACACTTAATAAACACTTTCTCTTTAGGCAAATTAATTTCAGCACCAACAGTATGTAAGAAAGGTCTACCAAAAATAACAGGGCAAAATGAATCATGAGGGCAAGCAAGCACAATAAAATCGACAGGATATTTTATATTTCCAATCAACACTTCAACATCTCTAACAATTCCAAGGGGACTAATATAATCTTTATTAGCAAGCTGAATTGTCATACCTGTCTCTTCCATTATAATAGGATCAATATAAGGCTTGATTTCAAGATAAAGACAATATGGAATGACACTAATACTTGCTCCAATATCACATAAACCATTATAGCTCGAAGTCCGAGTAGAACATGATATAAAAGGCTTACCCACCTTGGCTGAATTGCCTTTAATAACTTTAGTAGCATCTTCACATAAATAAACATCAACAGGATCTTCTTCATTCAGTTGTTTAATAATAGAAATTTGACTACTAACTTCCACTTGTTCATATGGTTGAGAACGTCTTCAACTACTCTTGTTATTAATAGCAGCAAGTAAATTCTCCTTGATTATATTTGGATATGGAGGTGCTTCAACATACTCCTCAATTTTCACGGATGACACTGGTTCTAGTTGTTTAATAACTTTAGGAACAACAATAGATTGTTTAACAGGCTCAACATAAAATTCGAACCCACTTTTTGGAACACCAATATGACTAGCCAAAGATTTAGCTATCTCAATTAAAACATAAGGGCCAAGACCAAAATTATCACTCAGATTCTTAAACAAAATATAAATAGAGAAGTTCTCTACACATGAATATCCATAATACAAATAGGGTTCATTACCTTTATCAAGATCCCAATGACAAGTATTCTCAGCAATAGTCTCCAGTAAATTCCATGCTTCTTCTTCAATATTATTTGTAAAACTTCCACCAGATGAATTGTCTAGAAATTCCATGTGTTGCCTCGGTAACCTCACATAAAATTTTATCAGTATAATTTAACTTGTAAGATCAAGACAAGGATTCTTGCGAAGGAGCTCCTTTGATATCCCCCAAGCTTGAGTAATACTCTCTCCCAGATGTGGTCATTCTCATAAGCTTCTTTAGGAGTAAAATACTTAAGAAAGAAAACCTTCCTCAACACACTCCATTCAATAGTGACGTCCTCATCCAAAGACTTGAACCAAATACGAGCATTACCAGATAAAGACAAATATAATAGCTTCCTTTAAACCTGATCATCAGAAATACCAGTAAGCCTAAATAAACTGCATATGTCTTCAATTGTCTCAACGTGTTCACGTGCAGACTTAGTTCCATCCCCTGAAAATGGATTCTTCATAACTCTTTTAACATGACCAATGGGAATTTTAAATCACACTTTAGGTATCTCAGGCACAGTAGTTTTTACCACTTTTGGAGTGATATCATAAGCTCTTTCATATAAAGAAAGTTGCAAATCATGACGATTCATAAAATCCATAATAACAATAAGATAACAACGAATAAAATTCAGCTTCCAAGTTTCCTTACCAAACTTCTTACCAATAACGCTACGCTCCCCGGAAACGGCGCCAGAAAAGTATATTGATGACTCCCAAGTGCAAGATATCAATTGTAGTACCTTTTGATTGGAAAAGGATGTCGAACCCACGAGGATCTGAAGGTATTGGTTAGCAAGAATGATAAATAAAACAATGAAAGATGCAAGTGTTTTTTTTTTGGATTTTTGGTTGTATAATCGCAAAGAGAATAAAAATGTTGAAAATAAATAGTGATAGTTGAAATATCTCAAAGAGATAAAATCCCAATCCTCTATGTGGCAAGAGGACAAACTCAAGTAATGTGTGTCTTATATGTGGAAAACGTTCCCGAGGGCGACATGGATTTTAAATGGCATAGAGATTTTTAAAATAACACGTTGAATATCTTGTCAATTTTTAATCTTCTTTGGACGGAGCCATTATTAGGTACAACTAAATAAATAAACTAAACCCCTTATGATGGATCTTGTGGCCAAGTAAATGGCTGCACAAGAATTATTAAGACACAAAGTCCCACCATAGAATTACACTCTAAGGTCCCCGATACTATTGCCCCATAAAGTAACTTCATGACTCGGTCTCAGGTTTACATGTCCTCCCAAGTCTCCCTCACTCCATTACACTATGGTGTTCTCCAATGAGCCCATGTAGGTGAAGTGGTGTGGAGTGGACGTTCGCACAACACCATCATAGAATTACATAAAAAGATAAACACTAGACAAAATACCAACACATGTTATATATAAATCATTGCCAATTAATCCTATGCCCTTTGGAACATACAGGAACTACTCACAACGTGCAAACATGATCATATTCAGTGGAATAAGTGGTACATGATACGTCTCAAACGTATCCATAATTTCTGATGCTCCATGTTGTTTTCGTGCTATATGCTACATGTTTCTTATACACTTTATGACATTTTTATGGATTTTCTGGGATAACCTATTGACAAGATGCCAGAGAGCCCGTTCATGTTTTCTGCTGTTTTTTGTTTTAGAAAAGTTGTTCTGGAAATATTCTCGGAATTGGACGAAACAAAACCAAGTAGTCTTAGAAAGTCGTCACGTACATGGAGTCCGGAGGAGACCCGGAGGGGGGCCTCTGGGGCCCCACACCATGAGGCGGCGTGCCCCCCTCTGGCCGCGCCCAGGTGTGGTGTGGGCCCCCTGGCTGCTCACCGACGTTGCCCTCTCGCCTATTTATACCTCTCGGAGGGTTAACCCTAAATATACGAGCCTTTTCCACCAAAAACATCCGCAGTCGCCGTCATCGTCAACCCTAGTTCGGGAGGGTTCTCGAGCTCTTCCCGGCACCTTGCCGGGAGGGGGAATCATCACCGGAGGGCTCTTCATCACCATGCCTGCCTCCGGAGTGATGCGTGAGTAGTTCATCCTTGAACTACGGGTCCATAGCAGTAGCTAGATGGTTGTTCTCTCCTCTTTATGCCTCATGTTTAGATCTTGTGAGCTGCCTAACATGATCAAGATCATCTTATTGTAATGCTACATGTTGTATTTGCTGGGATCTGATGAATATTGAATGCTATGTCCAATGATTATCAATCTATCATGTTCTTTTCATGTGTATGTTATTTATTATCTTGCATGCTCTCAATTGCTAGTAGATGCTCTGACCAAGTTTATGCTTGTAACTTCAAGAGGGAGTATTTGTACTCAATAGTGGATTCATGCCTCCCTTTCACTCACACTCGAGTGACAGAAACGTAACGGGTGAGGGATGTGTTGTTGCCATTAGGGAGAAAACAACAATGCTTTGTCTAAGGATAATTTTATTGTTTACATTACACACTTTGCTTAATGCAATTATCTGTTTCTTACAACTTAATACCCAAGGTTTGCTCGTATGACATTCTGAGGGTGGATTATTAGTCATAGATGCAGTTGGATAACGGTCTATGTATCTTGTTGTAATGCACACATGAATCACATAGTAATCATCATGTCATGCATATGAACTATGGTGCAGACTTTATATCTGTCAATTGCCTAGCTGTAATTCATCTATCCATTATGTTATCTATCTGTTTTAGAGAGACACCTCTAGTGAACTGTGGACCCCGGTCCATTTCTTTACATTGATATACAACCACTGCAACCACTATTTTCCTACTGCAATTATTGTTCTCTTTCATCTACTGCAAACAAATACTATTTTCCATACTATACGTCTAATCCTTTGTTTCAGCAAAACCGGTGAGATTGACAACCTCACTGCTTCGTTGGAGAAAATTAATTTAATTGTGTTGTGTAGATTCTACGTTGCTGTTGAACCGGTAGTGCGCCCTACCAACATTGGCTGCATCAATCTTCATAAGTGATTTCTTTTCTCCTACTGGTCGATTCAACCTTGGTTTCTGTAACATCCCGGTGTTTGGGAAGTTATAAGGATCTAAATATAATATATGCATTTACAAAGCATGCATCTAAAAATACGGGAAATTTCGGCGCGAAAGTTTAAACAAAGCAAAGTGACCAAAGTTTCACTTGACATGATGAAATAGGTCTAGTTCATCTAGTCAAGAGTACATTTGGAGTGATCTTCATAACATAGTATCTTTACAAGCCAAATCATCTGATAAGGCAAACCATAGTTGGTTATGACCAACACTAACTCTCAACAAGTCTAACCTCAAGTCTATAAGTGACTTGGGATAATTTACTAGGTATCTAGAACTCAAAGAGGGGTGAGTACCTAAATCTCATAACTAATGATCACACCTCCACAAGATAGTAGTGCTTGATGGAATAATCTCATCAACAAGTATCTTAGACTCCCTAAAACATGAACTACTTGAATTATCAGTCAATCTACATAACATCTTTATAAATCATCTCATAACCATTAAGTAAACCATTACAAGTAAATACAAAAGTTCAATAGAACACAAGTGATACAAACAAGGGTTAACTCAAGACCCACAAGTGGAAAATGACATAATAAATTTATTAACATATTTATCGAATATGTACATATCTCATCAACCATAAAAGAAGTACCTAAAAGAAGAACCAAATCTTCTTCAACTACTGTTAAAACCTTGACCATTACACATGACATTTCCAAATCTCTGTGTCTACATTATGCCTGACAAAGATTATAAGGGGAGAATATAAAGTAAAATCATGACACCTCAATAACTCTGACTTAAATCATTAAACCTCAATAACTTTCATATGCTCATTGTCTTATTCATCTTATACCGGTGAGCATATGAGCTATGAACACATCAATGAACCATTTGATCAACTTACTATTAAGTCATCGTTCCATAAGCATTCCACACTTCTATTCAAATCAACCTTCAACAAATAAAATAATTTTGGATACAAGTATTGAGTAACAACAAATTATAACCTCTAGTAGAGGAATTGAATTTAAAGCTAAGTAAAACCCAATCATGTATGAAACAAGCTCATATCTTATGGGAAACCAAATGAGAAACCTATGGAAGAGAATAAAAGCCTGGACTAAATCTTAATCTAGATCTTGTTATGTTGTCAAGACCATTCTATCTTGTTTTCCAATCTTCTCTAAATCATTCTGCAAGAGAGGCAACCCACAAGAAAGAAGGAATTATCACAAAGAGATCTTCAAGAAGATTATTCAGATTGTTCTAGAAGTGCTACTTCAATCTACTATAAGAGTAGTTGGAAACTCTTATATCTTGATCTGATCTTATTAACTCCTCATGAAATAGTGTGATATTCCAATGTTAGTGTTATATAGAAGTAGTTTGGTAACAAGTTTCTAGACCTTGTTAACAGATTACTTTTGTATACTCAAACAATTGAAGGTCATACGCAAATAAACAGAAGGTTGAATAACCTAGTACATGTATGCCATTTGGATATGAATAGTAATTTGGGGCAAGCCTTGCAAACTTGTTCACATATTCTTCTTATATGTATCTGGCAAATGGATGTCTTAAAATACACTCATATTTCTTTATAATCATCTAAGAGAAATCTTGATTGGTGTAATTGGTTGTTTTCACCACAAGGGTGAGACAGTGAAGGTGGAATCCAAGAGCTGATATTACTTGCTATTGAACAAGGCAACATGTGAAGACTAGTGGCAACTAGAGAGAAGAACATCAAGCAACAGAAGACCACAAAAAGCAACACTACCTCAGAAAGGGATCATAAGAAATTATCCAGGGAATCATTAGGATATATTAGAGAACCAATAACCTCTGTAAAACTCATCAGAGACGAGGAGCTCATAATAATATCTTTAATGGAAATAATTATCAAGTATGAAATAATAACCAACCGTTTCATCCACATGTCTTTGATATGTGGAGGTTAATGGTAACAGGCTTCATACCTTGTTTTCTATAACTTTTTCATTTGTAGACTAACATATGATAACAGAAATTCATCTAGATATAACTATGTAAATGATTGCATGTTCTAAAACAACATGAGATAATATCCACATTTGAAAACCGTGAAAAACAAGCAAATAAGACTCCAAAGCCACTCATGTTTTCCACTTGATCAATTGCATGAAATAACAAATATGGCTTACACCCCAATATAAAGAATGTCCACCAGACTTGATAAGAACCTTAGAAATGAAACTAACAAAGCCACCTAAAAGAAAAGAAGTCCATTCACCAATTAAAAATCATCCGGTATGACTTGGAGTGATATTTCATAATAGGTGAATTTTCCATAATACATAAAAACACTACTGTGTAGTGTTACCAAATTATTTTCTAAAAGGGATTGTATCCAAAATTGTTCAATTTAAACACATCACTTTAGTAACAACATGTTTGTTGTGTGTGTTCATGTTATTGCATGTTTTGAAGAATTTTAAATCCATTTGACATGCAAATTGAAGAAATCATAATAAAGCACCTAAAACTGAACACCCTAAGTGAAACTTGAAATCTTTCTCAAAATTGAAAAGGAAAAAAATGGCGAGGTGCAAAATTTGATAAAGATTTCAAAAGTGATTTTTAATATTTTTATGTTTACAATTAGGTCTAGAAAACACAGCTTTTCTTCTCAGTTTTAATAACTTAAGGACTTAGTGGTAATTTTAGAAACTCCTAGGGGGTTATCAAAAGAGTGGACTTTCTCTTCTCTTTCTTCTTCCTCTGCCAGAAGGCAGAGGAGAAGATCCTCGATCCCTCGTGGTGGCAACACCGTGGCTGCCACCTCCTGCTACCTCTTCGTCGTAGATAAGGGATGGAGGAAGCCGTGACCTCATCTTCTCCTCTCTCTCTCTCGCTCACTCTCGTTTATCTCTGTGAAGAACCCGAAAAGCCGAAACCCTAGCTCCCATGGCCGCCGGTCACCGTCGTCGCCTCCGGCCACGCTGGAACGAGATGAGACCCTCCGTGGATGCACCTGCTCTTCCTCGACCATCTCGAGTGCGCACAAGGGCGGGGATGACCTGGGTGATGGGAATTTTGCCTCCATTCATAGGTCCGTCCGCCATCGATTTCTTGTCGGCGCCGGCGAACCCTGCCTCGCCTCGGCCAACCGTCGGCACCGGATTGTTCCTGGTGAGCTCCTGAACAGCGTGGTACCTTTCGTTCGTTTGATTGCAGTCATTTCCGTGGACGTCATCGGCCACCGTCGTCCGCCGCCGCGGTATGTGCTTGCGGAGCAACTCCGGTGGTCAAGAACTGGCGGCGTTGCAACCATTTGGTTCCCCATGTTCCTCTCTAGCAGTAGGACTAATCGAATCATGTCAATTCGAAAGGAATAACCCGATTTGATATCCACATTAGAAATCCCCACCAGTGATGACACAAGCCCAAAGTCAGCATGGCGTCATAGCATGTTTTCTTTTCCTTTATTTTTTGTTTTAAACCGGTTATGACATGTGGACCCCACGTGTCAATTTATAATTGGCAGAAAAATCATTAAACTTAGAAATTCCATATCTTAAAAAATAATTATCAGAAAAATACAACTAAAATATAAAAGTGTTTATAAAAATATAACTTTTAAAAAATGTTTAATAAAATTTAAATTTAAATAATTTCTTTAATTAAATTAAATCATTTAAAATTGAGAAAAATAATAAATAATTCATAAAATCAGAAAAATACAAGTTATATACCAAAATGCTCCAAATGACAAATGCAACTCATATATGATATTTTAATGGTCATTTGACCATGTTTTCATGTGTGCAGTATTTTGCCTAATCATTTAATTCATTTAAAATTAATAATTTATTCAAATATTTTCAGAAAACATAAAATGTTATATCAAATAAAAGAGAAAAACATTTCCAATTCAAATATGTCAAACATAAATCATTTTGTTTAACTTATAAACTTGTTTCTAAAGGTATAATGGAATTCTATAATATTTCATTATAACCAAAAATAACTACCACATCATTATCTTCCTTACTAATAACCCTCAAATGTTTTCACACATATTAAACCTATCATCACCAATCATTAGAAAGTTAGGTGATGATAGATTAATTGTAATCGTTCATCATTTTCAATAAAACTCCTTGTCAGTAGCTCTACACTTTTTGAATATAAAACAAAATGTGACTGTTATCTTTTCAATAGTTGTTTTCCATGTGTCATTATCTTATTGCCTAACCAAGTAATAACCACTTCTAACTAAACATGATAACAATTGTTTGTTAAGTAAAAGTGAAACACATGTAAGTCTAAAAGAAGTAATAACAACATCACCGCAAGTAATGAAACAACTCACCTAAAACTTATATGAGTAAGTTATCGTATCAAACGTGGATTACACTTGTAAGCTGGGGTGTTTTTCAGGGTATTTCACGATGCATCTCATTACTATGCATATATCATCCTTGCCAGTGTTTTCTGTAGTCCTTACCGGGACTACTTTGCTATCTTTCAGATGTCGGGATTTTTCTACGCGACCTCGAACCCCGAAGACCTGGATTATTATTGTTGTTTCAAACTCAGGCAAGTTCATCACTTGCTCATATCCTTTGCAGTATCTCATAACGAACTATTTGCAAAAACCCTATCGTATTATCACCTACTCTCGAAATAATGCATGATTCTATTTTTATAATAATATGACTAATTGAATGACTACCCGAGTGGTAGTGTTCTGTTTGGTGGGAGGATGGAACCATGGTAAGATGAATAGGTCAAAGGAAGGTTCCATCTGCATGGGAAAGTATTACCTAGGATTAATCACAATTGCCGTCAGGATTCTTGCGCCGTAAATTCGCGTTAACCATGGGTCTTCTATGGGGGAAGTAAGTCAGCTGTGATCTTTTCTCGTTCGCATGTCAACGGACTGCCAGAGACGTACGCTGTAGGTTCTGCGGGACTACATGCTCATGGGTGGGAGCCCTTACGTCCCACAGACTCTGGGGTCTATGAGTGTCTGCTAGGGGCGTGTAGATATCCATCGTGAGGGGTGGAATCAGGTGTTCAACCTGCTGGCAGAAATGGGTGTGTCGTGGGATAATCACGGCAGACGTTACCGGGGGTAACTTATCATGGGGCAATTCGACTCTGGCGTTTGGGAGAGGGTTTTTCTCGGGGGAAATCATGGTGGCAAATGATCTGGTAGCCGGCAATCAAGTCGCCGAGTCTCCGATCTAGGTTTACTATCTCAACTCTGGTATTACAAAGGATACTCGAATAGCTAGTAAAACTCGTCTTGGACACAAGGATTATCCTGGTTCAGCCTCTCCATTGGAGATAATAGCCTACTTCCAGCTGGGATCTTATTAGCTATCGATCTAGAGGCCCGGACTGCAGTGTCGCCGAGATCCCAAATCTTGGGTTACAAATATCGCCGAGACCTGGAATCTGGCTCGGGCCGACTCTCGCCGAGACCTGGAATTTGGCTCGGGCCGACTCTCGCCGAGACCTGGAATTTGGCTCGGGCTGACTCTCGCCGAGACCTGGAATTTGGCTCGGGCCGACTCTCGCCGAGACCTGGAATTTAGTTCGGGCCGACTCTCGCCGAGACCTGGAATTTAGGGTTTCTACTCGAAAATCTGTTAGTCTCTATGACCTAGGAGCCTGCTTATATGGGCGGCTGGTCTCCTGGTCGTACAAGGTAAAAACTGGGTCATACCATATTAAAAGTCCTAATCTAGGTCTCCTTCGTGACCTCCAAGTCTTGAGTCTCCAACTTGTACAAGGTTTCCGGGTCTTCCAGAATCTTCCTTCTATAGCATCTTCCAAAGCTGAGTTACCCCCTGACTTCTCTGGCCAGGTCTCCTTCGAGACTAGGCCTCGCCTCCTGGCCGGGTCTCCTTTGAGACCAGGCTTTGCCTCCTGGCCGGGTCTCCTTCCAGACCAGGCTTTGCCTCCCGGCCGGGTCTCCTTCCAGACCAGGCTTTGCCTCCTGGCCGGGTCTCGCCTCTGGCTGGTCATACTTTCTTCGTCCTTAGGGGTACCAGGTTATCTTTCCCCCAACAGTAGCCCCCAAGTTTAAGCTGGATTCGAGCTGGTCTTGTTCTCCTTCATGATCTTGATTTTAGGCATCATGTTTCAGGTGAAGCAGCGAGCTCGATCATCCAGGTTAAACTCCTGAAATAAGACAAATAATACATAAAAGGACAAAACCCGGTTATTCTTCCTGGGTTCATACGCCTCCAGGTTTATCTCAATAACATCCCATAAATCATGTTTCTTCCTGGGTTCATATGCCTCCAGGTTACCGAGATGGGTCCTCTCAATATGTCGATGGTTTAGATGACCCTTTTGCAAGCCTTTAACTGTAAGCCGGCTTTCGCATGGATTATCACTGCTGTACTCACTCTGTAAAACATGGTCAGTTAAGTCCCCATGGGCATCATAACTGATTGAGATTACAGGAGAACAAATAGGACATATAAGTGCGAGTCACATCGAGTTTAAGCAAGATAGGCAAGGATTATACTGGCGGCATAAAAGCCAGGTCTTAGGATTGCAGCTACTGTCGGATATATACCAAATAGGGGTATATAAGATGGTAGATAAAGTGCCTGATTACCAGGGTGGCCTAAGTGGTAGTGGGCTCAGGTCCATTAGGCGGCCCAGTAATCCGACGCACAGAAGCTGGATTCTAGAAGAACCCGGATCACGGCCCAGGTGATCTGGCTTGGAGGAGAAGACGGATTCATTGCTTTCCAAGTTACGAGTTACCGTAGTCCTCTAGGTTTCCTATTCTGTAAGCCCTAATCCGGCTATTATATAAAGCCGGACGGGAGATAGATTAAACAAGGAACGAATAACAGAGAAGCTCTACGCCAACTCGCCGAGAAGCTCATCCTCGTCGAGTAGCTTAGATCTAAACCCTCGCATTGTAACCCTGTTTACGGGCTTTAGTCCCGATTAGTGAGAAGTGCAGGAGTAGGCACGTCGTACTGTCGCGACGTACCAAACCTGGGTAAATCCTGTGTTCTGTGTTCACTACGCGATCCCGTTATCCCACGTCTCTACCGTAGTCTCATGGCACCCCCGTCTATGAAAACTACTACGATGTCTCGACAGTTGGCGCCCACCGTGGGGCCGACGACGTCAGGCGTAAAGTTCCGATCGGGGATACTTGGCGGAATTGGAAGATCAATCACTGTCGGAAGCTTGGAGTTCGACAACGACGTCGGGCGCTTCCTCGACAACGGATCCTACATACCGGCGCAAAACCACCTGGTAAGTGCCTGCGTGTTACCGATAGGATCTGCTAACATCTTTATCGGACTAACTGCAGAAGCAATGGGGTTTTGCGGTGGAAGCAAATTTATCCCACCCGCCCTATACCCAGTCGAAGATGACTATGATACCGGATTCTGCTCAGATCGCCGACAAAAAAGTGACTTACACTTCATCGGCATGGTGCAGTCCGCAGTCGCCGAAAACACGGATGACGGAAATCCCGTGCAAGAGGCAGACAACAATACACCAGTCACAGAGACGGAAGACCCCACACCCACGGATGTGGAAGATCCGACACACGTCAACAAGACGACGAACTCGGAAGCTGACTCAGTTTTAGCCGCTATCGAGGCAAGATTAGAGTCGGAAACCGGATCGGACGATTTCGATTCCGAAGATGAAGACGACTTCGAAAAGAAAGTTAAGTCCTTTCAAGAGGGATTCCATGAAGTTCTAATGGCGAAACCGGCTGATACCACGGACGCTGGCAGCCAGGAAAGCCCTAAAACCCCTCCGCCAGAGGAAGAGAGAGAAGACGGAGAAACTTCTCCGGTATTCCCCAATGTCAAGGAGATGACAGAAGATGAACCTATCAAAAAACCTCCCTCTTCCAAGAAGAAGCACCGTGCTGCTAAGAAACTCCAATACAAAATCCGGAAGAAAAAATCAGCCGATCTTGCTGATGAAAACCTGGAAGTAGGAGATGCTAGCAGAACGAAGCCTGCGGAGTAGAAATCCAAAGAAATCACTGCTCCGCCAATGACGGAACAGGAAGAGCAAGAGCTATTGCAAACACCAGTGGGACCAGATGAACCCCCTGAGATGCTGGAAGCCAGGAGACAAGCTTTCCAACGGCAACAACAACATCTACTCAGATCTCGGCAACATCTCCAACAAACCCATAATGACATCAAGTTCATGAAGGAAGAAATAGAGGAGTACGAGAGAAAGAATAGATCCGCGTTAAAACCTACTAGGTTACCCGGAATCGCAAGACCGGAAGAACTGCCGCCAAAAGAAAGGTTCCATAACCCATCTTGGCAAAAGCAGGTAAACGGCAAAGATGCCAAGGGCGAACCAATATACAAGACCGCAGCAGAAAACGCGGAAGCAGCGTTCGCGATTCGTAACAACGATCTGTACTCCAACGGGGAAAAACTCCAAGGGGTGTATGCTTTCCTAGGAAAAGCATTGCAACAACAACAGCGCGCCCAAGAGCGATCAGGGAGGCTGCACGATAACTCCACCCTATGCAAAACAGCTACTTGCGCTGCTGGAGCACCTGGACCGGAAGAACCCGGGGATTCAGACAACTCAAAAGATAAAAAAGAGGATCTGAGAAAAGACAAGAAAAACCCCGACAACCGGGATGCAGCGTCTAGGACCGGATCCCATCTCCCGAAAGATGGACATAAACCCCATGATCGGGAAGGCAAAAACCGGAACGACGGCAAAATAATGCCACCTCCGAGAAACCCAGCTGAGAAAGCTGGAAGATACGATATACCTCACAGGCGTGAGAGATCCCGGACACCTCCTAAGGACAAAGAAAGGCACAGGAGCAGAACCCCGCCTAATCCAAAATGGCGTGACCACGGAAGAGACAGAAATAACCCCGGAAAAGCGCGTTCGCGCAACAATGGAAGAGAAAGGAGCAGATCCCCTTCTGTCCATTCAGCCGGAAGATATTCTGCACACATTGACAGAGAAGAAAAGGATGATCTATACTTTGGTCCTAAGTGTTTTACTGATAGGATCCGAAGAATAACGCTGCATTCTGGCTTTGCCAAGGTCGGTCCAACATACCAGAAATACACCGGCAGCACAAACCCGGATACCTGGCTCTCGGATTACTATACAGCCGTCCAGATCAACAATGGGACAGACTTGGAAGCTGTCAAGTTTCTTCCCCTAATGTTGCTGGACGGAGCCAGGGATTGGATCAATGGATTACCATCAAGAACTGTCGACAGCTGGGACGATATGGCTAGAGTATTCACTCAGCATTTCCGGGGAACGTACAAACGCCCGAACAGCATCAATCAGCTAAACCGTTGCACGCAATTCGAGGATGAACCATACGTGGATTTCATCTCCAGATGGACAGCAATGAAGAATAGTTGCTCTGGAGTAACTGACGTACAAGCAATGCATGCTTTCGTCAATGGCCTAAAACCCGGACTCGTACCGTTCATGGTGGGTTCCAAAAAGCACAAAGATCTCGGATCTATGCTTACAACCGCCAATGAGCACGCTGCAGCCGAAGATGACATCAGAGCAAGAGGAGGCAATATCGAATCACTGATACTTGCCAAGAAAACCCCTCGTTCTGACAAAAAAGGAACTCCAAAAACAACGACGAAACCCAAAGAGGTCAACATAGCCTTTGGAGGAGAAAAGGGAAACAAGTGGAAAGGACGCAACCCAGATCCAATCAACTACACTCCAGAGGAGTGGGAGAGGATTAAGTCGGAACCTTGTGTTCACCACTCGCAATTTGTGAAACCCACCCATACAAACGCGCAATGCCGGCTAAATAAGCACATGAAAGGCAGTGCAGGAGCCGGAAGTAAGGGGAAGGGTTCCAAAAGGAAACGCGCCAAACAAAAGCCAGAAGCTGACAAAGAAGACAGTGAATCGGACACTGACGAAAAAATCCAGGAACAACAGCGTAAGGGCGAACCCAAATTTCCGAGAGTCGATGGAGAAGCAATGCTAACTTTCTTAGCAACCCCGTCAGCAAAGGTGGCCAAAAGAACACTTCGAGAAATAAACGCGGTTGTCCCGGCAACCCCGAAATTCTTGAAGTACTCCAACACACCGATAATCTGGGATCAGTCTGATCATCCCGGAAATATCCCTGAACCCGGCACACAAGCTCTTGTTGTAAGCCCTATTGTTCAAAACACTAGGCTAAGAAGAGTGCTGATGGATGGAGGATCCAGCATTAATATAATGTACCTGGATACACTGAAGCATCTGAAGATTTCCGAGTCTCAGCTCAACTACAGCAACATACGCTTCCATGGCATTGTTCCTGGTAGGCAAGCACGATCCCTAGGAGAAATTTCCCTAAATGTCACCTTCGGAGATAAAGATCACTTCCGGCAGGAAAACGTATCCTTCGAAGTAGTGCCGTTCGAAAGCGTGTATCACGCAATACTCGGACGTCCAACTTTCGCCAAATTCATGGCAAGATCTTGTTATATCTATAACAAGCTGAAGATGCCAGGACCCAAGGGAGGAGTAATCACTATAGCCGGTGATTTCAAGCTGGCAAACGAGTTGGAGAAACAAAACGCCCTTTGCGCTCAGAGAGTCATAGCAAAGGAAGAACTGAAGGAATTAACCAAGGAGGTATCGCCGTCAGAAATGCCGGCAGGAAAAGAAACCCGGAAGCCAACAGACAGCTTCAAGGCGTCCGAGAATACAAGACAGGTAATCCTAGATCCCAAAGATCCGACAAAATTTGTCGTCGTAGGGACTGGGATGACTGACAAATAGGAAGGCGAGCTCATCAAGTTCCTCCGTGAGAACTGGGATATTTTTGCCTGGTGTCCAGCTGACATGCCAGGTGTACCCAGGGAACTTGCTGAGCACCAACTCAAAGTTATTCCTGGATCAAAACCTGTCAAACAAGGTCTCCGTCGATTTGACGGAAGAAGACGGAAGGCTATTGGCAAGGAAATTATCCGGCTTTTAGCAGCGGATTTCATCAAGTAAGTAATCCATACTGACTGGTCCGCAAATCCGGTATTAGTACCGAAGAAAGACACCACTGCTCTTAGAATGTGTATAGATTACACAGGTTTGAACAAGTTGTGTCCAAAAGATAGGTTCGCGCTACCGCGAATCGATCAAATAATAGACGCCACTGCAGGCTCTGAACTTTTATGCTTTTTGGATGCATACTCCGGGTACCACCAAATACGCATGAAAAAGGAAGATCAAATCAAGACTTCTTTTATAACCCCGTACGGGACGTACTACTATGTAACCATGCCGTTCGGCTTGAAGAACGCAGGTGCAACCTACCAGCGTTGCATGCAACGTTGTTTGCATAGCCAGATTGGCAAAAATGTCCATGTTTACGTGGACGATATTGCTGTCGTAACCAAGGAAAAAGATACACTCCTTGAGGATTTGCGAGAAACTTTCGAAAACTTGCGCACCTACAAGATGAAGTTGAATCCATCTAAGTGCGTATTCGGGGTTCCCTCAGGAAAACTTCTGGGTTTCATCGTTTCTCACAGAGGAATAGAAGTTAACCCGGAAAAGATCAAGGCAATCTTGAACATCACAAAACCTACCTGCGTCAAAGATGTCCAAAGATTGACGGGTTCTGCCGCAGCCGTCAGCAGATTTATTAGTCGGCTAGGGGATAAGGCCTTACCACTCTACAAGCTGCTGAACAAATCCGACAAAGTCAAGTGGATTGCGAAAGCCTGGAAACGTATAGCAAGTTATGTCCCTTTCCGTACTAAGTTCAATTCTATGTAAACATCTTTTGAGATCATGAAATAAAGTTGTCGGAATTCTGGTATCCATGTTTTTACAAGTTTATTACAGTACAAAGCATGGTTCCACCTCCTCTATTTCCCAATGATCTTCCAAAACATTCAATGTTAACCCGAATTGTGCCTACGTGCTCGGTGTTTAAAAGCTGAATGATTTTTCAGCCTGTTAACGGCTAAAGGAAACTTGAATTGCCTGCGTGCCCAGGTTTCGTTCAAAAAATTCCTTGTTTTCTCTAAGTACTATCTGATCGCATATGTGTTGGGTTACTGGATCTAGTTAGTAAAAATGCCTTTAGCATGATCCATGTTTCCGAGTCTAAATTGATTGGTTACACCCAGTTACTCGGCATGATGATTCAAATTGTTACTTGAGCCATTTCGAACACTAAGGACAGTTAAAACATATAAGCCAGAGAACTTAGAAGATAAAGGAATAATAAAATCCGAAAAAATTGCAAAGAATTTTATAATTAAGACTGCAAAAGGCGGAGTTTTTATTAATACAAATAGAAAGCATTACAATTCGAATTACATTATAAAAGTGCAGTAATGCTCCTATTGTCTATTTTTGCTATCCAGGTTTTAAGGAAACCCTTCAAGCATCCGATTCCTCCTCGCTGCTGTCGTCCTGGGGGGCTTCAGGAACTTCTTCCTCCGGGTAATTAATGGAGAGATTCACCATGGAAGCAACCTGGGTAGCGTGGCCTTTGATTGCATCAAAGATCGCATTTCGTTGGGCTTCCGTGTATCCTTGAGGGACACTGGTGGCCACGCGCCAGGATTTTGCACCAGGGTAGTGCATACGCATTAAGCCAAGTGCCATGCGTGCACCACCCCGTGCAGCGGAGCGAAGGAAGGATTCCCTGGACTCCGCCACCTCCATGATAGAACCCGGAAGTTTTTCAACTTCCGAGAACTCCCCAGTCTTGGAGGGAAGAAACTTGTTGATCAGTTGCATGCAAGCAACCCTGATCGAAGTCCAGGTCTTTTCAAAAACTCGGATTCTTTCAATCCGAGAAAGATCTGCATTATCTCCTGTTTGGTAGCAAAAAACCAACCAAAAAGGTTAAGTACCAAAAAGGAAGAAAAAATACAAACTGAATGGTAAACGTTTACTTAAACCTACCAACAAGTTTGTCGATCTCGGAAGTTTCCTCCTCACGCAGGCTCAGAGCAGCTTCCAGGCGTTCAATGGTAGCCCGGTCTTTCTCCGCTTGGGCGGAAGCCTGGGATTGAGAGACCCCAAGTGCTAAGTTGCTGGCTTCCAGATTTTCTTGTGCTTTCACAAGATCCTTGTGAAGCTCAACATTCTCCTTGCGGAGATATTCGGCATTGCCAGAATCTTCCGCTGCTTGCTTAGCCTGAGCCAAAGCAGCTGAAAAGAAAGGAAAAATCCGAGTTAATAATATTCCCGGAAAAAGTACTTAGACAAATGCCTGAATCGGAGAGTTCAGAGGAAAAATGGTTACCTGTTGCCTCCGACAGTGCGAGCTGAGATGAGGCTAGCTCTGCCTCTCTCTCCTCAAGAATGGAAAGAAGATTCCTAACTTCTTTGTTCTTGATCGAGAGCTTGTTGAAAACCGCCACGTTAATGGCTTCGGCAGTTTGCTAGAACACGGCAAGGAAAAGAATATTTAGAAAGCATTAAGGTAAAAAGCATGCATTTTATTTAATGCTTGGGGGCTAGAGATACATACCTGGCTCATGCGTTGCAAACCTGCCAAGTTCTCAGTGAACTCCTTTGCGTACTCCGCAAAGAGAGTTCCGGCCATACTTAGACCGTCATTGATGTGCTTGAAGTCCTTGTCGAACTTGGGAATTTCTTCGTCGAAAGACCGAGAAGATTTTCCCGCATCCGGCGCCGCCCTTTCCCTCGTGTCAGATTCCGACACAACGGGATGGCTGGTATCCAGTGGTTCGGTGGGGGGGGTGGCAGTGCGCTCTTCCGCCATTGAGGACGATGAGTCCAGAGGAATGGCAGAAGAAGGATTGGCGCCTCGGCTGGACACGGCCTTGTGTCTTTTCAGCTTCTTTGGCTTCAGGCTGGAAGGAGCTAGGCTAAAAAACCAGAAACCCGGAAAATGTTAACTTTCCGAAGACGAAAGAAAAACTTCGACAAGTAATAAAGTAACCCGGATGAACTAACCTGGAAGTGGCGACGGGAACTCCGTCAAGGTTGATAACTTCCTTAGAGGGAGGAATCTTCTTTCGCTTACGCCCACCTGCAGCAGCGGTGCGAAGCGCGTCCAGCTCAGCCTCGGAGGCCAATTCCGAGTCTGGAAGTTCATTGATCTATTAAAAAGAAAAATCAGGGTTATGAGCAAGAAAATCCGAGAAAGAATGATAAAATTCTGCCCAAATGACGGAAACATACCTTGGGAGCCGGGTTGTCGGCCGTATACATTGGCCGACTTGCTTCGTATTGGTCGCGCGATGCGACCAACTGATTGATACGCCGTCGGAGTTCCTTTGCGGGCCAATCTTTGGTGGTTGTCCGCATTGGGTCCTTGGCTCCCGTGTAGTCGCAAAGAAGGCGACCACTGTGGTTGGCCAACGGCTGAATCCTTCTATTTAACCAGCAAAAGACCGTGTCCATGCCGGTCAAAGGTGGAGTAGAGGAGGTGAGCTTAGCGATGCGCCGCTTGATCCTTAGAAGATCAGGCGGCAGAACCTGGACGGCTTGCGTTCCCCAGTTATCTTGGGGAATAGCCGCAGAGTTCGAGAAAGGAGGAACCCCGATAGCCTTTGTCGGAAAAGGCACATCGGGGTGGTAAAAGAAGGAACCCGTCCAAAATTTGACGGATTCCGACGTCTTGATCTTGGGGAACCAATCTTCTCTGAATCTTCGAAGAGTAAAAGAGATGGTTCCGCAAGTCGGGAGTGCGCCCTCCGAAGAGTTCCGCTTAACCTCGAAACAATACGTCCAAAAGTCTAACCTAGGTTCTAAGCCTAAGTAACCTTCGAACAAAGCCTGGAAGCCGGCCATGTAGAGGATGGAATTGGGTGGCAAGTTGTGGGGCTGGATGTTGTAATGGGAAAGAACTTGGAGGAAGAAGGCGGAAGGCCCATACCTCGAAGAAGATGGGAGGAGAGGAGAACCCTTTCGCCGTCTTTCGGCGTTGGTTCGTTCTCGTCCTCAGGAAGACGCCACTTCCCCTTAAGGACCAAGCCCTCCTTTTCCATGTTTGGAAGGAGAGCCGGGGGAATGCTGCAGGCAATCCAGTTGCCTGCAGATTCCGCCTCTTCATCCACTCCGGCGGCGGCGGCGGCGGCAGCTTCCGCGGCGGCAAGCTCGTCACCGACGAGCTGGATCTTTTCTTCCGCCGTTTCAGGGGCAAACGGCGGGGAAGCTGCGGAGCTCGTACCCGCAACGTCCGCGGCGGCGGAAAGGTTCTCTCCGCCCGCCGGGGAGGTCGCGGTTTTCTCCGGCTCGTCGCCGGTGTGCTTGGGTGAATCCAATTGTGGATCCAGGTCGCCGATGAGGTCGTCGATGGCGGCGCGAGTGGGCGAGGACGGAGAGGATGCCATTTCTGGGCGACGCGTTGCGTTCCGGCGTGCTCTGAGGCTAGGTGCGCTCGGGGCAGTGCTTCGATCGAGGAGCTCGTTCGCGTCAATGGCGTGGACAGTGAGGAGTGCGGAAGATTTTCGATGAGGACGAGGATGGCTATTTATAGCTAGAAATTCGTCAAGATACGTGCCAACGGCTATTTGACCGTTGGATGTTTAACGCGTGTCGCTCGCCGGAAAATCCGGGAAATAAAACGACAGGGGAATAATGACTATCTCCTCGTTTCCCATGAGAATCTGTCAGAGATACGTTGCAGGGTTTCCCGCGTGAAACCCAAACGTCCCTTGCGTCAGCATGATTTAGGCGCTGACGTAAGGAGTTCCTTTTCCGCGAAGGATCGTGAGAGAAAAGCCGGATTTTCAGGATTCCGAGTTTCATGTTACCATCTCTTTCAAAAGAAGAATAAGAAGAATCAAGACTGCTGACTCAATACTTCTCGCACAAAGTATATTTGGCGAAAGACGGAGAATCAGAGTTTTAATCCTTCTTGGGGGCTACTGTCGGATATATACCAAATAGGGGTATATAAGATGGTAGATAAAGTGCCGGATTACCAGGGTGGCCTAAGTGGTAGTGGGCTCAGGTCCATTAGGCGGCCTAGTAATCCGACGCACAGAAGCTGGATTCTAGAAGAACCCGGATCACGGCCCAGGTGATCTGGCTTGGAGGAGAAGACGGATTCCTTGCTTTCCAAGTTACGAGTTACCGTAGTCCTCTAGGTTTCCTATTCTGTAAGCCCTAATCCGGCTATTATATAAAGCCGGACGGGAGATAGATTAAACAAGGAACGAATAACAGAGAAGCTCTACGCCAACTCGCCGAGAAGCTCATCCTCGCCAAGTAGCTTAGATCTAAACCCTCACATTGTAACCCTGTTTATGGGCTTTAGTCCCGATTAGTGAGAAGTGCAGGAGTAGGCACGTCGTACTGTCGCGACGTACCGAACCTGGGTAAATCCTGTGTTCTGTGTTCACTACGCGATCCCGTTATCCCACGTCTCTACCGTAGTCTCATGGCACCCCCGTCTATGAAAACTACTACGATGTCTCGACAGGAACAATTTTCTGGAGACCTGTGGGATGAACACCGTATAGACCCCCACCATTATCTATGAATATAATGCAGCTTGTGTTGCACAAGTGCAGTCAGGGTATGTGAAGAGTAATCACATAAAGCATATCAACCTTCAGAAGATGAACATGGTGAGGATCTTGCATACTAAGTCGTGTGACAATCTCGCTGATTTGTTCACTAAATCATTATCAACATCACCTTTTGAGAGGTGTGCTCGTGGATTTGGTACGATGAGACTTAGAGAAATGCCAGACTGAGGGGGAGATTCTTCACACCCCCGTCTTTGAATCTCGATCCAGATGATCGAGTACTCAACCAGATGCTGAGTGGACTGTACTCTTTTTCCCTTATATGAATTTTCCAGATGTTTCTCACAACAAGGTTTTTGATGAGCCAATTCATGCAACATGAGGAGACGTATTCTATGCGCTCTTTCTCTATATTTTCCAAACTAGGTTTTTCGGAGTTTTTGATACATAGACAATACGGGATGTCGGACCAAGTGGGAGTGTTGGGAAACCTTCCTGTGCATGGCTGTACAGGCCCACCTTTTCTTGGGGTGGGGGTTTTTCCTCTAGGTTTTGGTCCTCGCACCTACCCCCTCTACCCTGTATATACTCATGTATTGTATGGAGAGATACACACAATTCATTAATAACGATCTGTCCAGACTCTTTCTCTGTCCTGTTACTTTTCGCATCTGGATTGTGCCACGTGTACGACTAATTCAACTACGATATCGCTCCACGCCCTTGGACTGGACTCGCCGGCAAAGGTTGTGGAACAAATACATCCATTTTAACACATTTCTGTGACACTTATTTTGAGATGGAGGAGTATATTCATGTCAATTGAGCTGTATAGGTGGTTTCGGCCTCACATATTGAACTAGTTTTTGGTTTAGCATAGGAGAATTATCACCGTCATCTAGTTCCTAGGGGAGATATCTCTCCTATCTAAATAAAGAAGAATTCCGTTCTTCAACCATCCACCTGGCATCCTGTGGTCGAGCCCTCTCGCATACCGCCATCAAATGTCCATCCACTTGACTTCCTGTCCATCACTCTCATCCCGCAAAAAAAAACTCTACCACGCCTCAGCCTCATCTAAGAACTACTCCACGCCAACCCCTCGGCCGCCTCCGCCCCTATTCACAACGTCGTCGTGCTTCTGCAGGTCGTATCTCATGGCGTGGCACGATCTCATTGGTGGCGGCGGGGGGTGCCGGTGGCGGCCGAGCGGAAGGTCTGGGAAGACATGGAGATGTACCTTCCTCCTTCACCCGCCACCCCTCTCCTCTTTCCGCCTTCACACATCCCACCATAGGCCATGCACAAGCATCACCCCGTGGTCCTGCCGACCACGCTCGATCGTCCTGCTCCCAAGCTATTCCCCTATTCATGTTCTCTCACCGCCATCACTTCTGCCTCGAGCAGCAGACACGACCGGAGATCCCCAACTTGTGGCCGGTGCCCAAGCAAGGTTGTTGTGCTACCAGAGCGCTGGCGGCATAGAAGGCCACGACGCAGTCGCTGCTGCTGCTGAGGACCACCATAGGAGAGACAACATCGCCAGCCGAACAACCCGTTCACCTTCCAACCGCCACCGACAAAGACCAAAAGAAGGTGGCGCCGCAAGTGGAAGTAAGATATATGCTCCATCCTCCGGCTTCCCCCGCCACGCCTATGCAACATGACCAACCTCTGCTGGAAGGGAAACAAAATGACCAACGCGCAGCGTACCGGGACTGCTTTAGATTTGTCGAGATCGACTAGCAATATGAAATTCTTTCAAGAGATTAGGAACATACTATTAGATCTTGTATTATGTTCTCTGCGAGTATGATCCATCTGTTGTCCAATATGAAATTCGTTCAAGAGAATTCCTGTATTGTGTTGTGTTGTCCAATCATTGAGACTTGTTGTTAGCTGAATTACTTCGAGCAAGAGGCTTGCCTAATTTGTAGTCTCGTAGTCATATTGGCATCAGCTATAGTATCCATGGAAACTTGCTAATTCAACACAAGTGATGTAAGGTACAGTGAGAAAGATAGCATGTAGACACCTTGCCTATAGTTGTAGACATGCGCTAACTATTTCAGTTTCTCAATTTTGTTCTTTTGAAAGACCAGTTCTCCGTTGAATCCCATTGACATGCTTGTCTTTTTGAAAGTGGATTTCAGTGTTGCCGGTCCCCAAGGACGGGCTAGAGTGGGAGAATGAGATCCTGTGCCGCCGCGAGGATCTACCTAACGACTTGCGCTCCCACCCCGCCTTTGCCATGGATAGCCTCCATTGGGACACATGTTTTTTGGACGAGCACGATGATACGCCATAAACATATCCTTAATTTATGATGTTCCATGTTGTTTTTATGCCATATGCTACATGTTTTCCTTACACTCTATGCCATTTTTATCAATTTCCCGAGACTAACCTATTGACAAGATGCCACAGAGCCAGTTCCTGTTTTCTGCTGTTTTTAGTTTTAGAAAAGTTGTTCTGGAAATATTCTCGGAATTGGAAAATTCGAAGCCTAGAAGTCTTAGAATTCTCGAAGGGTCCACGAAGTCCCGAAGAGACCCGGAGGGGTGCCCGGCAGCCACCACACCATAGTGGGGCGCGGTTCCCCCTCTAGCCGCGCCAAGGGGTGGTGTGGGGCCATTGGACACCCCCCGACATCGCCCTTTTGCCTATATATGCCCCCCGATGCATAAACCCTACAGAAATCAGCCTTTTTCCACGAAAAGTTCCATAGCTCCGCCGCCGCCGACAAGTTTCGGGGGACAAAAATCTCTGTTCCGGCACCCTGCCGGGATGGGGAAATGCCCCCGGATCCATCTCCATCGACTCCACCGCCATGTTCATCGTCGTTGTTTTCTCCTATGATGAGGAGGGAGTAGTTCTCCCCCGGGCCTGAGGGCTCTACCGGTAGCTATGTGTTTCATGTCTCTCTCTCCCATGGTGTGATCTTTATGTGATCGTGAGCTTTCTAACCTAGTTGAATTAGTAGATGTTACTCTTCATCTGTTATGATACTCAAGTGATTTTGTTACGAGATCTCCGTAAACACTTTGATCACGGTGTAAAGGTGACAATGTCTGCACCGTGTGGTTTAGCATGATATTTATATCTTGTGTTGGATAACCCTATGAAATTGTGGTGTTTGTCTAGTACCTTCTAGGGCACTCATAGTGACAGTATGGGGTTAAGTAGACATGGAAATGCGACTTTAAGGAGTGCTGTTACAGCCCTAGGCAATGAATTGGTGTCTGTTATTCAACCGGAGAGTGGTTAGGAGTAGCATAGTGAAGAGAGATATTTATGCATTCAACTATGTTATCATTGTTGAGAGTGTCCACTAGTGAAAGTAGGATCACTAGGCCTTGTTTCTAAGCATTGAAACGCCATTTACAATCATTTCTACTACATGTTTGCTTGCTGCCATTTTTATTCAGATTTCTATTATCACTTATAATCATCCATACTACTTGTATTTTACTCTCTCTTCACCGAACTAGCGCACCTATAGAACTGACAATTGTATTAGGTGTGGTGGGGACACAAGAGACTTCTTGTATCGTGATTACAGGGTTGCTTGAGAGGGATACCTTTGACCTCTTCCTCCCAGAGTTCGATAAACCTTGGGTAATCCACTTAAGAGAAACTTGATGTTGTTCTACAAACCTCTGCACTTGGAGGCTCAACACTGTCTACAAGAATAGAAGCGTGCGTAGCCATCAAACTCTTTTCTGGCGCCTTGTCCGGGGAGGTAAGGTAAAAGGTACCCACATCTTCGGGTGTGAGTGCTCAAAGTTATTTCCTTTAGATCCTGCAATTATATCTTTTTGTTTCTCGTTTTTATTTTCACTAGTAAGGCTTAATGGAAAACAACAAAAATATGAGAGAGCTTTATAATATTTATCTTGAGTTAGGACATGAAGTGTTTGAAGAGAAAATGAAAAAAACCTATGGAGCTTTATTTGCATGCTAGTAGCAATGTTATTAGTATAAATTCTTTGAACACCATTATTGCTAAGGCTATGGAAACGTCTAAGATTGGGGAAGCTGGTTTTGATGAATATGATATTTTTAGTCCCCCAAGCACGGAGGAACAAATTTACTTTGATGATACTTTGCCTCCAATATATGATAATTATAATGATTGTGGTATTCTAGTTCCACCTACTATTGATGATAACATTTATTGTGATCATGATATGCCTTCTATATATGATGTTTACAATGATGAACATGCTATTTTCAGTCCACCTACTATTGAGGAGAAAATTATTTATAATTACAATATGCCTCCTATATTTGATGATTATGGTGATGAGAATGATAATGATAGCTATTTTGTTGAATTTGCTCCCACTACTATTAATGAGAATGACTATGCTTATGTGGAGAGTATTAGTTCTTTTATGCATGTGGATCATGATAAGAATGTTTCTTGTGATAGTTATATTGTTAATTTCATTCATGATGCTACTGAAAGTTATTATGAGAGAGGAAAAAAATGGTTCTATGTATCTCAACAATATCAAGTTTCCCCTCTTTATGTTGAAAATTTTAAGTTGCACTTATTTTGTCTTCCTATGCTAGCCACTTTGTGCTTTATTGACTTGTTCTTCTACACGATTCTTTTTCATAGGAAGTGGGTTAGACTTAAATTTATTTTAAATTTTCTTCTTGATGCTCTCTTTTAATTAAATTCATATTTCTCATGTGAGCATCTTGTCAAATTATCATGCCTAGCTAAAAGGCTTTAAAGAAAAGCACTTCTTGGGAGATAACCCATGTTTTTATTTTTTACTTGTTTTTATCTATTTTATTTGAGTCAAGGGGTTGTATACTTCTGTATAAAATCCTTTGTATCTTTATTTTAATATTTTAGTTGTGCCAAGTAAAGTTTCTGGCGAGAGTTGGAGTTGGTTTTTGGATTTCTGCGCAGGAAACAGATTTCTGCCGTCCACCGTAAAAAATCGTATAAATCACAGAAAAATCAGAATGACCTGAAACTTGTTGCGCTTATTCCTTGGATGATTCTGCAACTTATTCGTTATTTAAATTTTTAGATCTGAGCAACATAAGTGCCTCGAAAAAATTCGTCCTTACAGACTGTTCTGGTTTTGGCAGATTATGCCATTTTTCTTACATTTGCTCTTTTACGATGTCAATTGGATTTCTTTGCTTCACGAACCATAAGTAGCTGTAGCTAATGTTTAAAAGTATCAATAGCACTTGTTCCCATACAGAAACCATAGATTTTTTTATTGTTGCACTAACCCTCTAATGCGAATTACTCTTTGAGTGTGGTGTGAAGAAAGTTTTCAAGGGTGAAGAGAAGAGGGTGATATATGTGATAGAAAAGAGTGCAAGGTCAAAGCTTGGGGATGCCCCCGTGGTTCATCCCAGCAAATTCTAAGAAGACTCAAGCATCTAAGCTTGGGGATGCCCAAGGCATCCCCTTCTTCATCAACAATTTATCAGGTCACTTCTAGTGAAACTATATTTTTATTCAGTCACATCATATGATATTTACTTGGAGCGTCTTCTATTTTATATTATGTTTTATTTTGTTTCCTTGCTGCAACAAACATCACTAGAACCTATCATACTTATGTGGGAGCGAGACACGCTCCGTTTTCATTGTTTAGAACACTCTAGTTTTCACTCTTATTATTCTGTGAGTGTTCACTTTTTGCTAGTACTGCCTTTAGCTCGTGTTTTTCATGCATCTCTTATTCAGAGCTGTTAGTTTTAGTAGAGTTACGTTAGTACTCTCTTGCTTAATTTCTATATCTTTTGGAGAGTTTTTGTTGTTTGGTTTTTGGTAGAAAATTCTACGTGTGGTAGATGGTATAACGAAAAAGCTTGCATATTCTTGTAGATCATTAAACTGTTTCACTTGATTATTTGTTGTTGTGTTGAGATATTAATATGATTAATGGTAAACTTGCTGGTCTAGTAGAATAAAAACAAACAATTAATTATTGTCTATAAGGTTGAAACTGTGCAACACTGAAATAACCAGTTGATAGGATAATAGTGTATGACTTCCTTTGTTGATAGCAATCATAATGGATTTTTGTTACGCGCTACGGTCGGGGTAGCTAACAGTGACTTGTCACTGCCACGGACCCTCTTGGAGTGATTTTCATTATGCCTTATGATATCATGATTTTATTTGGAATCTTTTAACTTGTGAGTTCTATGTTGCAGTTTTCTGGCAATTCCACCATCCATATTTGCTAGCCTCTTTGGTACTGTGCATTGCTCATTCTCACATTGAGAGTTAGTGCAAACTTCGCCAGTGCATCCAAACCCCATGGGAGAGCTTTGTTACTATACACATAAGCCAAAAATTATCTTCCTCAAAACCGCCACCATACCTCCTACCATGGCATTTCCATAGCCATTCCGAGATATATTTCCGTACAACATCCATCATCATCATGTTACTTGTCATGCTTCATTGTTATTTTGCATACTGCTACACTGGCAGGAGCATTTAGTTTTATACATCAAAGATATTTCAATTTGAGTTATGAGTACTAAAAGTGTGTTGATTCATTGTAAAATAGAGTGTTGCCCCTACCAGTAAGGTTATATATATAAATAAAAGCCCAAAAGAGAAGAAAAAGAAAGAGACAAAAGAGAGAAAATAAATAGAGGGGCCAACACTACTATCATTTATTCCACACTTGTGCTTGTTTAGCATCATTACTTCAGTTTGAAGAGAGTTTTCATATTATGACTTGCATAACTATGTGGGAAACTTACATTATAGAACTTGGCTTGTATATTCCAATGATGAGCCTCCTCAAAAGGGCTCTATGTCTTCGTGAGCAAGCAGGTTGGGTGTACCCCCACTAGTTCCATTGGAGAGCTTTCATACACCTATAGCTCTATGTGCATCCGTTGTGTGGCAATCACCACTCCTTGCATAACTTCGATTATAAGACCTCCTCTTGTCTAATGACCACTTTTAGTTGTGTGAGACTTTCTTCCATTGACCATCCAAACCCCCCGTAATGTTCTTTTAGCCATAACATCCTGGTGCCAGGAATCAATACAGAACGCTTGCTTGTTTTAAGTGCACAATTATTTGAATGATTTTCCTATGTGCGTATTGTTGTCACTTGACTTGATCCTAACAGGAGTAATTGTGAGAGTTTGATGCCTTGGATGATTATATTGTTGTTCTTGAAGCTTAAATCATCTTTAATATACTTTGCACAATGGATTGTCTTTTAGTATTGATTCATTGAAAGGTTTTACTTTGTTATTCCTAATGGTTTATACATTACTCTTTGATATCAACTATAAACCACAACCTTTATTCATTTGATCCTAGTTTACATGCTTTTAAAATTTAGATGATCAAGTTTATGTTGGTAGCATGTCACCTCAGAGATTATGTGTTTTTTATTGTTTACCTACTCGAGGACGAGTAGGAACTAAGCTTGGGGATGTTGATACGTCATAAACGTATCCTTAATTTTTGATTTCCATGTTGTTTTCATGCCATATGCTACATGTTTTCCTTACACTTTATGCCATTTTTATCGATTTCCTGGGACTAACCTATTGACAAGATGCCACAGAGCCAGTTCCTGTTTTGTGTTGTTTTTAGTTTCAGAAAAGTTGTTCTGGAAATATTCTCGGAATTGGAAAATTGAAAGCCCAGAAGTCTTAGAATTCCCGGAGGGTCCACGGAGTCCCGAAGAGACCCGGAGGGGTGCCCGGGAGCCACCACACCATAGGGGGGCGCGGTTCCCCCTCTAGCCACGCCAAGGGGTGGTGTGGGCCCCCTGGCCACCCCCGGCATCGCCCTTTCGCCTATATATCCCCCCGATGCAAAAACCCTAAAGAAATCAACCTTTTTCAACGAAAAGTTCCGTAGCTCCGCCGCCGCCGCCGACAAGTTTCAGGGGCCAGGAATCTCTGTTTCGGCACCCTGCCGGGACGGGGAAGTGCCCCCGAGGCCATCTCCATCGACTCCACCGCCATCTTCATCGCCGTTGCTGTCTCCTATGATGAGGAGGGAGTAATTCTCCCCCGGGGTTGAGGGCTCTACCGGTAGCTATGTGTTTCATCTCTCTCTCCCATGGTGTGATATTTATGTGATCGTGAGCTTTGTAACCTAGTTGAATTAGTAGATGTTACTATTCGTCTGTTATGCTACTCAAGTGGTTTTTTTTATCAGATCTTCGTAAACACTTTGATCACGGTGTAAAGGTGATAGTGTGTGCACCGTGGGGTTTAGCATGATATTTATGTCTTGTGTTGGATAACCCTATGAAATTTGGTGTTTGTCTAGTACCTTCTAGTGCGCTCATAGTGACAACGTGGGGTTAACTAGACATGGGAATGCGACTTTGAGGAGTGCTGTTACAGCCCTACGCAATGAATTGGTGTTTGTTATTCAACCAAAGTAGCATAGTGAAGAGAAATATTTATGCATTTAACTATGTTATCATTGTTGAGAGTGTCCACTAGTGAAAGTATGATCCCTAGGCCTTGTTTCTAAGCATTGAAACACCGTTTACAATCAGTTCTGCTACATGTTTGCTTGCTGCCAATTTTATTTCAGATTTCTATTATCACTTATAATCATCCATACTACTTGTATTTTACTCTCTCTTCACCGAACTAGTGCACCTATACAACTGACAATTATATTAGGTGTGTTGGGGACACAAGAGACTTCTTGTATCGTGATTGCAGGGTTGCTTAAGAGGGATACCTTTGACCTCTTCCTCCCTGAGTTCGATAAACCTTGGGTAATCCACTTAAGGGAAACTAGCTGATGTTCTACAAACCTCTGCACTTGGAGGATCAACACTGTCTACAAGAATAGAAGCGTGCGTAGACATCAAATGACATGCACCTTCATGCTATCTTTGGGGCCCATACGGCACGGGACTTCTGCCGTACCCTCCCCGCCAGCCACGACGTGTACTGCGCCTATGCGCATTGGCGGCCCGCCGCCCCTCCCTGTGAAGGAGGAGGAATATGACGTTATGATACGTTGCAAACTTATATATTATTTTTTATGCTCCATGCTTGTTTTCTACCAAATACCTTTTGTTTTACACATATTTCCCCATGTTTTCCTTCATTTTACGGATTTTTTTATAGACTAACCTATTTACGAGATGCACTAGGCCATTTGCTATTTTTTGTTGTTTTTCTATTTCACAAAAGTTCTTAAAGAAATATTCTCGGAAAGGGTTGAAAATCCAGGGAGATCGTTCTTTACCCAGAACGAAGACGGGGTCCAAAGAAGATCCGGAGGGGGCCAGGGGGTGCCAGGCGCTGCCCCACCCTAGGCCGTACCTGGTGGGCTCCTGGCTGCCCTAGCCACTGCCTCTCGTCGCCTCTTTCCCCATAAACCATAAAATGTTCGGGGACGGAGTAATTTCCCACCAAACATACAGAGGGGCGCCGCCACCTCGAAAATCCAATATACGTATTCTGCAGCCCTGTTTTGGCAACCTTTCGGAGAGGGGAATCGTCATCGGAGGCCTCTACATCGCCATGATCGCCTCCGGACAGATGTGTCAGTAGTTCATCTCAGGACTACGGTTCCATTGAAGTAGCTAGATAGTTGTTCTCTCCCTTATAGCTCCATGTTTAGAGTCTTGGTAGCTGCCTCACATGACCGCGACCACCGTTATGTAATTATGCATGTTGTGTTTGCTGGGATCCGATGAACCATGTGATTGTGATTATTTTGTTCATGTCAATCTGAGATGTTTCACTTATATTTGTAGAGAGTTTTAATTTTGTATTGCAATGCTTTCCGGTGTTTATGATTACCTTGGCCACGTAGTTGTTTTCACCACCAAGAGAGAGTTTATATGCTAGATAGCGGGTTCATGCCTCCCTTACATCTGTGCTCGAGTGACAGAAATGTGACGGATAGGGGATGTAATGTTGCTACTAGGGAGAAAACAACGGTGCTCTTGTCTACGGACGAGGATCACTTCTTATATTACGTATTGTTCTTAATGCCTTTGTTTGTTGCACACAAAGCAATCACTTTGTTGCAGCAACTTAATACCAGAGAGATTTATTGGATAGCTTTCTTGAGGTGGACTTTTAGATGTTGATGCATCCTGGATAGAGGTCCATATACCTTGACATAATGCCTACAATGTTAGAACCCGTGAACTATATCTCGTCATAATGGTATTGTTATACGTTCATGATTTATCAATTGTCCAACTGTAGTTTGTTCACCCAACATGTTTGTTTTCTTTGGAGATACACCACTAGTGAAACTGTGACCCCCGGTCCTATTTTTTCATTATTGCAACCTTCTTTCAAGAACTTTTGTTATTGTTTCCATTCTGTTCCATTTTTACTTTTATTACTTTTTAATAGTCGATACGATTAATTCTCTAGTTTTCAGCAAGACGGGAAGATTGACAACCTTCTCGAAATTTGGGGACAAGAGAGAGTTTGTGTTTTGTGTGTAGGTCCACGTTTGTTGATCCCGCGTGCAACAAGCAACCTTCTCCAAAACTCTAAAGTCCTGCTGGTCCGATAACCCTGGTTCCTTAATTGGGGGAAATTTCCGCTAGAATACATCATACCTTCCACTTGGGGTTACACAACGGGCATGTGATCAAGTCTGCATCACGTCACGGACAAGGACACCATGAAGGAGGAGCTGGCAGAGTGGAAGGGCCTCGGCATGGCACTCCACGACTCCGCCATGGTGGCTAGGCGGGCGCAGGAGGAGGAGTGTGAGGCGGCGGAAGCCATGTCAGCTATGGAAGCAGCGGAAGCAGCAGCCAAGGTAAGGGTGGAAGCCAGGGCGGAGGAGCAGGCCAGAGCGGACATGTCGCACTACCCTGAGCGGTTCGCCCCGCTCATCGGCCATCGTTGGACATGGACTGAATCGTGCCGAAAGCTGGAGCAGCATCCTCCCCAGCCCGCAGCCGGCCACCCCCCACCCCTGGCGCGTGCTGGCTCACCTCTACAAGGAGCCGGATTACATCGTCCTGTCCGATGAGGACTAGGTACGGCAACCGGCGGCCGCCCTTCCCCTGACTAGCTATCCAAGTTTTATTTCTGGATTTTTTCAATGTAAAAATCTAGGTCATTTGTGCCCCCTCCCCCTATCATGAACAAGTAAGCGCCTCCGTAGGGTGCACCACCAATTTGACGTGCCCCCTGTTGGGAATTTAAAAAACTTTGCCAAACTTTCTACGCAACAACCAAGACCTTGCTATGCGGATATAAGTGAATATAAATTCCAAGATCTAGTTCCCGAGATCGTGTACCAGACATTGTACTAGCGGAAGAGGTCTCGAAGACGACGTCGATAAAGCATGTAGAAGATCCTCACACACAAGCCTTTTGGTGAGGATGTTGCCGACTCCCTGTATCCAACACCGCGATCCAGCAGAGTGAGGGTCTCACGTGTTATCCGTCTGAGAGTATGCACACATACGCCGGGGAAAATTCTGCAGCGCTTCGTCGTCCAGGACTTGGCGCCGCAGTGTATATGAAGGTGGGGTTCTTAACACATGAGAGGGAGAGTGATTAGTAGTTAGGTCTAATCGGAAGAGGAACACCTCAAACCTAATTAGAAGTAGCTCTATTTCAATAACTAGAGTAAGCTCTAATCTAATTAGAGGAGGCTCTAATTCAATTAGAAGGGATTTAATTAGATGCTCTAATTAGTCTTATAATTATTAGAGAAAGCTCTAATTTAATTATTAGAAGTGCTCTAATTAGAATGTCTAATTAGCCCACTAATTCTTCTAGAGAAAGAGAGAGATGCTCGAAAGCGAATTGTGTGTTTTGCTTGGAGTATTGGGGTGCTTTATATAGTGAGAGGAGGGCAGAGACTTGCCAAAAGGGAGGGGAGTCCTAGTTGAACTAGGAGGGCTTGGCCACACCACCAAGGAGGTGGCAGCACCACCCTCCTAGCCCAACTCGGATTGGAGGTGGAGTCCACCTCCACCTCCTCTCTCCCTTCCTATTTTCTTTTCCCCTTATTCTTTTTCTCCCTTTCTCTCCAATTAAATCAGAGAAAATACCGGAACAATGAGTACCATTTTGTGGAGCCACTGGGTCCCACCTTGTAGCCCCCAAAATCAGGATTTTACCATAAGGGGGAAATCTGCCCCCTCCCGTTACCCCCCCCCCCTTATATGGAAGTCCCCGAAACTTCTCTGAAACCACTTATCTTCTATAGGTAAAATCATTGATATTATCTAACAATGTCAGAAATATGTTTTCGACGTCCCGGGAGATATCATGCCCCCTACATTTACACCATAAAGCATGCAGTCTCAATTTCTCTTTCATAACAACTCCGGAATAAATTCCAGCAGTAATAAAAAAAATTCTATCAGCCCGGGACATCTAATGCCCTTATTATAAATTCTCTACAATATATAAAATAAATCTATCACTCATAAACTTCATTTTGATGATACTCCTAGTTGATCCGGACCTACCAATATACACAAAAATAAGCCCAAACTTAAGTGTGTTTCCCCTACAGGTTCGATAGTGTATGGACATAAAATTTGAAAATCTTTCCTTTTCATTAATCAATAGTGGGGCTGTGGACACCCATGTTGACTCACACATACTAAATGAATAAACTGCTGAATCTGTTGGTTATTATACAAATCTCCCATTACTCACGATACCGAACTTATCCGACACTATTGGTTCCGGTATTGCCTGTGAAACAATCTCTGGTTCACTAATACCTTTGTCTTGTCTCGTTATCCGGTAAGTTTTCTCTTTCGAGTTACTGTATTATGATATCCCACATGATGTATCATCATCATGCATTGTCTGTAGAACTTATAGATATCAAGAATACTGAGTGGGCCCATATATGTATCTCTCTTTTCACGGAGAAGTAATTCCCATCTCAGAACATCGAGATGATATACTCGTTTAGAATTACCCAGTAACTACCTTTATGAGTTTACGGTGTGACTCTTGATAGGATCAAAGTAAAACATTCAGAATATTTGATCCTGATAACCTCATGGTCAAAGGATGCACTGTAAGAGCATGTCTAACAGACCCCCTAAATGGCCCAAACCCGTATAATAACCGCTGATATACGGGTTTGGGCTCTACCCGGCCATCTAGCAGACCCCGTAAATGGACCACCCCGGACGTTTTTTTACAAGTTTGGGTAGGGGGCGGCCCGTCGACCCCTACATGTGCGGGTCGGGAGGAGATATAGAGGGCGAACCCCTCACCTTTTCCCCAACTGCGCGCGAACCTCCCAACCGCCGCCGCCGCCGCCGGAAATCCGCCTCCTCGCCCTCCCCGGCCACCGCCGGAAATCCGCCTCCTCGCCCTCCCCGGCCACCGCGTCGCCAGATCTCGCCGCCATGGACTCCTCGCAAGCCCCTCCGACCGCCGACGGCGCGCCACCCATGTCTGAGGTGGTGAATACTGCCACCGTCGACGCCGCGGACTCCGCCGATGTGGCGGCCATCATCTCCGCCACCATGCCGATGAAGAGGAAGAGGATCCCGAAGCTCTTCTTCGACACACCGCCGGGGCCTGCGGTAGCGGCGGCGGCGGCGACCACTACTGCGCCCCTCGTCGCGAAGAAGGTGAAGTCATTCGCGACGAGGGGGCGGCCGCCAAAGGTGAAGAAGGCCGCGACGCCTGCAGCGGACGATGCGCCCACGCAGGTGGTCGCCGAGGTTCCGTCACCGGCCGTTCCGCCTGCTCCCACGCGGTTGCCCACGCCGCCGCCGGCTGGTGCCCGCCAGGTGCTCGACGAAGTGCCTGCGCCTGCCGTCGCGACATCCTACATGGATATGCTCAACGATTCTGCGGTGGACTTGGATTCGGGCATTGGTGGCTTCGACGACGAGTACGCTGACTATGGCGAGGATGAAGAGGCGGACGAAGAGGTGGACGACGACGTGGTTGAGGTGGACGCGGCTACTGCGCGGCGGAGCAAATCGGGGAAGCAGCCCAACTACACCGAGATTGAAGATGTCACATTGGTCCGTGCGTGGGGCAAAGTGTCCATGGATGCTGCCACCGGCACCGATCAAACCGGCAAGCGCTATTGGCAACGCATTGAGGATCTTTACCACAAGCTCAAGCCTCGCACGAAGACTTTGGCGGATCGATCCTACCGCTCCCTTGAAGGCCGGTGGAACACGATCAAGCCAGCTTGTTCTCGTTGGAGCGCTGCCATGGACCAAGTGGCGGATAATCCACCAAGTGGATGTGTGGCATCGGACTACGTAAGTTTTGTGGCAGATTTCTTGTGCAAACTATGTGTTCTTGTGTAAACGTCACACTACATTGTTGTTGTGCAGCCCAAGTATGCTCAATTGCGGTACAAAGACATGGCCGGCTCCAAGAACAAGGAATTTCAGTTTGAGCATTGCTTCAACTTGCTCCAACACCTTCCCAAGTGGAAGTTGAGGGACGAAGAGCCAAAGTGCAAGAAAGAGGCAATGCTCAACATGGATGATGAAGAGGAAGACATGGGTGGTCGCAACGTAGGCAAGCCCGAGGGCACCAAGAAGGCGAAGGAGAGGCAGAGGCTAGAAGCCGAGGCAGCTAGCTTCAAGGACAAGATGGATCAGCACATTAGGGCAAAGGAGGAAATAGCATACAAGACATTGGAGACCAAGGTCATCATCACCGAGAAGAAAAAGGAGGTGAAGCTTGCCAAGGTGGCTGCAAAAAGAGAGGAGGCTATGCGCAAGGCCGAGTTGGATGCCCAAATGTTGGCTCTCAAACAAACCAAAGCCATGAAGGAGCTCTTGGCCGAGGAGAAGGAGATCATGATGATGAACACCAAGGACATGGACGAGGATCAGCTGCTGTGGTGGAAGGAGAGCAAGGCCGAGATCATGGCGAGGAAGTTGCAGGCGCGTCAAGCTCGCGAGGCATCCAACCTTGGTGCTTCAACTTCGGTGAGTGGTGGTGCCGACGGTGGGCTCCAAGATTGATGTGGATCGCGTTGGTGGTGGCAGTACTTTTGGGAACCTCTATGCCTAGAACATGACCTATGAACTTGTTGATCTATTTGTGATGTAAAACTATGGATTATGCATCGCATATCTTGAATCTGCCATATTTGATATGCTTGTGTAGTTGTGCTAAACCCTGCAGAACCCTGTTTTGTGAGGGGCCAAAAGCTCGTGCGAGCTAGCAGACCCCCTACCCCCACCCCGTAAAACAGAATATTCTGTTTTACGGGGTGGGGGTAGGGGGTCTGCTAGCTCGCACGAGTTTTTGGCCGGCGAAATGTGTATACAGGGCCCTCTACACGTGTTTTAGGGGGCGAAAACATAAGGGGTCCGTTAGACATGCTCTAATATAACTGTGCTGTGATATGATTCTAAGGACAAAGGTGTCTTAATGGAATCTCTTAGCATATGAATCTACTTAGGAAATACCCAGCCATATTGTTTCCTTCCAACAATATGCTATTCATTGATGTTGACATAAACAATGTCCATGACCAGAAAACACAGTTATCAAACATCCAATGAATTAGTCGTAAAAGACAAGACTAGGGTTTATTTCTGTGTTCATGTTACTAAACGTGAGCGTGAGTTTTACTCAGAATCTCATATTCAGGAACCACATCAGTTATAGCATAGTAATATGTATTATAATTATGAAACGGATGTATAAATATTACTGTCTTTTGGACACACATCCAACACCCCCTCCCCGGACCCAGGGTAGAGCCCTATGGAAGGACCATGATGCCTAGGAATACGGGTCGAAAAACTTTTCTATACTACGTATACCATATATAACGTCGTGTGCATCAGGTTGGAGCACACATCGTGCATCAGGGTCTGTCTTTGCAGCCACAGGCACGCCCAGCCGGACCAATTGCAAGACAACCTGCTAGGTCCAATAGCAAGTCGGCCCCGTATTCCTAGTTGCAAGACACAACGTGCGCGATTCTCATGGCACATCGGCGTACGACATTACAACTGCTTACCCTTGTGATGTACACGCGTATTGGCATGCGGCTGTACATACGATTCCATCGATAAAAGAATACGGCATCTAGGTCGAGCATGCCGCAGGGAGACGCTGAGATGGGCGACCTCGCCGAGCGGCTGAGTCGGGTGACTTGGGCGCGATACCGACGACCAGCCCAGCCGCCCTAGCCCTTCTCTACCAAGGTTGCAGGTATCGTTCAGTCGACCTTAATTTCACAATCCCCAATTTCAGTTCCTTCGGCCACCGGTAACTTTTCTAAAATCTACCGTAAATTATGTGCAATATTGTGGCTATTATATGTCATCTCATGAAAATTTGTGGCTTGGGTTGTGGTGTGTATATGCATATTTAATTAGCACAACAATATTTCCAAAAGTCTCTTGAGATATTTATTTATTTATCAAATGCATGTGTATTATGTACAGGTTGTTGAGTATTTCATGGTTTTAAGAAAATCGAATGTACTAAAAAGTATGCCCTTCATTCTGACACTTAATGTGAAACAGATGGAGTAATGTGCAAATTTGGCTACATAAGTAGGATAATTTGGGATATTGTATTATGTATCATTTGAAAATTAAGTATATTATCTCTATGTTATAACTTGGTGTTTGACGATGTACTTTAAAATTTGAAAATGGAGGACATCTTTTTCAAGTACTTTTGTGGTTTGTTTCATCATTATACTAGTCATTTTGTAATTGCTATTTATTTGTATTTACATATTGTCTTCCATTATGCTATAATCTATGCTAGAAATTTCCAAACATATATTTATATAGTAATTTGTCGCTTGAAAAAGAATGTCTTGCTAACAGTGGCGGACCGAGCACTGGGGCAAGCTGGGGCCGTCGCCCCAGGTCCCTGGCGACAGTTTCCTGTATGCATAGCTAGCTGCAGCCCCAGCCACAAACATCGAGGCAACAAAATGAAAAAAAGGGAATAGGGAAGAAAAGAAAACGGACCTCACTTCCAATCCAGCCCACTAACAGATCTAGCACCACATCCAGGACAGCAGATCGGTGGTTCTATCCCTCCTATCGACAAAAAATTCCCCTCCCCAAGCAAATCCGTAGCGCGCGAGAAAATGATAGAAAATCAACATATTTATGGCGGATGTGTCAGCTAATCACCACTTTTAAACAAAATGGCATAGACCCCCGCCTATTCGGGCAGATATGTGATACATATCACTAATTATATGATTTGCGCGATTTAAACCATTATCTCAGAGATCTAACATAGACCACCTGATGAGTGGATGGACCCTGAGGCTTGCCGGTGTAGCACGGCATGAGGATGGCTGAGGACGGCCGAACGTGTAGTGCTCCCCGTCATTTTTCCCAAAAGTGGTGGTTAGCTGACACCGTCGCCACAAATATGGTGGTTTTCCATCATTTTCTCCTAGCGCGCCGCTCGACCAGGCGAGCAGACTGACCTCCACGGCTCCACGCGTCGTTGCCGCCACTTTGGCCGGTCCGCCCCTGCTCTGGCCGGCCCGCCCCCTGCCCTGCTCGACAGACCGACCTCCACGGCGCCACACGTCGCCGCTGCTCCCGCCTTACTCCGCCCGGCCAACCCGCGAGCCGCCCAGATGCCCCTCCCCGCGCAACACATCGCCGCTCGCTAAGAAAAATAGAGAGAGCTCATTAAGAAGATCGGGCCACCCCATATGACTCTCCCTTGCCATACCTTGCACCGTTGCACGCCTTCCTCCTGCTTTGTTCGGTAGTCAAAGTTCGGTTTGCTCTCAAGTTGGTTCAAACTAGATAACATTAGGTCTTTCCATTGGTTTAGCATCTTACTAAATTTGCATTGACATTGCCGATGGCAGCAGCGTCCATTGAGATTGTTTTCTTGGCAATGTAAATTAGAGAGACATCCATTCTGTCATTTTATTCGCAATTGTATTTCAATGATCACGAAAATTGAATATTTTGAGAACCATCCATTCCGTCATTTCTATCTACCGTGTTGATTTGTGTCTTAAATTTTTTTTGCCGGTGAATGTTCGCCCCAGCAAACAAAAATTTCTGGGTCCGCCACTGCTTGCTAAAGTGGTGCATCATGGTGACCCGCTGCCCGGACCACTATTTAAACGGACAGAAACGGACGGTGAGGATAGTAGAAAATGTCCTAACACTGCATAAGAACGTTGTGAATAAGTTACTACCTCCGTTCCATAATATAAAGCGCATTTTATTTGTTTTGACTGACCCTTTGACCAACAATTAATCTATCAATATGTAATTTATGCGACATATAAGTGATATCATCGTATTCCTACTTAAAAGTACTTTCTTATAATTATGAGTTGTATTATAAATATTTTTTATATTAAACAAGTAAATCTTGATCAAACTCTCAGTCAAAGGAAACAATAGACGCCTTATATTTTTGGAATGGAGGTAGTAAAAAAAAATTGACGCCGCGAGCCATCTGTAGTCCTGTACCCAGTTATCTGAGCCCTTGCATTCAGCATTTTCGTGTACCCAGTGGCATCTATCGAACATAGTGGAAATAGGCTACGTGTATCATGGGACGAAGCAGCAGCTGTGCGCGCGACCATGACTGGCCTCTGCGAGCCTCGCGCGTGGCGCTAGCTAGCTCTCCGCACTGCACGTTGGCCGCGTCATCAGTGCAGACGCCAACCCAGCCACGGGACACGATCACTCCGGCTATAAAACCCAACCACTGCCGGTGCTAGTGGCATCCGAGATTTCCAGTCTCGCATAGCTGCACCGATCAGTACGTAGCCGCTCCCAGATCGTCTCCCAATCGATCGCCATGGCGCAGGCGGAGCGCGAGCGCATGCGCGTGGTGATGTTCCCGTGGCTGGCGCACGGCCACATCAGCCCCTTCCTCGAGCTGGCCAGGCGCCTCACCACCGTCTCCCCCGACGTCGACGTCGTCGTCCACCTCGTCTCCACGCCGGCCAACCTCGCGTCCCTCGCGCGCCACCAGACGGACAAGATCAAGCTCGTCGAGCTCCACCTCCCGGCGCTCCCTGACCTCCCGCCCGCGCTGCACACCACCAAGCGCCTTCCGCCCCACCTCATGCCGGCCCTCAAGCGCGCCTGCGACCTCGCCGCGCCCCGCTTCGGCTCGCTCCTGGACGAGCTCCGCCCGGACATTCTCCTCTACGACTTCATCCAGCCCTGGGCGCCGCTCGAGGCCGCGGCGCGCGGGGTGCCGGCCGTGCACTTCAGCCCCTGCAGCGCCGCCACCATGGCCTTCATCTTCCACGGCCTCAAGAACGACCTTGCCCCCAGCGCGTTCCCGTTCGAGGCCATCCGCCTCAGCGGCCCCGGCGAAGACGGCAATTACGCCGCGATGGTTGCCAACCGCGACGACAACGACGACGACACCGCCCTAGTGCGCGAGCGCGACCGCCTGACGCTCACCCTGGAGCGCTCGTCCGGGTTCGTGGCCGTCAAGACGTGCGCCGACATCGAGCGCAAGTACATGGACTACCTGTCCCAGCTCGTCGGCAAGGAGATCGTCCCCACCGGCCCGCTGCTCGCCGACGGCGGTGGATCACAGGACGACCACGATGGCAGCGAGCGCGTCATGCGGTGGCTCGACGGGGAGCAGCCGGGCTCCGTGGTTCTCGTCTCCTTCGGCACCGAGTACTTCATGTCGGAGCGCCAGCTGGCTCAGATGGCGCGCGGGCTGGAGCTGAGCGGGGTCCCCTTCCTGTGGGTTGTGCGGTTCCCAGACGCCGAGGACAACGTTCGCGGCGCGGCGAGGTCCATGCCGCACACGCCGGCGCGGGGGATGGTGGTGGAGTGGGTGCCGCAGCGGCGTGTCCTGTCGCACCCTTCCTGCGGCGCGTTCCTGACCCACTGCGGGTGGAGCTCGGTAATGGAGTCGATGGCAGCGGGGGTTCCCATGGTGGCGCTCCCACTGCACCTCGACCAGCCGCTCAACGCTAACCTCGCGGCCGAGGTGGGCGCGGCGGCCGCGCGCGTGAAGCAGGAGTGGTTCGGGGAGTTCACGGCGGAGGAAGTGGCTAGGGCAGTGCGCGCCACCGTGAACGGGGAGGAGGGTAAGGCGGCGAGGCGCCGCGCGAGGGAACTCCAGGAGGTGGTGACGCGGAACAACGGAGACGACCGCCTGGTCGCGGCGCTGCTCCAGAGGATGGCGCGGCTCTGCGGCAAGGGTCAGACCGTGCCGAATTAGTGGTGGATTTTGACTTTGAACGTAGTTTGGGTCAAGAACAAAAGATGCGGTGGTTACGGAGGCCCATGTTTTTTTAGGGTAAGGCCCATGTAATTTGTAACATATGTTCGTGTCACACGGGCTGCATGGGTGGTTTCGGCCTTCGGAGGTCCCCCGTGATGGGTGATGTTTTTCTTTGGTTTTTTTTTCTTCCATTTCCTTTTGTTGTTTGTGTGTGCTTTCCAATTGTGCTACTTTTTGTGTGTACCATCCCGATGCACGACGTGTTAAAAATAAAAAATATTGTATACTGTGCTCTAGCTGATTAGGTTTCTTTCTTTCGATATCTATCTCTTGTAATTTCCTCTTTATCAATACGCACTTTAGATTGCGTGAGTGCTGCACTTGTGATGGATCGTTCTGGGTCTATGATCTTGGAAGAACTCCTCTGCTCATTAAAACCAGGAGGGGTGATACTATGTAGAGCCGAGAACAGAATGGCTGGCAGCTTGCTAGTACTTATGGTGGTCGGTCTAGGAGACGGATTAAAAATAAAGAACCTGGAGAGAGCAGTATAGTGGAAGATGCGCATGAATTTACATACTAAAACATGTCTAGATATATTTTGTCTAGAAAACGCTAAAACATATTATATTTTGATACGGAGGGAGTAAATATAAAATGTATGGTGACAATTTTTTCTACAATGAAGGATACTGGAAATATAAATCGCAAGATAGGTTGGAAGAAATCTGCAATAGGGGTTTATAAACTAAATGTCGATGTTGCCTTTGATGTTAACACGGGAAGAGAAGCAAGTGGAGTAATCATCAGGGATTTTGGAGGCAACTTCATTGCAGCTTGCTGTGATTCTAATGATTATGCGATTGATGTGGCAGCGATGGATTTGCTGGGCTCGAACTAGCTGAACAGTTTGGAGCTCAGTCCCCGATTGTGGAATCTCATTCGATGGAGATAGTGGAGGCTATGCATAACCCATCAAAGCATAGAGGTTCGGGAGCGGTGATTGTTGATAACTGTCGGCTGCTTTTGCGAGAGCGGTGATTGTTGATAGTTGCCGGCTGCTACTACGGGAGCTTGGCATGGCGACGATGATCCAACATTGCCGTCGAGAAGCTAATGAGGTCGCACATTCGCTTGCTCGCCACAGTTCTATGCGGAGTCTTAGGGTGTTTTGGTTTGATGACCCTCCTGCATTTCTTACTCCTGTAATTGTGGATGATCGTGTGATAACTCAATAATAATAAAAAAACAAGTTCGCACTTCTATAGGAAAAAATTGTAATTGTCCAGTTGACTTTTCTATAAACTTAATTGTACCAGATTTGCACTTCTTAAAAAGTTACTGAGACTTAAATTAAAAAAACTAGCTCCTAAGGATTAGCAAACCATTTAATTATGTACACCACATACCCTATGGGTATTTCTTTGAAGAATCTACGGCTAAAATGAACGAAATTGCTGATTAGAGAGAAGGGGGGATAGGCAACTATAAATTTTATTTTTCTTTTCTTAATTTGGAATTTCTCAAATATAATTATGCAAGTAGGTGAACAACATATGATGAGCAAGATACAATCTAGCATATAAAATAAATAAGCAAGTATTCTTAGCAACAAGTAAGTAAATGGGTTGAGAGATAACCACACAAGAACGGAAAGGTTTATCCCAAAGTTCATTTCTCAATCGAAACTAATATCTATTAGAACGGTGCAGAGTCACAAAGTGATCCCCGAATAGCTGCCAATGGCACGCCATATATTCTCCGTGCCTCCACCAATGTGTAGTGCCACGAGCCACTATATGTTTCCCTTGAAGTCGGCAACCAATTTTTTGTAAAAAAAGTTCGAGTCACACTCCATAACTTAATTGGAGACTCCAAAAAAATCGTGACCACTCCCAAAACCATATAGATGAACACTTCCGTCTAGGGTTTCAATGAATTCAAGAGTAACAAGTTACTCAATGGAATCAAACTGTAAACAAAATTCTTTCGATGAAAGTGTAGATCTAGATCAACTCTCTCGAGTCTTAGCAGGACAAGGTGTTTGAGTGGGTAGAGAGAGATCTCATGATTTTAGAGCTTGCAACAATGGCGGAGAGAGTTCTGGTCGTGGTACCCTCTCCAAGGTAGAAGGCTTGATTTTTTATGTCTAGTTTTACTTTATAGTTCGATTTAAAATCATCTGTTTTTATATTCTGCCATGCAGTTAAAATTTTAATCTAAATTGTTTGCACTTTTATAAATTTGCATATGTTTTTGTACTCATTCGTTCTTAAATTGCAGAATCTACGGTTTTTAGTGTACATTTGACCGCTAGGATTTGATAAACAATCGACTTGTGAGGCTTTGACCATTTCAAATATTTGCTCTTAATTCTTATAGAATTGCATGATTTATTTTAAAATAATATTAAGTGTTCTTTTACCCTTTAATGCAGTTGATACCCGTCGTTGCATATTGCCTCGAAAATTCTTTTTTTAAGTCATGGTGCTTTATTGTTTTTTTTACTAAAATCAATATTTCAAGTGGAACTCTTTATTTTAGTTAAAAAAATCAATCATGTTATATCTAAATATGTTAAATTGCTACATGTTCAACTATTATGCTAAACATTTATTGACATTTACACATACCAGTAGAAGGGAAATGGGACAATTTATAAGGACATATAGGCCTAATATTCATGGACTCAGAAGGGGGAGGGGGCTAGTGCCATGGTGAAATAATTAAAGGAAGAAGAATCTGCCAAGCCGGCCTGGTCAGGCAGAGGCCGGCCTGGAGGCCGGAGGGCTCTGTTAGGTAGTCGGCATGTGCGTTGTCTCGCCGGCCTAGGTCGGGTCTCTCTTCTGGAGGTCGGGTGCTCTGCCCAACCGGCCGAGGCTAGGGGGGGCTCTTTTTCCTCGCCGGCTTGCGCCTCGTGGAGCCGGCGTAGGCCAGGCTCTCTAGCTCGAAGCCAGGTTCCATGGCTGGCCGACCTAGGTCGGGCTGAGGCTGGGGTGCCTGTGTGGCTGCTCCACGCAACTGCCGACCTCCATGCCAACCTGGCCGGACCCAAGGTCGGCTTTCCTTCACAAGTCAACATCCCCCCAACGGCCAATTTTTGGGATACACTATTAAAAGGGGTCTTCTTCCTCCTTAAGGTCTTGTCACTTGTAGCACTTCTCTCCACCATTTGTGACCACTCAAAACTTCAAGAATCTCCCCAAATACCCAACCAAATTCTTTGATCTCTTGGGATTTGGAGGAGAAGCACTAGATCTACATCCCCACCAAACCGATTCATCGCCACCCTACTTATCCCTTAGGGATCTTGTAGTTCTTGGTTCATTGGAGGCTAGAACCTTGTTGCTCTTAGCTCATTGGAGCATACAGCCTAGTTGGTGTCCCCGAATCTTTGGAGCTCGTGGATCTTGTTTCCCGGAGTATTGGTGGCTCCCGGGATTTGGTGTGGACCCTCGAAGTTGTGGAGTGTGCCTCATCCTTGTAAAAGTTAGTTGTCAACCTCAACGGCAACATAGCAATTCGAGCCTCTCCACATCAGTGGAAGGACTCGGAGGAGATACGGTGTGCCATTTGTCGGCTACTCGGTGTTCCACTTCGGTGGCACCACACCGCTCCAATGGAGACTAGCTTCCATTGGAAAGTGAACTTCGGGATACATCTCCGCGTAATTGTGTTCGGTTATTCCTCAACTTACATTAACTTGTTGCTACTAGCTTAGTTGAATAAATATCTTGTGCTAGTAGTATTTGCTCATCATATAGGATTGTTCGCCTAGTTGCATAATCTAGACAATCTATATTTGATCATTATCTTGTTAACCAAAAAAGAAGTAAAATTTGTAGTTAACCTATTCACACCCCCTCTTGTTAACCTCTCGATCATTCAATTGGTATTATAGCCTCGTCTCTTTATTAAGGCTTTACCGCTTAAAGATGAGGATGGCGGATGAACCCGTCACCATGGATGCTATCCAAAAACTAATTCAAGCTATGCTTGTTATCTCGAAGAAGAGGATGGATGGATGAATAAAATAAAGGACGTCTACATCTAGTCACTCCACTGAGCATGTTAATGTAGATGAAAATGGGACTCCTATACCTTCTAAGGAAGGGTCTGAGACATCCAATCTTAAAGATAAAAGCAATGAAAATGTCGTTGGCTTTACTTACAACAATGCTCCTAATGTTCAACATCCACATGTTAACAAACTTGGTGCACCTCCTATGGTAGATAGGAATCGTTTTACTAATTGGAAATCTTCTATGAAGTCTTACATGTGTAGCTCTTCAATGCAAATATGGAGGATCGTTCAAAAGGGATATGAGAACTCAAGCTCAAGTGATGTCATAGATGAGCAACTCAATGCCAAGAAACTGTGGGATTGCATAATTGACATGTATGATGGCAATATCAACATACAACGCACCAAGAAGTCAATCATCCAAAGACAAGTTGAGAACTTCTATATGAAGGATGGAGAGAGTCTAGAAGACATGTTTAGAAAACTCAAGGCTCTTGTGGTTGACATGAGAGATTGTGGATTCAAGGATTGTGATGATGATTGGGTCAAGGAGAAATTCCTACTCACTTTGATTCCATACAATGAGAACATGGTGGTGAATGTGCAATCAAGGGTTGATTACTTTGACCTATTCCCCAATGATGTTTTTGGTATCTTCATCACCCTAAACGTCATGAAAAAGTCCTCCGATAATGTCATGTCCCGTGTGAATGGAAGGAAGAGAACCATTATGTGCAACAATGATCATTAGTAATAAAATGGTTCTCACGAGAAAAAGATGTTCGTGATATATGCGGAGATCAATTATCGTATTGCTCACTCGATACTTTACAATGCCCAAGGTGAAAAAGATGTGTTATCCTCGTTAGCCGGCATGTACTTTTTTACTCATTCTGTATTATTGATGTTCTTTGTTATCATCACCATGATCAATTGTGTAGGAAGATGATGACGGACATCATTAATACCTGGGCCTAGAGTGCATCTCTCCATCGTCCGGAGTAGTAATTCACATAACTACACGATATAAAATACTAGAGTGTTATCTGGTAAGAGCGAAAGTCCGACTTTATAATTACCCTGTTATGGATAGTGTTTCGAGGAAACTGCCCTATACATATGCGTCTTACGGTCAAATGATTATAGTAACGATAATACTAAAACTGAGAAACTACCGATAACAATATTGACGATGTGTTTCATCGGTATGTCAATTGGGCCTCACTTGTGTCTGAACCGGAGCGGGCAAGAACAAGGCTACAAATTTGTATTCTTGTGTCAAATTTCTTACATATGATCATGTGAGATATGAGAGATTTGCAACTTTTATAGCATTCTTCAACCTGATAATGTGCAAGAAGCACCGACTTATTCTAGATGGAAAGTTGCAATGTCTGAGCAGTATTTTTCTCTTTTCAATAGTAACGTTGGTATCTAATTCCCGATGATATTTCATTGACAATGAACATGGTTTGTCGGTGTTTACATGCTCACACAAGAGTTCATTGGATAACCGTTAAAAGGGAGATATTTAAACGAACTATTTCTCTTGCTTTGATTATATTCTTGGCAGTGTATTTTTTTTAATGTTGATTGTGCATGTTGTCTAGATGGCCGGAAACCTATATGAGGTTTTGTTGTATTTTATGGTTTAAATGATTTCATGGAGTGTTAGAAAATCGGTCCAAAACTGAAACTGACTACAAGGCTCCAACGAATGCAAGACATTTGGGACTGCCGCAACCTAGAGTGGCTTGTTTGTGGTGGTAATATCGGAGCCACTGCCTCCCTGCTAATCTTTTGTTTCACGGTAGGACAAGGCATATCGAAGTGAAATGTCACTTTGGTTGTGAGAGGGTAGCACAAAAACTTTTTGGATATATGATTTATCTATAAACAATGTGTGGATGGTTTCACAAAATCCCTTGCTACCAGACAGGTAGAGATGTTTCATCATAGTCTTAACTTAGATAAGTTATGATTGAGAGAGTGTGTTAAAACATTATGTTGTAGATATCTCTTTTTATTGATACAACTCTTCCATTATATTGGTACAGACGTGGAGTGTATCGCAATATGACCACCGAGGAGAAGGTCGCTATTTCTGAAAATTGATATATTCTAATGATGATTGCCACAGTAGCCCATTGGTGAGCAAAATAGAGAGAAAATTAAGAGAACAAGTTGGACAACTAGCAAGGAAGATTCGAGGTGCAAATGGTGAAACTAGAAGGAAGACTTAAAATTATATTCAAAGTATTTGGATACACTTCAGACTGCGTTACTTCGTGGCAGAGTTCTAGAAGCAAGAAAAATCAATGCCAATAAAATTTGAACGCAAGGCATTCATCCAACTCGTCTCAAAACCAATGAGATGTGAGGGCAGTGCGAGCACATGTTTTTGGTTGATCAGAACTTGAATGGATTAACTCAAGTTAAGCCGCCTAGTGATGCACTCCATGACTCAAACAGGCTACGCATGAAGAAGGCTGGCGACCTACGACACGAAGTCTTCGTCAGAACCCGTGTAAAAAGAAAATTCTCCGGCAGAACCATTTACTGAATACATATGCACTTCCACTTTGACAAGGCAAGTAAGCAACACCACTGTCGATTGCTAGTTGTGTCAATAACAAACTAAACTGCCAATTAATTAACAGGGTCAGGAGCAAAGAATCGTGGTTACAGAGGAAAATTCTTAAGCCCAGAAGCAACCACGAAGGCTACTCGGGAGTTTGAACAGCACGAGGACTGACTATTTATATATCGTATATTTGGCAACTTAATTCCCAGTATTTTCCATGTACTAGATTGTTCGCCCAAGACCACAAGTCGAATTTGAATCCAATTCATTTATAGAAACTGGAACCATTGTATTCTATTATATCCTATTGAGAAAAAAAATCGATTTGAGAAATATAGAGAAAAAATAGTAAATTATATAATTCACTAAGACATGTCTAGTTGGACATATGAAAGCATACCTTTTGTTTGTTTACAAGTTGAATTTCAATTTTAAACTAGTTACTAAGGTACGAGGTTTTTACGAATTTTGTACTGTATATTATACATGTTTCAATTTGTTACACTACGATCTGCAACCTCAACCAAGTTAGCTCCGAGGTTAGAGCATTTGCATTTGTAACACGAGGAGTGTTAGTTCAAATCCACTTGCCATGGTCCTCATTTTTGCAACTTAAAAGGTACAAACACGGGCACCAATAATTAGAAGTCGCACGACAGCTACAAATTAAGTAGGAATTCCATAAAAATAGAATAAGAACATATAAACAAGAGCTAATCCCATCGAGAATGAAGATTAAGTGAGCTTAGACCCCCCTAATACAAGAACAAATCCCCGAAATAGCATACGAAACATCGTGCATTATTATTATAGCATAAAATCAGGATGCAATATCTTCCATCAGTATAAAAACAATGAGATCAGCGTAGGAGTCGGTACTTAACAAACGCTAGACGCATGCTCTTCAACTCCTCTGCTTATCTGGAATCGAACTCCGTACTGAAATAAAGCATCAATGGAGCTCGACCTACTATTACAGATTAAGATATACAAGTACGCGCGCATCAGCGGCCATTACCATCAGCCCGGTGGATGGAAAAATCAGTTCCTTTTTGGAAGCATCTGGCGCGCTTTTTCTCGCTTTGGTGACGCCCGGGACGAGTGCTGCGTCCCGCCTGCTACAGCTGACTCGACGCCCAGTACTGATCTGTTGCCCTCTTAAGTACTCTTAATATGCCAAAGGCATTATTGCCTTTTAAGTATCGTTGCTTCGTACCGTCATCATCCGCAGTTCCAGTCTGATTAAGTTCCGAAACGAAATAAAGCACTTTTCTTGCTACTCTAGGCTAGTCCGATCCTGTGAGCTGCCAAGGGCCGTTATGGTACCTGTCGCCGTCAACGCCTCTAGTTCAAGCTTCTTTTAGATGTATCTAGCTGAAGCTTGGCAAGGAAGCACAGTTAATTAAGTAGGGCCATCTTGAGCTGGGGAGATTGTCTTATGCTGAAATGGTTGGCCTGCTGTTGGTTTTGGTGCTTGTTTGCCAAATAGAAAAGCAACTTTTACCCTTCCGTGCGTGAGGAAATCAGTGCTCACTTCTAGGGCGGTATATAGTACTCCTATACCACCTCGCCCCGCTTCTTTTTCCTAGTTTTGTACTCCCTCCGTTCCATATTAGATGACTCTCAAGTAGATGTATCTATGTCTAGATACATCTACTTGAGAGTCATCTAATATGGAACGGAGGTAGTAACTAAGAGCAATGAAAATATGAGACGCCGTGATACCGTGGGCGGGTTCCGAAGAAGAAGAAAAACTACCACGTGGTACATGTGGTTAGCAATTAAAACCTGATCAGACCAGCAAAAAAAGAAAAGGAAGAAAAACTAGGAGATCGCACCATTGTATGTCACCCCCACGGAAGGTGGCCGGTTTTCGGTGTTGTATAAGCTTCCCTCAAGAATAGAATTTGGATAGCTGCCCGCCGTTTTTTTCCAAATTCCTCCCTCCCATGTCCGATAAATTGTAACTACAACTCATATCCTTGTCCGTTATCACTACACAATTAGGGTCTTGCATGTCCATGACTACGACTTGAGTGAGGACCTCTGATCTCAACCAAAACCGACTGATTGGGGCGATTCCCTATAAATGATTGGTGGGTTGATGTGAGATGCATATCTGCACAGTAATGCTTCAAAATCTTATTCTTGCTGGTGAGGTGGGGGAAAAAATTGGAACAAAAGAAACACAAGGATTTCCAGACACACTTCGTTGCCATCTCTGGTTATGGTTCAACGAGTGAAAGACTTAGCCGCCTCCTGGTCCTTGGCGAGAGTGAAGAACATACATAGCGTCATGTCGGGAGACCTGGGCTTTTTTTTCCCTCAGCTTCTTTTCTCGAGGTTGTGTATCCACACACTAATGATCATTCCTCCCTTCTCAATTAATGAAAAGGGTCAATCCGTTTTTCCACCATTTCAAAGACTAGTTATATTCCACGCATTGGCGAGACCGGAAAGGAGAGGGGGAGGATCCCAATTTGGAGGGAACGAAAGAAAAGTGTTTCAACATAGAAGGAGAACGAAACATGCGGTAGAAGTATATTACACGTGTCGTATCCTTATTGTTACATCCATTTGGACATGTGGAACATCAAGCATCGCCATGGACAAGAATGTAAAGCCCGGGATTTAGCCGGTGGCCAAAGCCGACTTCCATGTCTACAAACCCTTCTGTTTTCTTGAATATAACACACTAGTCCCTGCAAGTTTTTTAGTGTAAATCCTGAAAGTTTATGGTACTAACATCACATGTCCTCGCTCTGTCCTCTGGGCACCGCCCCAATTTTGTTTATAGGTAACTAAAGACAGCACTCCTCTAGCGCCTCTGCGTCGCCACACTACCCCATATTTAGCCATGTTAATAGCATTGTCACTGTCTCCGCCCATCATCCTCACATAACAAAGTGCAGGGAGCACGCAAACTTGAACATGCATTGACCACCACCTAATTGCCGCCCCAACAACTTGATAATCTTGGCAAAAAAATGTGTTTCAAGAACTTTAATCTAGTACCTGATTAGCTATACTACACCCTAAAAGAGCATCATCCCGACTTGTCCACCTCTGTTCCACATATTTTAAACGAAACCAACCACGTCAGCCTGCACTTTGCACTTTGCACTTTTCGTCTCTCTCGCTATATTACCAGACACCACCAAGCCCTAGCCTAACCAGAGATCACGCAACTATCCATTCATCCATAGCCCATATACAGAGAGAGCAGTTCGGGGAACGAAAGAGATGGCGAGGGTGCACTCTTCGGCGTTGCTGCCTTCGTCGTCGTTGCCGGCGGTGGCGTGCAGGAGCGAGAGGAGGAAGGTGTTCACTCTGTGGCTGAAGTCGCTGGTGCTCAACGGGCGGGGCTGCACCGTGTACGACTCCGACGGCCTCATCGTCTACCGCGTCGACAACTACGACTCCAGGTGCATCGACAACATCTGCCTCATGGACCTCCGCGGCAACGTCGTCGTCAACATACACAAAAAGGTTTGTTTGTAACCAACTTAATATATGCATCCATTCCATTCGTTATCTTAAGAAAAGAAAGCAGGAAGTATATATGCAAGCGGATGCAGAAGCTCGATCGCGTTTTTTTCATGTAAACTGATCATCACGGCATAATTTGATTGCGGTTGCAGAAGCTCGCGTTTGGCAAGTGGGAAGGGTACAGGTGGAGCGGCCGGAAGCAGGACCAAAGGGCGTGGTTCAAGGTGGCGCGGCCGTGCAGCGGCATCTTCCACCGGAGCAGCCGCCCGTCGTCGTCGCCGTGCGAGTTCCAGAGCGACGCCGGCCGCGCCATGCGGTACAGGATTGACGACGACGGCGGGTGCCGCGCCGGGAAGCGGGCGTGCTGCAGGATCGTCGACGCCGGCACCGGGCTCGTGGTGGCGGAGGTGAAGAGGAAGGTGACGGCGGGCGGGGTGGCGCTGGGGGAGGACGTGCTCGCCCTGGTGGTGGAGCCTGACGTCGACCACTCGCTCATCATGGGGCTCGTTCTCGTTTACGGGCTCATGAATCACACCATGTGAATGAAGACAAAAAGAAGAATATAGACAGTGTGTAGCTACGCATAACAGATGGGACCTAGCTTACGATTAATTTTGGTGCTAGTGTGTAGCTACAGATAACAGAGTTTTGTTATTTTTCACTTTTTGCCAAATCTGCCCCTAGAGCGAACTAATGCCTCTGGCTCCTGGGAACTAGTATGTATAGACGGTGTCGAAGCCAAATTGTATGTGGGTGCCAAAAATGTCTACCGTCACAACTCCGGTGCCATCCGTATTGCGTGACTGCATCAGTTTTGGCCAGGACCATATTTCGCCAAAAAAAAATGCCATAACAGATGGAGATTGGTTTTACAATTAATTTTGATGCCACGATGGAAAAGGTCCAGCACCGAGGCCAGCGAAGGAGGTTTAGCAAACAAGATCAACGTGGTTCTACCCGTTATTAGTTCAACCTTAGTATCTATAGCGTGACCTACCTGTCGTTCTGCATAATTTACTTCAAACTCAATTCGATGTGTATTCGCACTTCCAAATTCCAAATCTTAAAGCAGGACCGCCACTTGCCTTTCATCAAGTGGCCATGATTGACGAGTTTGCACTGACAGCAATCGCAAAATTAACCGAATTGTGCTCATGCTGAGGCAGACTACATACATGGACAGTTCCAGGGTCCATGGATGGGAGGGAAGGGTGGGACCAAATCGGCCCTACATTATTTCTTTGGAACTTCGAACTGACATCAATAAAGATTGAAACTAATAAACTCGACGACCGCCTATCAACCAGGGACGACAAGAGGGCTATTCAATTTTCTATCTTGATCGCTTCATGCTAATACTGCTGCTGTATGTACACAGGCGACACATAAGCTACATGAAGTAGCTTAGAGGTGTCTTCTTCCTAGATCCGCCTTCGCCATAGAGGTCGTTCCATTGAATAAGCTCGTTCATATTTGTCGAATCAGCTGATATACTTGCACATACCTATGCATGAGGCACATTATGTTAGCATTGCACATTTATGAATAACAACTTGGGAGATGAAAAAACATCAAATGACGATGTACACCTGATGACCTGAACATATTCTAGTACACTAAGAAAAGAATCTGTTTTTCTAATGCTATAGCCCAGAACATATATCAATACTGGCATTGCATACTCTCTGATTTTAAAACTAAGCCCACAAACACTGTAGTCAGCAGTTGCTTTATATTGGAATATGGGCAGAGCATTCCATCAGTTTCACAGGCAATATGGCATCAAATCTACTTGTGTAATTGAATCAGATTTGCGTAGAGTTATTTTCCTCCCTCTTATTTTCCTTCTCTGGTCAGGGTAAGAAATAGATCAAAACAACAGTAAGATTTACCTGCTCATGTGCATGCTTGAAATCACTAAAATTTAGGGAGCGGACATCACTGCTAGAATATTTAGGAGGCAATGGCTTGTTTTCTGCTTCTGCTAACGATCTCTCCTGCAAGTAGACACAATTGATAAATTGGAGGTCTGATGATTTAAAATATTAATGATTTGGTTAACCCATGATTTGGTAACTCAAATGATGTTATGTGCAAAAAGAAAAGAGATTCTACAGCATTTATTACATTACATCCAATGAGTGAAATCACAAGATCAGAGGCTATCCATCAGTGATACTGACAGAACACAAAGGGGATTAGACCAAGAAATTAAACTAACCTTCTTCTCCTTTTCAAGGATTTCCCTAATGGGACGATGTGCAGCAGTAACACACAGATTCTAGGGAAAAATAAAGTTGTCAGCAAAAAGAATATGAATTTTATCTGTTTAAAGGAAAATAAAATAAGAAATAAACAACTCAACATAAAAAATAACCTTCAGATCACTGCCTGAATATCCCTCAGTCAAGTTGGCCAGTGCTTCCAGATCTGCATCGTCTGCCAAATCTTCTTTGGATAGTATTACACTAAGAATCTTTTTCCTATTGGCTGCTTCTGGTAAATTCACCATCAATCTAAACAACAGTTTCCCCAAGCGTTATTGACTCGTTGGTGCGCCAGTGCCAGCATTTGCATTAATTTGTTGAAATATAGACCATTACCTCCTTGGGAGCCTCCTAATGACAGCCTCATCAAGGTCAAACGGCCTATTAGTGGCAGCAAGTACTAACACACGTTCTTTATCTTTTGTTCTCAGACCATCCCAGTTCACCATAAATTCATTTTTCATCTTACGCATGGCTTCATGTTCCCCTGGGTTCTCACGTCTACCCAGCATGCCGTCAACCTACAAAAAAGGGGGCATAGCAAGTTCTCCAATGTAAGCCAAACTAATTTCATCTAGCCAGTCAAACCATAATCATATCATCAAAAAATGATGAAGAAATTTAACTGACCTCATCCACAAAAATGACGCTAGGGGAAATTTTGCTTGCAAGTGAAAATACAGCTTTCACATATTTTTCTCCCTCGCCAAACCACTGTTACAATTACAGGTAAGAAAATGTAGTACTAAAAAGGAAAGCAGTCTGGATGAGTGCCTGTTATGAGAAAACCTTTGAGGCAATGCTTGACATTGATATGTTGATGAAGTTAGCACCAGCCTCCGTTGCAACAGCTTTAGCAAGCATGGTCTTCCCCGTACCAGGTGGACCAAAAAGTAATATTCCTTTGCATGGCTGGAGCAAAATGAACAGTAAGAACCATATTTGAACACAGAGTAAGTTAAGAAACAAATGTAAGAGAAGCCAATATGATACCAGCAGTTATATTCCATTATATTCTTGTTGCTTTTTTCAATTAAATTCGGGAATGCATTATATTAACTAGAAACGACAAAGGAAATAACCAGTGCACAGGGGGAAAAAATATTATACATAAAATACAAAATGCTCACAAAGGTATCATACATAAAAGTCAAAAGGAAAAAAGGAAACTAAAAGACACAAAACAAAGAGATAACGGACAAACCATAGCTTGACATCATTACGATGTTTACAGAACCAGAACCACTCAACACAGATATAGGCAAACAGATGCAGAAAGGGAGCTTTTACTTGAAAAGGAAAATAAAAAATGGGAGACATCGTTATAGATGAAAACAGAGGACTCGCAGAAGGAAAACACAGAGTAACTTAGAGAATAGCAAGCATAAATTATGATGCTTTGAGAATGCATTCTACCTTCATAAGTTGTCCCTTGGAGAACAACTCTGGCCTTTGCAATGGAAGCATCACTAATTCCTTCAAAGTGTCCTTAACATTCTCTAGTGCTCCAATGTCATCGAAGGAAACACCTATCTCATCTGGAGGGATAACATCACTAAGAAGCCTTTTTTCAAAGTCGTTCTCCGTGGCAACATCCTAGCAATGACATAAGATGTGCGTAAGTCATAGGTCATTGAGATGATAATGCCCAGAGCCCCATATACTACTTGATTAATATTCTTACTCATGGCTTAATATCAATCTTAAAGATGAAACTAAAGTTCAGCCTGGCTTAATTGCAGGCTTCAAAAAAAATGGCAGGTTACACATGACCATGTCTAGTCATATAGGTGAGGTGATCTCTACCATTAAAAAGACAACTCACCTTGAGTGATTTCTTTGTGCTCTTTTTCTTATGGCCATTTTGCATGCTTTCAGACAAATCAACCCCATGCTGAAGGCTGAAATGTAACAGTTTTCGTAAAATAAACATCAGGTGACCAGAAAGAACTTTCTTGCACAACTTTGTGAAGTGTACAAGGTTTACCTTTCACCAGAAAGAGCAAGTAACACATCAGTTCCAGGAGTTGGAACAGTAGAATTCATAACTTCATGACTCAAAGCATAACCAACTATTTTATCAACACCTGGAAGCAAACATAGTAGGCATATGAAACTACATGAACTAACTTATACATGATAGAAACATCATGTAGGACCTTACTCACATTCGTTTGTAAGAGTTCGATCTTTGACACACAGTTTTGTCTCAACATCAGCACATTCCAGGCCATGGCGAGTTAGAAACTGCGCCCAATTGCAAAAAGGAGATTAGCAAAACCACAAGATTTTAAGTTATATACATACAAAATGCAGGTAAGTTATTATCACTTACAGACTGAACTTTTGAAATGTTAGCCTTTGCCTTTAGAATTTCGACATCACGATCTAATAGCTGTTTCCACTGTGAGAGTTCCGAGTCATCCTGTAGCATGAATTCAGAGTTAAGACAAGGAGAGCGCACTGCCAAGTAGATATCATTCCTGAATAACACAAATGACACCTGTGGTGGCTGTATTGTCACTTTACTGGGGAAAAGTTTAGTGACATGCTTCGCAGTCTTTGCTGCCTCTTTATTTTTATCATTCACCCGTCCAAAGTTATCCTGCATTGGCATACATCAGACTGTAACAACAAAAGGTGTAGTGCAATAAAAGCAGTATACTTTATGAAAAAACCATGATTTAATTGATCAAAGGGGTCCAGTAAGAAAAATAATACAGGAGCAGGATAGTAACCAATACAAATACAATAAAAAATGTCTTTTCAGTATACTAGAATGACAATGTGGTGTAGTACGACAGAGTCCTACACTAGCATGGCAATAAGTAGGGAAAATCAGCATCTTCTGCATCTACTACACATTTTCAAATTTATTTTCCCCTGGTCCTTCCTACAAAATCTCCTAATTTAATGTGTAGCAACCAGATGAAGCTCGCCCAAATCTAAATACAAGGGGTTACAGTAATAAAAGGACAAGGTATGCAAACTCACCTGGAACGCAAGATCAAATATTGCTGCTTGGCTGTATGGGAACTTTGAAAGGAAAGGAGACCCGTTGTTTAGCTGCATTTAGAAACATCTTGCTTGTTAGCTAAATGTAAGTAAATGGATACTTGAGTATTTGGGTATAGATTATCTTTATGATAAGTACCTTGTCTTTCCGAGTGTCTGTCTGGATCTGAGACCCAATAATAAAAACACCCGCTGGAAAAATTTCGAGTTTACTCTTTAGACCATGATATGAGAAACTGTTTCCACACACTTTTTCAACATCCTTCAGAAATAGGACAAGAGGACCATGCTCACTTTCTTCAGAAACAAACTGTATAAAAAATCCCAGTAAGTAATAGGAAAAGAACACAAATACTGACAAAATAAGGGTGAGAAAACTGTACAAACCTCAAACATTATATCACATGGCTGTTTAGCTCTCTCTTCCCATCCTGCACCATCGAGGCACAAAGACTCAACTGGAAAACAAATAAACATAAATCCGCTGTTACAAAAATTAACAATATAGCAATAAAGAGGAAAAAATCAATCTAGTAAAAAATATCAAGTAGATAAGAACAGAGGGGAGAAATCACCTGAACAGAAGAAACCATGATCAACCTCACAACTGCCTCCAAGATCAATGCCACCGGGAATCGGTTTGTCGAATCTGACTCCAATTTTTGAGGATCCATTTTCCTCAAAAGGAAGCCGCACTTCACCCTGTGATCCATAATCTGGAGCTCTGCGGATTGTATGATTGGGTGCAAATCAATAATGGATGCAAGTGCAAATGGCAACGCCAAGAGACGTCATTTGAAAACAACAGGATAGAATGCTAAACTAATAGTCAATACTCCCTCCGTTTCTCAAAACAAAGCATGCATATTTCCCAAAGTTCAACTTTGAACAAGAATTAGTTCAACAATACGTGATCTGTTAAGTAATGGTTCAATTTATAGCATAGCGCCACACACAACTCCTGTAAAATATTTTTTATGAGACCAGATTCCTCTTGCTCCACATGACTTGTAAGCTTCATGTTTTGAAATACATGATTTATGTTATACAAAAGTGCTACTCCCTCCGTCCACTTTTATAAGGCTCACTTCTTACTATTGAAATGCTAAATAGTGTGCCTTATAAAAGTGGACGGAGGGAGTACTGTTAGATTCAGGTTCAAAAAAAAAATATATGGTATAATTTTTGCCACATAGCTCGCATTTTAATGATCAAATGTTTGGTCAACGTGTGCACCTTATTTTGAGAAACAAAGGGAGTAATTCAGAAAATCCGTATGGTACCACGCATCATCACATGTGAGACCAACAAGCAGAAACTTAAAACCAGCCTGATTCTTGTGTTCAATAAAAATGTGAGGGGTGATTTCCCATGATTCTTGCATCAGATCTACTTTTCCATATAGCCTGTTTGGAACATAAGAAATCCATACAAAGGAAACATATGCTCTCACTAGATGAGCAGTTTCCTACAAATTCATATGAGAATTCTGCATCCCAAACAGGGGTAAATAATCCCTCTTTAGCAACTCAGGTCCATCAAATGTTTATCAATACGTGGTTTTCCACATTTGCACGATACAGATAATTTCCCATCTGTAGACCCCTCCTACTACTCAAAACTGCTAAATCACGAAAGGTACTCCTAGTATAATCAGTATCAAAATGCATCAAGAAAATCCTGGAACATTCACATGTGGTGCAAAGGGTTGCACATTTAAAAAAATCTTAAGGCATGGTCCACACCTTTGTCCCTCAAGGATCCTCGTTGTTTGTGGAGAACCAATGTACCGCACCTTATCACCTGAACAAAACATCGGAAGCATTTTTTTACTGGTATATAAGGCGGTTCCATTGCCGTAATAAAATATTAAGGAAACAAATACTACTCCCTCCGTTTAGAAAAGGATCTCTCAGTTTGTTAAGACATTCTTGACAGGCTGAAACATCATTTTCCAAACGGTGGGAGTACAACATACTAGCATTTATAATACAAAGGACACATATAAGGCCACCATACTCAGTTCGACAGTCAATTACTACTCCCTCCGTCTCAAAACAATTGTCTCAACTTTGTCAAGATATGGATGCATGTATACACTAAAACATGTCTACATACATTCATATTTAGACAAAGTTGAGACAGTTATTTTGAGACGGAGGGAATACATCCATACTTAGTAGCCAAAAGCCTAAAAATAGTGAATCTGCAATTCAGTGTTCATACCAAATGAATGACCGTCATACCTTTTTTGTATGAGTCTGATTCGTTTGACTTTGAAGACTGTCCCTGAAAATATGAAATGCAGTATAGTTCCAAATCATTTGAATTCAAGAAATACCACAGAAAAAGAGACAAGACGACCCGCCACCTCCTGTCCGCCACACTTGGTGTTATCTGGTTGTTGTTTGTAGATCATCTAGATTGTTTGGTACTTGTATAGAGTAGTAAAAACAAACTTCTTTGTTCCTTTACTTTTACACACAATTCATATGTAGCTGTAGCAAATATACACTTTACAGCGGTGGAGTAATTTACACCAGAACCAGATCAGCTACATCTAATTTACATCTCAACATTCACTAAGTAGGCGTGAGGTGTCAGGCAACTCATTTAGAGTGAAATTAACTAATGAGCTTTTTTGATGTAATTTCTAAACAGTGGGCATACTGTGAATTTACTACAATTCTGCCGTACAGCTTGTTTATAATATTCAAACTCTTATTAGAAAAAACAGTTCAAGCTTTCAGAACATACTAGCAGCATTGCATAAAATATTAAAGTACAATAGCATGTTGAAGTAGAATAGCCGAAGCATATCTCTCATCTCACAAAAAGAAGCATATCTTCCTCAGATATAACTGGTTGTGCTTTCTTTAAGAATAGCTGTGGTGGCTCTGGTCAAGGTCCGCAAGAGAATAAGCATTGTTACTATGGTTAAGAGGCTTACACCCAAAAGCATCGACGAATCTACGATGAGCAGCTTAGCATCAAAGTGTTTGGTCAGAGCCTTCACCAACATTTCTTGGTATATCTCAGACCCTACAAACAATAAGTAAATTGTTTTTGTTCAGAGCCTTCACCAACGAACATACAAGAATTAACTGCATCCATAATTTCATTGAGCATAAAGAGAATACCTGCTGGACCAGATAATAGTAATCGTTGAGAAATGAAAGATATATTTTTTGTCCACTTCGTTGCTTCCTTGCAACACAAATTTACATGTGCTGGTGTCAGGAGAGAAGTTTTGGTACTCTCACTGCAAGGATGAGAAGGTATTAAAGATAGTTCTTAACATAGAGTATTAGATATCCAAATTACACGACTCAACAAAGCCCAGCGATGGTGAAGCTTAGCCTATGTGACTCGCTCATACGCTTTATATTAGTGCCACTTGCGGGTAACTTTATACTAATTATGGTAAATTTATACTAATTTTGGTGTCAAAAAGGACCACCAACTCGGCCATTTGCAGCAGGTCTAGTAGGTCACATCAGGAGGGAGGAGGAGATCAACGCACCATGGTCAATGATTGGAATATTTACAGGAGTAAAGATTAGTATATTACATGGTCTTGCTCTGGCCAACTATAAGACTATTGACTTTAGAAATGAGAACTACAGATGTTTTTTGCAATTATTTTCCGAACGTTTTTGAAGGATGATATGGAGAGCAGCAAATGAGGTGGGATTTGTGAAAGCAAACAAATAACAGATAAATTTTGAATAACAATATCCTTTTTAAGCACTTGGTACTGTTGAGTTATAGTTAAGACACGTGAGTTATACTCCCTCCGTCTCAAATTAATTGTCACAAAGTTTGACAAAAGTGGATGTATCTAACACTATATTATGTCTAGATACATCCACTTTTGTCAAACTTTGCGACACTTAATTTGAGGCGGGGGGAGTAGTTAACAGGACAGAAACACTTTTGTCAAACTTTGCAACCAAAACCTTGTGATGTTACAAAACTAAGAAATCAAGGACAAATCATCCCTCTAGAGATTCTTTATATTTTTTTATAATTATTATCTGAAGCACAAAATGAGCATTATAAGCTCCTAAAATCAAAGATAATAGGAGACGCATTATACCAACAACAAATGAAGTTAGAGAATAGTAATTTATCTCCCTTTCAAAAAAGCGCAAAAAAGCGTACGCTTAAGCTTGAAGCGTAGGCCTAGCGCTTCACGCTTTCTTCCGCTTAAGCACAAAAAAGCGCAACAAAGCGCAAAAAAGCGTACGCTTAAGCTTGAAGCGCAGGCCCAGCGCCTCGCCTCCGCTTAACGCTTTCTTTAACCATGATTTATCTTAATAATGCGACTCTGATGCCGGTCAGCAAAGCAAACAACTCTACATCTCTAAATTAAGCCCTAACTAGTGTATACATCTACATACCTCCAAAACAAATAATGGCAAGCAATATAACAAAAGAGCTGCTTTTTTCGAGAAAAGAGTTGTTAGTCTACATACCTCAGATAATATGGAAAACTATCAAATGACTCTGATATATCGCTCGCACTAACAACTGCCTTCTTCAGATCTTCTTTTAACAGTTGATGTTGAGCAAATGATACATTTTCTTCAGAAGAAAACTGGCCCTGCTCCTCCATTGTTTTACATAAACTGCTGACTATCTCTGTGTCTAATGAACAAAAATGAGACACCAGGTTTGAAAAACACAAGACAGAAAAACAATAGAAGACCTCTTATGTTTGCTAGCATCTACCTTTTGTAACTATCTTGAATGCTATAAATGCTATGAACCCAGCATCTCAAAAGTTACGAATTACAACCTTGGGGAAAATAAATAAATGAATCTATCTCACCATGAGGAACAAATGGAGAGCGGTCTTTTCCAAAACTAAACGGCACTGACAACTTTGCTCTTTTATATGACAAATGATCCGGTGTGCCTTTGATAACTGGATACTCGCCTGGTTGAACAACAAACGGAGAAGAAAAGGTCGATGTGCTTGATTTTTCCTCTGGAAGTTGCTGAAATATCTGCCAAGACGTTCAGGATTTTCACATCTAAAAGTAAAATCGAACAAACAAGTAGGATGTGTTTGCTCCATTGCTAACCCCGCAATTACCCATCTAACTTTACCTAGTACGGCCATATTTTGGTAGAGTAAAAAATCTGGTTTTCTCAAGCAAATTTCTTATAAGTAGGCCCAAATCAGCTCTCCGCCCTTCCATGTGGGCAATGTTAGCATGTCCTGTTTTTTTGGGTGTAGTTCACTACATAGTCTTAAGTAAATAAATACAATGTTTTGAACAATAATTATACTTTGTAGAAAACAGACATTCATTATACACTTTCGAGGCAAAAGAACATAGCATTGCCAGCCTTAATTAACAAAACAAAGTCACAAAACATCCAGATATACCGCTAGTCACCAATAGGAGCAATACACAGGTATTAAGTTAGTTGGTGACAAAAAAGGATACATAAGCATGCCTCCCAAGTGAACAGAAAATAACTTCATCGCCTCCAATCAAAGTAACCTTAGAAGGCCTGTCTAAGGCCTTCCCATTTACATAGACAGCTTTGGATAAACAGACCTCAATGGCAGCACCCCTCTGGTAAACATGTCAAAATTGATAGTCAAAACCTCAAAACAAGAAGTGCAGGAAGAACACAGTATCGGTATAATTAATAAAATTAAGAATACAGACATACCCTAGCATGCTTCATTTTGCAAACAAGTATTCCAGGGGATGAATCAGTCAGTTTCAAATCATGTTTGGCACCGTGGCCAACAGTGAAATGGGTATTATAAATAGAAACCGACGGATACTGGACAGCACAAAAAAGAAGATCATGAGCAAAGATAATGATTGAAAATTAACAAATGGTAAGACTAAATTACTAATACTACAGAACTAAGTGGAGAATCAACAAAATGGTAATGCAAATCCCTGGTTACTCAAAGACGACGTAAACAATTAAAAAAATGTGAATTGTTATTATTTAAAGTAACAGTGCTATATAAAAGCACGAAAAAACTCATCCAATCTGGCCTAGCTCAGGTTGTCACTCAGAATGATAAAAGAATTCGATTAGAGTCCACTCAAACGGTCCAAACCAACTTCCATGAAATTTCAACATAAGATGTATGTTTCAACTCGAAACCCAAAAAGAATAAGTGTTCAAGATTCTATAAAATCAGATGATTACAGAAGTCCAAAGACACTAAATGACACAATGGTAACCGTGGCAATGATTAGCAACATAGCATGACATTAGCCAAGTAGGCTAAAATTAGAGCAGGGAGACAATAACAAACGTATAGTCGCAAATGCAGGACTGGAAACTGAAGATACATATCAGAATGATGAAAAGTGCACAGTTACTACTGCAAGATTACATGACCCACATTCAAGAATCATGATGCCTAACGAACTCTGACGAACCCATTATACATGGTGGCTGGATAACGACAGGAATTAGATATTGTACAGAGCCAGCAAACAGTAGCTAAACGAGAATAACTACTCTATGTTCTCTGGTTTTTGTTGAGGAATTTGAGATGTAACATTCGTTTTTTCTCCTTTTTGAAGAAAAGCTAGTATCAGCTCCAAGAGCACATACATGATGGCTCCGTGTTGGCAACTAAATCCATGCATAGCTACAGTCGTTTTAATTATCCAGTTCAATAGGCTACAGCAGTTGGATTGCCCCGTTCTACAACTCGGTCAGTTGCTCTGCAGTCCGGAACAAACCAGGATTGCAGGAATGCTGTGACATCAAATGGAGTTGTCCTAAACAAACATACCAGAGAAGATTGGGAAATGAGTCTTCCCCAGGCGAGAGTCTGGGCGGTGGCCCCTCTTTGCTTCGTCTTCCAATGCGTCATCTCTTCCGCGGTGGTCTCCTCTGGCGACTGAAGGCGCCTGGGCGTCCTCTTCTTCCTCGCTGCGCCAGCAAATTCAAAACAGGGGCAATCAGAAAACCTCTCCCGATCAAATCAAACCAAACCCTAGCCCCCGTAACGGAACCGTGAGCCCGCGGGCAACTCGGAAGACAAACAACACCCACATCCCGAATTCGACACCGTGGACGACGCCGGGACGGTCCCCTCGTTGGCCCGCACGGTGCACTGCGAGCTCTCTACGACAAGGCCCGCTGCCTTGGCCGTTGTCGCTGTCTCGGCCGGGGACGACGGTTCCGCCGCCAGCATCTTGTCGTCCAGGGCCTGCCACCACCAGCACCGCAATAATCAGATCAATCGATTGCCCGGAACCAAGGATACAGAGAGACGGGACGGACGCGTGCACGGGGTAGGGCGCGACCTTCGCTCGCTTGCTCTGCCGGGTACGGGACGGGGAAGAGTCCTCCCCCGCGGTCGCGGGCGAAGGCGCCTTGGCCGCCGCCGCCGCCGCGGACGCGTCATCCGCTTGCGGCGGCGGCGGGGGCGGGGGCGGGGAGGGCGAGGGCGAGGCCTCCTCCGAGGAGGGCGGCGAGCGCTTCTTGGCGGAGCTCCGCCTGGTGTCGACCATCGCGGGCGCCGGGGAGGAAGGGGGCGGATCCCGCGGCGGGCGAGGGTTGAACCGTAATTACGCGACGGGGCGGGGCGAGGCCAGGCCACGGGGCGCGGGTTTTGTTTCCGTTTACGGATCGCGAGGTTGGTGGTGGGGGACGGGGGAGGAGGGTCCGCTTATTTATACACGCGGCGTGTGGGGCGCCTGGCGGCCGCGTCAACGGCAAATTTACCGCGACGTTTTACGGAAGGAAGGAAAACGGCCGGCTGATCGGTTCTTCGTCGGGAGCCGCAGCCTTTTTCTGCGCTTCCGCTTCTCTCTCTTTTTTTTTTCTCTCCCTCGAGTCTGGACGCTGCCGACTGGCGTTTCCACGGCGCGACCGCCGCCCGCGCGAGGGCGGCGCCGTGACAAGACGACACTCGACGTGTGCGCCGTCGAGGGGCGTGACGCTGACCTGTGCTGGGCTGCAGGCAACTGGGTTGCGGTTGGTGTTAGGTGCGGTGTAGAACCGGAGGCGCTAGCTAGGGTGAGAATGGGTTTAGAATTAGGAATGGATTTGGTGTTGCTTTCGCGGCGTCTCGTCGTGTGTTCTGTGCGGAGGAGGAACGAATGGTTTGCTATGAGATCCTCTGTTACAGTGACTGACATGTGGGACCAAGTCCACCTGTCAGCGACAGTAACTGCAGCCCGGATGGGTTTTGGTTCGTCCGGGGTAAGGTGTACATGTGTTGCCTCACCAATAATACCTTGATTTCCTGTCAAAAAAATAAGACCTTGATTAGAATGTCGGCTAAATTTATGAGATGTAAATATGCTGACGTTTTTTATAGGATTCTCTGAATTTCCACGGGCGCCTTAAGACGTCTGTAAAATTTTACAACCAGCTTCAATAAAGGAGTACATGTAAAAAAAGACCGCCAAGTGGCAGCGCACCCTGGGTTGTACCATGCGGTGCCCTACCATCTCCATGTTTCCATGCCCTCACGAATTAGTTGGCTTGGATCCTACTCTCTTTTTTCCTTTTTTTAATCGTCATCATAAATTCTACCAACAATTGAAATTGTCACATGCAAATCAAACTAACCCAAGTCACGACTACACTACATGCATAAGGAGATTTGCACACTGTCGTGAAGAAAATAAGATTAAAGCATGACCAGGTTACTCACTACACACCACCCGCATGCAACATCACTATATATTAGCTCTGCAACATGTGATTGTAAACCTGTAACTGTAGTCCTTCTTCTTCAAACCTACCATCATCGGCACCCTACCATACTAACCACCAGTTCGCTACCATCGACGCTCAATCATGCTGTTTTGATGCGGTTTATCAAAAATCAACAAAGCTATTTAAATTTTTCTGAAAGCTGAGTTTACTTGCTTCAGCTTATGTTTAATGCGGGGCCTTCCCGCGGCTTCACTTTGGTTGATTCATAACATGATGTCACTTTTACTCATTATCCACACAACAACAACAATGCAAGCATAAGGGAAAGAAGGTGAAATATACAATTCTACCAGTACACTAATGACGATACCGACTTTAGACCAAGATTATCATATGATTCTTGGATTGGAAATTGTAGCATGAACTATATACTATCAGGTTTTGAATACAATTACCAATTTGTTTAGAAACAACTATCGTATTTCGAAATAAATTGTTAAGTTATTTAAAACTAGCTAAATATTCCTTACACAATTATGAGATTTATAAGAAACACCTATCAGGTTGTTTAGAACTAGCTATCATCTTTTTCAAATCAAAAAATTATGTTTATTACCCTGCGGTAGAGCTAACACTAACGGAGCTTGATAGGAACTGTAGGGGGCGAATGAAAAATATCCAATGTTTGGCGGGGCGCAAATTGCTAAAAAAAAGTTCACATCTAAATCCTCCTAATTTTTTCTTCTTCAGAAATGTGTCCAAAGCTGCCCCCTGATACGTCATAAACGTATCCTTAATTTTTGATGTTCCATGTTGTTTTCATATTGTTTCCCACATGTTTTCCTTACACTTTATGTCATTTTTATCGATTTCCCGGGACTAACATATTGACAAGATGTCACAAAGCCATTCCTGTTTTCTGCTGTTTTTAGTTTCAGAAAAGTTGTTCTGGAAATATCCTCAGAATTGGACGATTCGAAAGCCAGAAGTCTTAGAAGTCCCGGAAGCTTCCAGAAGTCCCGAAGAGCCCCGGAGGGGGGCCACAGGGTGGCCACACCATGGGGTGGCGCGGGTCCCCCTGGTCGCGCCACCTAGGGATGTGGGCCCCCTGGCCACCTCCCGGCATCGCCCTTTCGCCCATATATACTCCCCGAGGCATAAACCCTAGAGGAATCGACCTTTTCCACAAAATACATCCGTAGCTCCGCCGCCGCCGCCGACAAGTTTCGGGAGACATATCTCTGTTCTAGCACCCTGCCGGGACGGGGAAGTGCCCCCGAAAGCCATCTCCATCAACTCCACCGCCATCTCCATCGCCGCTGCTGTCTCCTATGATGAGGAGGGAGTAGTTCTCCCCCGAGACTGAGGGCTCTACCGGTAGCTATGTGTTTCATCTCTCTCTCCCATGGTGTGATCTATATGTGATCGTGAGCTTTGTAATCTAGTTGGATTCGTAGATATTATTCTTCATCTATTATGCTGTTCAAGTGGTTTTGTTATGAGATCTCCATAAACACTTTGATCACAGTGTAAAGGTGACAGTGTGTGCACCGTGTGGTTTAGCATTATATTTATATTTTGTGTTGGATAATCCTATGAAATTGTGGTGTTTGCGTGGAACCATCTAGGTCCCATGGTGATAGCGTGGGGATTACTTAGTTGGGAAAGTGCTTACTCTGAGGAGTGTTGTTACAGCCCTACGCAATGATTGGTGTTTGTTATTCGACCGGAGAGTGGTTCGGAGTAGCATAGTGAAGAAATGATATGTATGCATTCAATTACGTTTTCATTGTTGAGAGTGTCCACTAGTGAAGTAGGATCCCTAGGACTTATTTCCAAGCACTGAAACACCATTTTCCTCTTGTTCTGCTACATGTTTGCTTGCTGTCATTTTTATTTCAGATTGCTATTATCACTTATTATCATCCATATTGCTTGCATTTTACTCTCTCTTCGCCGAACTAGTGCACCTATATACCTGAAAAGTATATTGGGTGTGTTGGGGACACAAGAGACTTCTTGTATCTTGATTGCAGGGTTGCTTGAGAGGGATATCTTTGACCTATACCTCCCTGAGTTCGATAAACCTTGGGTGATCCACTTAAGGGAAACTTGTTGTTGTTCTACATACCTCTGCACTTGGAGGCCCAACACTTTCTACAAGAATAGAAGCGTGCGTAGACATCAAGCTCTTTTCTGGCGTCGTTGCCGGGGAGGTAAGGTAAAAGGTACTCACGTCCTCGGTTGTGAGTGCTCAAAGTTATTTCCTTTAGATTCTGCAATTATATCTTTTTGTTTCTTGTTTTCACTAGTTAGTCTTATTTTTACTTATTGATTTTTTTTACTAGTTAGTCATAATGGAAAACAACAAAAATATGAGAGAGCTTTATTTGCATTCTAGTAGCAATATTATTAGCATTAATAATTTGGATACCATTATTTCTAGTACTATGGAAAATTCTAAGCTTGGGGAAGCTAGTTTCTATAAACTTTTTATTTCCCCAGCTTTAGAGGAGAAAATTTGCTCTGATGATACTTTATCTCACATATGTGATAAACCTAATGATGCTTGTGATATTTTAAATCCCCCTACTGAAAGCATTCCTTTTAAAATACCCAAGAAAATTGTTGAACTTGTCATGGATAACCGTTATTTTGGAGATGGAACTGTCCATCCTAGTGATCATTTACACTTTATACATGAATTATACTGGTTGCTCAAGTGTGAAGGTATTTCAATGGACCAAGTTAAGAAGAGGTTATTCTCTTTGTCTCTTAAGGACAAAGCAAGGGAGTGGTATGAGTTTCTAGATGATCCTCATCATTTGGAGTGGAAGGAGGTTGAATCTCTATTTTACTCTAAATTTTATTCCTCTCATCAACTGTATTTAGATAGGAATTACATTTATAACTGTTGGCCTCATGATGGAGAAAGCATTGCTCAAGCTTGGGGAAGACTGAAAACGTTAATACTTAAATGTCCTAACCATGATCTTCCTAAGGAAATAATTGTTACTAATTTTTATGCAAGGCTTTCGGGACATTACAGGGATTATCTAGATGCATGTTCAGAGGGTTCTTTCTCAAGTAAGAAGGTTGAAGCTAAATGGGATCTTCTTGAAACAATTGAAACCAATAATGAAGATTGGAATAACAACAAAGGTAAAGAGTCATGTATAAACTATGAGTATGGTTGCATTAAGACTTTTGTTGAAACTGCTGATTTTCATGAGCTTAATGCTAAATATGGTCTTGATCCTCAAATGGTGTTCGGTTGGTATAGATCCTTTGCTTCTTATATTAATCTTCCTAAAAATGGGGACATATATCATGAACCTTTTAAAGACACTTGCATGAAAAATGAAATTGTTATTGATGATTGCAATAAACATGCTCAAACTTCTAAAAGTACTATTTCTTATAAGCATGTTAATTTCTGTTGAGCACTTAGACCTTGTGAAAAGAATCAAATCGAAGAAGTTGTATCTATCATAGGAATGAAAGAACTAGAAAGTGGGGTAGGGATCTAAATGATCTTGGTGAAAAAGTTTGTGCCCTTTGTGAACTTTGCTGTAAAGTGGGTCATTGTAATTTTCAATGCTCAAGCCATGATAGTAGCCTTTCGAATCCTATGAGTACTGCAAGTTTGTATTGTGATGACATGATCACCCCCAATGAGCATGATGAACTTACATTATTTTTGGGGTGTGAAGAGTTATTAAGAAAAACTTCTTTGATTGATATGAATAGTGTCTTGCATGAATTCCATCTTTATTGTGTTGAAAATTGCCATGCAAATACTTACATACAAAATATTCTAAAAGAGGACACTTTACCAAAACATGAGAGGGCAAATATTTGTTTTCATCTTATTAATGAAGAGGAGGAATCCTCCAAGGGTTGTTCAATTGTTTCTGACAATAAACCAGGGTATGTGGAGAAGCTTCCTTTCAAGCCTCTCCCTCCTATAGAGAGTAAGAATAAGAAGAAGAAGAAAAAGAAGAAGAAGAAGAAGAAGAAGAGGAGTAAAAAAGAGAGAGGTAACGGTATCTCTCCCTAAGCATGTTGCTCATATTACAGCTTTTGCTGATGAGTCTGAACTTGATGGTTTTCCTATGCCTATTATTTACGAAAGTGACCATGATTGGGAGAAACACACTACTTTTGGTATTGAAAATCTCTTTGGTACCAATTCTGAAAATGATGATAATTGTTGTACTATTAGTACCATCCATGTTCCTTCCAATGATGACAAAGAAAGCTCTGAGCTTGTGGACGATGTGTTTGAAAATCCTTTTGTTAATGATTATTATATGCTTGATACATCTCTTTCTAGTAAAAATGATGATATTGCTTATGATGATACTATGCCTCCGGTCTTTGATAACTATTATAAAAGATGCTATAGCATAGGCTATGATTACAATTATCCTTATGAAACTTGTCATAGTTATGGAGGGATTACTCAAAACCATCTCCCTAATATACAACTTGTCTATCATGTTGGAGTTCTTTATGATGATTGCATTGATAAATATGATATTTTCAATCCACCTACTATTGAGGATAAAATTTATTTTGATGATACTATTGCCTCCTATATTTGATGATTATGGTGATGAGAATAATAATGACAGCTATTTTGTTGAATTTGCTCCCACTACTATTAATAAGAATGACTATGCTTATGTGGAGAGTATTAATTCTTGTATGCATGTGGCTCATGATAAGAATGTTTCTTGTGATAGTTATATTGTTAATTTTATTTATTATGCTACTGAAAGTTATTATGAGAGAGGGAAACATGGTTTTATGCATCTCAACAATATTAAGTTTCCCCTCTTTATGTTGAAATTTTTTGATGTTGCACTTATTTTGTCTTCCTATGCTAGTCACTTTGTGCTTTGTTGACTTGTTTTTCTATAAGAGTCTTTTTCATAGGAAGTGGGTTAGACTTAAATGTGTTTTATATTTGCTTCTTGATGCTCTCTTATTGTGCTTCAACTCTTATTCTTATGTGAGCATCTTTTAAAAATCATTGTGCCTAGCTGAAAGGCGTTAAAGAAAAGCGCTACCGCGAGACAACCCGTTTTATTTCCTGTTTTCAACCCGTTTTCCTTTGTTTTATTTTGTGTGCTTTGCACCTGTGTGTTGTCTATTTCCTTAGCAACCCCGTTGTATCTTTTATTTTGTGTTTTTTTTAGCCAAGTAAAGCCTATAGTGGAAAGTTGAGGCTATATTTCGGATTTCTGCGCGGGAAACAGATTTCTTCTATCCACTGTTAAATTCATATAAAATCACAGAAAATTCAAAATGATCTGAGTTTTTTTTTTTTGCGTAATCGTGGGCTGTATACGCAACTTTTTTTTAGTTGACCACTTTTTTATTTGAGCAACAGAAGATTTTCGAAAAAAAAATCGATCTTTACCTGTTGTTCTGTTTTGACAGATTTCTGCCAATAATTGCATTTGCCTCTTAATCTCTTTCTTTTCGTGTTCTTTTGAGAAAAAGAGTTTTAAAAGAAGTTGTGACAGTAGCTAATGTGTTTATGAGTGTTAGGCTTGTGTTGAAACTGAACCATGTGAATTTATTATTTCGATTGCACTAACGTTGCTAATGATGATTGTGAGAAGTTTAGTGTGAAGGAAGTTTTCAAGGGTCAAGAGAAGAGGATGATATGATGTGATCAAGAAGAGTGAAGAGCCTAGGCTTGGGGATGCCCCGGTGGTACATCCCATCAAATTTCAAGAAGACTCAAGCGTCTAAGCTTGGGGATGCCCAAGGCATCCCCTTCTTCATCGACAAATTATCAGGTCACTTCTAGTGAAACTATATTTTTATTCGTTCACATCTTATGTGTTTTACTTGGAGCGTCTTTTATTTTTGCTTTTAGTTTGTTTAGTTTTCTTTGCTGTAATAGATGGTTGGATCTTATCATACTTGTGTGGGAGAGAGACACGCTCCGTTTTCATTGCTTAGAACACTCTAGTTTTCATTCTTATTGTTTTGTGAGTGTTCACTTTTGCTAGTACTGCGTTTAGCTCCTGTATTGCATGCATCTCTTATTAGAGTTATTAGTTTTAGTAGTGTTATGTGAGTACTCTCATGTTTACTTGCCGTATCACAAAGAGAGTTTTTGTTAAAACATATCTTGTATGGTGCTGGTTGGGAGAAGAAACTGTTGTTTAAAGTAGAGTTTATAACGGTGCAAGTAGAAGCTTGTATAGACTGTTGCTAGAACTTTTTCATGCCATGCTAAATGTTATTTTAGTTCTAAAGCATTGTGATGTTGAGTAGCATGAATAGCCTCAAATAGTTGAGAGTGTTTAATATGCCATTGAAAGATTCATGAGTTGTTCTTGTCATAAGGAAGCATAAATTTTTGGTATTCTCTTTTGAATGTTTTATTTGGTTGACTTGGCACATGCTCACACCATGTTTATGACTATGAACCAGTCACGAATAGCCTCCATGACCACTTAGTTTTTGAACTATGATACCGCTTATGTTTTAATTAATGATGTTTATGTAGCTATGCATGATTATGGCTCTTATGCTCTCTTGATTCGTCGCTCCCAGTCTTTTGCTAGGATCCACATGTACTGAGTATAAGCTCTACTCGTGCATCCAACTCCCTTAAACCAAAGTTTTTCCTGTTGTGTCCACCATACCTACCTACATATGGTATTTAACTACCACTCCAAGTAAATTGCTCATGTGTTACCTTTAAAACTTTCAAAATTACTTCTGCTTTATGTTCCTGTTTTTTCTCATGAGGACGTCAATAGACAATCTTTATCTCACTTATTGATTGGATTTCACACCCTCGACTAGTGGCTTCATCCGCTTATCCAAATGATAGAAGAGCTGGCAGCGGGTGCCCAGCCCCAAATTAATACACACAAAATCTCTTCACTATTTTTGCCCTTGATTTATCAGTCAAAGCATAATTGTGTAAACAAAAGAGAAACAGGGATGACCTTCTTCCCAGACGCGTCCTTCACATGGGAGCCGCTCTTGTGAATCCAGTTGGCTTGTGACGTACTGTATTTTCTGTTTACCATTCGTTGACATTAGCATACATCTTCCAAAATATAGACACTCCTCCACGGTATGTGATTGTTGGCAGGCACCCGAAGATTCGGTTAGCCATGGTTTGTGAAGATGGATGGGAGGAGTGTCAAACTTTTAATACCTCTGTCGTTAAAACTAGCTACTAGATTTACCAAAATAATGGTCAGGTTCATTAGGAAAAGCTACGATGTTTCACAAAACATAATTACCATCTTCACGAAAAAACAACATATTGTTCAGTTGCACGGCGGGCCGGCACCAGAACTCTCAAACGACTACGAGCCTTATTTTGTTTTCGATAAAGGGCAAGAAGGCCTAGCTTTTAGATAAAAAAATTCTAGGCATTTCCTATATAGTGCCTTAACCGTGCCTTAGTGAACTACGCCCACCCTACTCGGTGAGCTTGGGCCGGCCCATTTTCTTCGTCGGGTGAATCATCACTGGTTCTTTACTTACTCGTGTGCGGTACTGGATCCTTTTTGTGTTCGCACTAGTGGAAACATGGTCCCGGATCGTGAGGGCCTCTAGTCCCGGTCACGCACCCAGACTACCGAATCGGGACTAGGGGCCCCCTCTAGTCCTGGTTGGCTTACGATCCGGGACAAAACAAAGGCCACGTGGCCTCTGGCTGAGCTTCTGGTCAGGAGCACCAGTTCCGGTTTGTACAAAGACCCGGGAAAAAAATTGTCCCCACGTGGCAGCCTCCTGGCTCAAGCTTTTTTATTTTAAAATTAATCAATAAAAATCGGAAAAATACACATAGCATATCAAAATGTTCATAAAAGAAATATCTATCTAATAAAAAAAATATAATTTATGCTTTATGATAATTCAACCGGGACTAGAGCCTGTCTATTTATTTACATGGAGATCGATTTATCTAACCGGGACTAGAGTCTGTCTATTTACATGGAGATCTAATAGGGAATAGATCATGTCTAAGAGATCATAACCGGGACTAGAGCCCGTCTAGGTGTCATTGTATTTGCCTGAGTTGCTTATGACATGGTCCATCAGAAATCTTGCAATTTCCTCTTGAATTTCTAGAAAGCGCTCCTTTGATTGGAGCTTATTCCGCATTGTATCCAACTAGAAAAGAAGGAGATCAAAATGAATATCAATGATCATAACAAAAATTATGAATGGCACTCAACATAATTGATGTTAATAAAATAAAGTTGTGAATATATTTGATCACGTACTTCTAAAAATATCGCCGGGTTCCGCTCACTGACCTCCTTGCGAATCCACTCGCAAACGAAGTATCCACACAAATTGCTCCTCGTTGGCTGCCTCTCACACTTTACGAGAATACGATTCAATAAAAATATAATCAATCATGATATAATGGTATTGAAATTAGAACTAAAGAGATACGCGGAGCTAGCTCGTACTACTTATCTTGATATGATGAAAACTAAGTTTCCCTTTAAATTCACCATGTGTCCTCCGTTTGAAATTTTTCCAAACCCAGCATGACAAAAAAAAATGAATAAATGTGTTATTGGTTACTTGATATCTCAGGAAATGAATAAAAGAGACTTATATAGTTCAATAATGATTGAAATTACCTTTGAAGCGCATCTAAAAGGCTTTTGTTCTTCTCTTCGGATTTCGCCTATGAGTCGTAGATTTCAACTCTTCTGTCGTCAACTTGAATGATTAGCAGAACATAATTGAAGCCGCACACGTTTATATACGTCTATAACTCTCCAGTTACACTTAATATCGAGTAAGGAAAAATTGATGTGTGTAAAAGACAGTAACACTCTTACTCGAAGTTGTAAGGAAACAATATCTTCTTTTTGTAATGTTGTTTCTATTTGAACCTTATCAAGTTATCCTCCATTTCGTTGGCGAAGTCCAGGAGCAATTTTTCATTAATTCACATTGGGTCAACGAACCCAATGTCGTAGATTCCTTTCCGGTCACATTCATAACTCTTCATTCTGCATAATAGCGTAGTGAGCATAATTTACACGCAATGAACAAGCTGAGATAGAGACTGTATTATAGAAATAAATAAACCGAATCACTTACACACAATAGGTACTGACGAGACTCAAGTCGAGGGCGTCAGGTTTGTATAACATATGGAGTTCTTCAATATAAATGTGTACCTGGTCTCGACCTATGTAATGGTCTTCTGTTACTTTCATAAGGATAATGTTTTGCCCTTCCTTTGTGGCTTCCAAGTACCAATCATGCAGTCTTCGCATTTGTATTGGTAGAATCTTGATCTGATCCGGTGGCACCAGAGACTTCCCGTATTCCCATTTCCATACTTCTGCATCCAACATGGGGATATCTGTTAATTGCAATTGAGATATAGTTATACCAGCCCGCCGCGGAGCCCTTATCAGTGGGTAGCACCTTGAGCGGGGAGGTCGACTATTTTGCCTGCTCCCCGAGCTGGGCAACGCTTTTCCCGCTGGCACTACTACTTCTCTTCTTGTGAGAGCTAGCTCTCCTAGTACAACATACATAGTCACCTGGCTTATTTAGCTCAAATTGCGATGGATGCTCAACTATTTCCTTAGCCCACTTTATGGTTTCCGGACCAAATGTTTGCTTTGGCTCGGGAATTTTCGGTGCAAGCTGTCTTTTCACGTCGGCCTTCACGACCAAGGCGGTTTTCTCACCAGTCAGGTTGTAAGACAACTTGGGAAGAGGCGGCGGTACTCTTGGAAGGGGCTCAAGTCGGTTACCCACCGACGAAGCGGTGTGATTGCTCTTTTTTTACTGAGCCTTAGTGGGCGGCGGAGGAGTCGGCTCATGCAGCGGCGGAGATCTAGATGGACTCGTGATGCAGTGGTCGTCCCTCTCGTCATCATGTGAACTTGGAGGTGGTGAATTATGTCTTAGAGGACACGATGGTGGTCTTGGCGCCGAACCTGGAAACACGATGTATTTCTTGCACCATAGGATGATACCACTCCCGACGTCTCCAAGTGTCCTCTTATCATCAGCTCCAGAGATGTCAAGCTCTAGTGATTTATATCCCGGTACAAGTTGATCCACGCCGACACGACCATAGCCATCTGGAATCTCATTACAATGCCACCGTGATGTAGATTCACAAGTTAAGACATAGTCGTCCGCCGCCTTCACGGATAGGTTCCTCACTGCCACATGTAGCTCACAACTTGTCTTCTCCCTGATATCATCCACGGGGAAGCGATCCATCGGTGCCTCAGCAGCACCGACTTCCGTGGAAGCCATGATGCATCTCTGCTGAGATAGGCCGCCTGGACTATCTTGTTGCAGCCGATGAGGTGCCCCCTGCTCGCGCAATTCCTCTATTTGCTTCTGTTGGTGCCTTACGACAACAACTATTTCGTCGTGCCTTCTTTACAACTTGTTCAACCGGTCTTCCTCCTCCTGCTCCTTTCTCTTATTTTCTCTCGCTCGACTTCTATAAGATTCACGGTCCTCAATAAACCCACTCTTCCACGACACATCAGGTCCAAGGCCTCGTGTTCGTCCTGATTTTTCAGCATTTCCGAGGGCCTTTGTCAGATCGTCGTTATCTCTGTGGGAAATAAGCTTTCCTTCACCTCAACGATTGCTTCAACAAGTGCTTTCCGGGGTGTATGAATTTTTTTCCCCATCATTTTTAAACTCCCCTGTTTCCGTGTCATACTCCGCCCCATATCCAAGTAACCAATTTCTTGTCATATGGGGCCAGTCATCTGTAGCTGGAGTGATCCCTTTTTCGCGCATGGGGGCCTCGGTTTTATCCCACTTAGGCTCGGCACTTCTATAGCCATCTGCCCCATATTATGGTGATATTTCTTTTCTTTGCATTTTCCTTTTTCTTTGCCGACCTTTTCTTAGCTAATTCTGAATCCTTGGACTTTAGAAATGATTTCCAATGATCCTGCTGCCTCTCTAGTGTGCAAATGAAATCTAGATCTTTCTTATTTCTTACATACGCACGGTATAATCTGTTCTTGTACTTATTGAATTATTCAGTCATCTTCTTAGGAGTGAAATGCTTGACTAAGTCCCTCAGGACATCTATCTTTGCGACATCATCGAAGACCGGTAGGATGAAATGTGCAATGAGTTTGTCCCAAAGCAAATCTTTCGCTCCGATGTCCATATAACTAACTCCCTCTTCCTTTTCAGGCTTATTCCATTCCCGAACGCGGATCGGGACGTTGTCCCTAACAATAACTCCACATTGATGCACAAACTTATTTGCGTTCGCCTTGGGAAGCAACGGTCTACACTCTTGACCGACGGCCTCAATTCGGAGATGCGCATCTTCGGCCAACCCTTTGGCATGACCTCGTTTACTTCTAACAGACTGGGTCGATGTTGAGGCCTAAAATAAGAAACATTTGTTAATACATATATATAAATCAATTATTGCATCTGATTACCAGAGGCTTAATATACCTCGCCAGACTGAGTATGTCCACCAACTTGAGATTCTTCGTCGCACTCGGTGCTCGTTAGCACTTCGTATCTTCGTCACAACTCTATTCCTTGACCGAACTCGTTCCAAAATTGTGAACCGTCTTCTGCTCCATTGTCTTCTGCTCCACCCTCGGGTTGCCATATAAGGGTCAAAATACAAAAGAAAGTTAAAATGATCATTCCAACAGGGACTTAGCAAAATTTCTATTTTGCATTATGTCAACTAAAGCCCCGACACTTTTATGTATCGGAGGGAGTAGATATTTCAAGTTGAATTATTTTAACTAATATCAACTAAAAATTATCTAATTTATCCATAGCTAACAACTAAAAATTAATTCTACAACTATATCAAATAAAAGCGAAAAATTTTAAAAAAGAAAACTTATTGCTAACATTTAATTTACTAGCTAAAGCACTATAATTACTCTAAATATTAACTAAAGCACTATAATTAATAACCAAAACACTACAATTACTCTAATTATTAAGTAAATCACTATAAGTATTAGCTAAATCATTATAATTATTAGCTAAAACACTATAATTACTAACTAAAGCACTATAATTACTCTAATTATTAACTAAATCACTCTAATAATTAACTAATAAATGACTAAAATTATGAACTAATAAATGACTAAGATTATGAACTAATAAATGACTAAAATTATATAAACCAATAAATCACTAACACCTGGTCCTGGCCATCTCCACCGGCGGCAAGACCGTGCCAAGAAGGCGAGGAGGGAGTTAAGAACGGTGGCCGACGGAGGCGATTGAGCGGCAGCGGAGGCGAGCACGGTGGTGGGCGGATGCAGTGGGGAGGAGGGGAGTTACCTGCGCGGCGACGGCGATGCAAGGACGGTGCGTCGACGACGAGGATAGAGGGCGACGACGGCGACGCGGTGCGGCGACAGCCTATCAGCGTCAATGGCGATGGCAACCTCCTGCGTGCTCCTCTGTCCCGGGTGGTGGCTCGAGCCGGGGACGAAGTCCCGATATATATACCTAGGGACCTTCAGTCCTGGCTGGAGCCACGAACCGGGATTAGAGGGTACCCCTTTAGTCCCGGCAGGAGCCACGAGCCGGGACTAAAGGATTTTTTTGATTTGCCGCGCGAACACCCCTTTAGTCCCGATTAGTGACACCAGCCGGGACTAAAGGTTTTTTTTTTTGCGCATAGGTTTGAATAGGTTTTTGAATGTTAATTTGAATATGAATTTGAAAGAGTTACGCCCTAGAGGCAAATAAATAGGTGTATATTTATGCCATAACTCATTAAGTTTATAATAGTTTCATATCATGCTATAACTGTATTAATAGAAAATGTTAATACAGGTGTGATATGCAAACAACGAGAGGTTATTCTATAACCAAAGTTCCTAGTTAGCCTCTATGTTAAACTAGTCCACTCAGTTATTGATGATCGTAGGTTTCACGATCATGTGACATTTATGCGTAGACAGTGGGGTCATTTCATTGGGCGAATGGGATGATGAACATACCCTTTTCATATAAGGAAGTATTGCAATGCGATCGTATTACGAAGTTCATAGTGACAGTACTTAGAAACCGTGTACACTAATTCTCAGACCGTGAGACTTCATTTAATTGCTATCTTCGAGGTTACTTTGAGTGCATCAAAAGTCACACCGTGACAGCTTGATTATAAATGTGTACTTGGGTATTCCAAAGAGATATGTTGAGGCGTGTTGTCAAGGGAAGGATTCGTTCATTCCACGTAATGGAGAAATACTCCGGGCCCACTCGGACAAGGATAACCACTTTTCTCCTCACCGCTGAGTCCTTTTTCCCTTCGGTCACCATGGCCTATTGTTGCATCCAGATTGAGACGAGGTCAGCCGGCGGCGCATCAGGGATTCAGCTCGTCGATTCTATCCTCGCCGTCGACGAGGGAGAAAAACGGACAACTGGGCGGCGCCACAGCGGGCTCCGTAGTCCGCACAACAACACGTTATCCCGGCCTCTTGGACATGGACGTGCGGCGCGCCGGCCGGCCGGCTGAACGTACCCGACCACTGCCCGGTAGCAGTAGAACGACTAGGGCGCTGGAGCTTGAGGCTCGGTCAATCGTGTGAGATGACAGGATTTTGATACTGATGCCGATGACCAAGATCTTGAGCTTCAGGCATCGGCCACCTACAATGACTATAGTAATTAATCTTTAAATTTTGATTTATCCGTGTATAGTGTCTCACGTGTATTTTAGGCACCTAGCTAAGCATTTTTTCGGGGCCTAGCTAGCGTTCAGCAGCACTATGTGCTCAACTTGTACGAATAAAGATATTTGGCTCTGGAATATACCTTGTAATTAAGCTATTTGTGAAATCAATTATGAGTTAATTTAGAAAACTAAAAACGAAATAACATATATATGTATAGAGGTAACCTTACCCCCTCGTAGCAAAGAGGTCATCACCGTTGTCTATCCATTTTTCATCATTTCAACCAAACACAAAATTGGCTATCGTCAACCATCTCCCCTCCTTCCAACCAAACACAAAAAATGGTTATCCCTCATCCCCTGAACCATATATCATAAACCAAACACACCCTTAGTCACGTGGATGAAGGATCATGAGAACGAGTAAATAATCTTGTCGGTAACGAGATTGAACATGACATAGGGATATCAACGGTCAAATATCGGACATGATATCTATATGAGAAACAAAATAAATAGATTTCTTTGTTAAGGTTCAACGATGATTAATTCGATGGATGCATAGGGGTCATTATGGATATCCAGATCCCGCTATTGATCATTGATTTGGGAAGTATCCCGGTTATGTCTGGAGTAGTTCCGAACCAATAGGGTAACACACTTAAGGGGGCGATGCAAGGGATCGTTTATGGAATCATCACAGGTAGATAGAGAAAGATCAGAATGATTTCGAAGAGAGAAAAAGTATTATCACAATTGTTTCGGAGAAAATTAAAGGGGATACCGAAAGTGTTTCGGGGTGCCGAAAAAGTTCGGGGTGGTCCAGAATGAATTCCGCAGCCACGAAAATTAGTTTGATATTCAATAATATATAAATTAGTTAATTACGAATTAATTAATTTTATATATTAATTTAAATATTGAATACCATTTAAATTATAGGTAAATATATTTAATTATGAATTAAATATATTCACACATATATTTTTATTTGATCTGATCTTTAAACGAATTATTTAATTTAAATATATTTATTTATTTAAATATATTAATTAATTTATTATTAAATAAGTATAAAATAAAAAAGGAAAAGAAAAAAAGGGGAGGTCACCTGAGGGAGCAGGCTCCCATGGGCCTAATGGCCACGCACGGCCAAGGATTGGTGGGGCCAATATTTGTCACCATCCTCCATCCCTCCCCTCTCTTTAGTTCCACATTGGGAGGCCAAATGAAGGGGTATCCTTTGGCCTCCTATATAAGAAGGGGCATAACGGCTCCTTTTAACACACAATTTTTCGGGAAAAATACAAATTGCACAAAATATCGTTCTCTCTCCTGCACTCCGGTGCCCGAAAGTTTGGATTGCGCGCGGAAGATTTCTCTCTACTCCAGCACACCCTCGTGCTAGAAAAACTCTAATCCGGGTAATCTATTTTCCGCTATAGGAAAACAAAAGGTATTGGGTAGAAAACAAGAATGGAGTATCAAACATTATATATACATTTGCAATAGTCAACCCAACGAGAGATGTGGGAACTAGCAAAGTGAAAAAAAAGTTAGCCAACGAGCAAGCGAACCAAAAATCGATTAGGTAGCGAAGGAAGTTTACTCGGTCGTGCTCAATCAGGTCTCCTTAACGAGGACGCGCGCCGCTGAAGGCGGCGTATAGGAGATCCTTGCAAAACATCACGTTGTCGTCTACGTGATCCAAATATGGGCTCGTGCGGTAGACCGTTTCCTATTTTTTAGTACGCTAAAAAATAGAAGATTTTCTAATAAATCTTGATAATCATATCTTGGAGCTAACTATCTTTTTTGGTCATTGAATGAATTTATGTGTTAGAAGCATGTCTAAAAAGTAGAAGATTTTCTAATAAATCTTGATAATCATATCAAGATCCAATTTATTTATGAAATATGTTTTTTAAAAAATCAATGCAAAAAGTATGCATGCATGAAAGAATAAACATTTTCTCAAATATGGTGGTTTTTTATTTTACCAATGAAACTTATTTTAAAATCCATAAACATTTTTTAAACACCGCGAGCATATATCTAACCCGTGAACATTTTTTAAAATCCGTGAATATACTTTTTTCTTATTCTCATGATTTTTTTGGAAACTTTGAACTTAATTTCTTTAGCTAGTGAACATGTTATTAAGCCCCTTAAAAACAATTATGTGAACGTGGTTTTTTTTTGGGAACCCGTTAATATTTTCTTGAACTTGTGAACTTATTTTTTAACCTTAATTTTTTTATCCCTATATATAATGTTGGAATCCATGAACCTAATATTTTAAACCACTCTTAAAATTTGACTCATGAATAGTTTTTTCAAACTTGTGTGAATATACTTTTCAAGAGCATGTAAATCATTTAATTCAAGAAATGTACCTTTTCCAATCTCGAGTAAACCATTTTTTCCATGATCATATTTTAATGCATGAACACACTTTTTAAAACCGTTAACATCTATCATATAAAACATAAATATTTTTCCTAGAAGGGAATGAAAAGGTAAAAAATGAAAATAAAAAATAAAAGTAAAGTAAAATAAATAATAAAGAAAAATAAAATTTACTTTTTTAATCCTTCTTTCTTCTTTCGTTTTTTAAATCAGATTTTTTTAAAAAAAATTAAAGATTTTATAAAAATGATGATTTTGAAATCATATAAAGGTGAAAAATAAAAAAATAAAAAGCAAAGAGAAGAAAACATAACAGAAAAGGGGAAAGAAAAAACAAAATAGCAGAAAAAGGAATAAAAAAGCGAAAATGTGCTGGTCCAATGCGGCGCAGGGGTGTGCGGCGCGAGCCTCCCGCGCCGTAAAGAGCGGCAAATAGGAATTGGCATCGTCGAGGGCTCATATATACCGCTTTTAGCGGTTATATATGCAAATCTTATTTGCCGCCTTTAGTGGTGCGAAACGCTAGTTCCGATATAGGGATTGGTCGCTAGGGCGAGCCATTTACTTGCGAGTAGCTCCTCTCGCTACTAGTTTTGCTACCCGAGGAACTTTTTTCATTTCTTTTTCTTTTTGCATTTAAAACTGTAATATATTTTAGTTTTTATTTTTCTTTTTAGTTTTCCCTTTTTGTCACTTTATACTTAAAAAAATCATTTTCAAAAAAATGTTCAAATTCGAATATGTTCATATTTGAAAACTTTCAGATTTTGAAAAAAATATTTACATTAAAAATGTTCAATTACGAAATTTATTCTAATTTGATTTGTGTTCTTATTTGAAATTTATTCATATTTAAAATTTGTTAAATTATAAAATTGTTCAAATTGTAAAAGGCGTTTAGATTTTGAAAGAAACATAGAAGCCCATAGTTGTTATATACAGCTAACCCAACCAGATATGTGCGAACGAGCAAAGTGGTTAGCCAGCGAGCAAGCGAACCAAAAATCGACAAGGTAGCAAAGGAAGCTTACTCGGCCGCGCCCAATCAGGTCTACTTCACGAGTGAAAGAACATTTCTTAACCCCCTAAGTTTTATGTCTTAGTTAACAACACTAGTGATTATTTAACTATTTGTTAAGTGGTGCAAATTTATAGAGATAAATCTTAGAAACATCAAACACCAAAAAGTCAGAAAAATGGCATGTGTTGCTCTCTGTCCAGGGTCGGAATATTGGTCGGAATATTTGGCCTCCAGGGCCGGATATTCCGGAGTGGAGTATTTTGGCTAAGAATCAACTTGTGACGCCGCTCAATATAGAAAAATGGTTAAGGACCTTTTGCGTTGCTCTCGGATGTCTGCCGGAGTATTGGTAGGAAGTTTGGTCTCAAATGACGGACATTCTTGCGCGTGGGGGGGGGGGGGGGGCTAATATTTCGCCTCCACTTGGATCGGAAGATATCTCACAATCCCTCCACCCAAACTCGTTGATCTTTGGAGGGTTGGGAGAAGACCAAGATCTACATCTTCACCAAGACAACCTACATTTTACCCTCGTTCTCTTGAGAGATTTGAGCCTAGGGTTTCCTTGTGGAAAACCTAAAAATCGTGTCACTCACTTGTGTTTCTTGTAACAGATTCATGGTGATACTGGGAGCCCCAAATTTAGTTGTGGGTGTGTGCCCAAACTCATTGTAAAGGATCCCGATTCCATCTTGAAGGATTCTCGTAGTGGAAGGTGAATTAGCCCTTTGTGACGAGGTTCATCGAGATTAGGGTGAGTCCTATGTGGTGTTGAGTAGGCCTTTGTGGCGAGATCACACCCCTCAAACGAGACGTACTCTTCTCAAAAGGAGGAACTCGGGAATACATCATTTTCTCCGTGTGCTTTCACTTTGGTTACTTCTTTCCTTTAGCTTTTACTTTGTGCTTGTTTTTTGCTTAGTGTTATTAAATTCATCTTAGTTGCATATCTAAAGAATTTATCTTTGTGTCAATACTAAATAAAAAAGTATTACAATTTGGAATAACACCTATTCACCCCACCCTCAGGTGCCCCTACTACCCTTTCAACAAGGAAGCGCGCCGCGCTGAAGGCGGTGTATAGGAGCTCATGGCAATACATCGCGCTGCCGCCTACATGATTCAAATTTGGGCTCACCCCATATTAGTGCGCTAGGTTGTTTTTTATTTTTTTAGTACGATCGATTGTTTGTTCTGGTGGTTTCGTCCCATCTTGGAACTAACTTTATTTTTTTTCATTGAATGAATTTATGTGTTAGCAACATGTGTAAAAAGTACAAGATTTTCTAATAAACCTTGATTATCATGTCAAGATCCAATTTATTTATAAAATATGTTTAATAATTTTTTCCATATAAACATTTTTTTCGAACATGGTGGTTTTTTATTTGACCAATGAAACTTAGTTTTAAAACCCATTAAAAAAAATTAACACCATGAGCATAACGTGTGAAAATTTCTTTAAATCTGTGAATTTTACTTTTTCTTATTCTCATGAACATTTTTTTTGAAACTTTGAACTTAATTTTTTTAGCTAGTGAACATCTTGTTAAGCCCATCAACGAAAATAAATATGTGAACGTGGTTTTTTTGGAACCCATAGATATTTTCTTGGACCCGTGAACTTATTTTTTATCCCAATATATAATGTTGGAATCCATGAACCTAATATTTTAACCCCTATAAAAGTTTGACCCACGAACAATTTTTTTAAACCTGCGCGAATATTCTTTTTAGAAACATGTAGATTATTTAATTCAAGAAACGTACGTTTTCCAAGCTCAAGTAAACTATGTTTTCATGACCATTTTTAATTCATGAACACACTTTTAAAAACCGTTAACATTTGTTCTATAAAACATAAATATTTTTCCTAGAAGGGGAATAAAAAAATGAAAAAAGTAAACTAAAATAAATAAGAAATAAAAAAATGAAAAGTTAACAAAAACAGAAAAAAGATGGTAAATAAATTGAAAAAATAGCCGGTGAATAGAATCAACATTTGATGGATGAACATAAACTAGATTTGAATGATTTTAGAATTAGGATAAGAATTTTTTGACAAAATTGGTAGGTGAAGAGAAACTAGTTTTGAAGGAATTTAAAGTTGGGATTTGTTTTTGAGAAAAATGATAGGCGAGCATATAGAAACTCGATTTGAACGACTTTAAAACAGGGACAAGAAAATTTTGACAAAAATGGTAGGTGAACACAAACTAGATTTGAACAATTTCAAAATTGAGATAAGAAAATATTGACAAAACCGATAGGTGGACATAAACTAAATTTGAACAATTTTAAAATAGAAATAAAAATTATTTAAAACTACGATAAGATTTATTTTAAAAAAGGATAGGCAAACAGTAACTAGATTTGAATGTTTTAAAATTGGAATTAGAAAATATTGATAGAATATTAGGTGAACGTAAACTAGATTTACACGATTTTAAAGTTAGGATACAAAAAATAGTAAAAAAATAGTTGGTGGACAGAAATATATTTGTGTGATTTTAAAATATAGGATAAAGAAAAAAAAACGACAATGCATGGTAGGTGACGTGTGAGTATATTTTCATCCCCATATACAATTTTGGCATCGATGAACATATTATTATTATTATTTTAAACCCGTGAATGTTTTGTAAACCTGAACTGAATATTTTTTTCAATAACATGAACATCTTTTTAATCAATATACACGTACATGAACATTTTTTAATCCATAAAAGTACTTTTCTCAAACCGTGAATATTCATTCTTGAAAACGTAAAACTATTTTTCGTAAAAAGGGGAACAAAAAAAATAAAACAGGAAATAGCTAAGGATGAGAAAATAAGAAAAGATCATAGACAGCTAACCAAAAAGATAGAATGCATGTATCAGTGTAGACCTTTTTTTTAAGGTACCGGTGTAGACAGGTGTGGCATAGCTTAGCTTTGCTATGCTGAAATCTTCGGTTCAGTTTTAGTCAGTGCACCCACTAGGACTAGTTGCTGATCGGGAAAAGGAATTGGTTGCACACTGGCGTCACACCTCGTCGAAAATTGCCAAGAGAGTAAAACGGGCCAGGCCCATAGCACCGATGGGTGCGCGGCGCGAGCATCTCCTGCCGCAAAACGCGGCAAATAGGATTTGCCCAATTCTAGGCGACGGGTGTTTTGGATTGGGCGGGCCGACCGCAATGCGAACGCCGGCCGGCGGCCTAGGCCTGATATCCTCCGCCAGTGTGACCGCATCCTGTCTTCTTGCTCTGCCGTGCCGTTCCCATTGTCCACGTCATACGACTAACTGAAAGCCGCGACGCGGCGACGCCATCACAGGGAGAGAAGCTGCCCATGCATGTGCCCCGTTGCTTGCTCTGCCGTGGAAGCCAGGGCGACCGGGCCACGAGAGCTGGCCCGACCCGACCGATCCTTCCGCCGGCGCAGACGTCCAGCATTTGGCGGCCGTAAAACAGAAGCGTGGAGGCTATGCTCTACGAAACAGAACTCGTCCCGATCAATTTAATTATGTAATTAGAGATAATCCTTTCTTATAAAAACTACCATGGGTTCCTCTATATCCCAACCGACACACACGACGCTCCTCACCCCCTCCCCCCCCCCCCCCCCCCCCCCCGCGATCGAACGTGTACTCTAATCATCTTGGAATAAAGCAATTGTTGCAATCATTCTCTTTCATTCACAACATGTTATCAGCACCTTGCTCTCCCGAGAGAACAATTTGGCCAAACTTCATCGGCGGGAAGAGAAAGAAGGAAAGAATATTCGAAGGGGAAAACAATCGGTAAGTGGATTTTTTCCTTCATCTCGTTCACCGAGATGGTTGCCGTCGATGCTTCATCGGGCGTACCGACGCGAACATGGTGTTGGTGCCTTTCGCCACTACAACCGCAACAGGAGCATCCTTCGTCGTTGCGGAGGACGCCACCACAGTCTCCACCATTTCGGAGTACGTCCCTGCAGCCATCGCAGACTGTGTCCGCCTTGGTGGTTGACGTCGTGGCGCCGTCTTGGATGTGGTAGTCAAGGCGGGTGCTCGACTCCGGCGGATGAAGTTGTGACGCCCCGAGATCGGGCACTATGCAGATTTCAGCATTCCCGCCAAATCCGCATAATAACCGATTCCAGGTTGCCATTTATGATAACATTACAATAGTTCACGAATAGTCCACAATTACAACAGAAACGGGTAGATACAAGATGACTCACACGAGCCGGGGATTACAACTGATACAATACAAAGATCCAAATAACAGCGGAAGAAACAAACGTCCGTCTACGGACAAGATCCAAATTGGACTAAGAGTCCTGAAGATAACCGAAGGCGTCCAATCCCTGCCCAGGCCAAGCCGGAGGGATTCCCAAGCTAACGTCGTCAGACTTCAAACCTGTTGACTGCAATTTGGAATTTGCAGCCACGAAAGAGATTCGTGGGTCAGTACGGTTAAGTACTGGCAAGGGGGATAAAGCCCATACTCACAAGTTACCGGCGTAGCCAGTCATCACAAGATACAGATACTTTAGGATCAACGGAAAGAAAGGGGGTTATTGCAAATAAGCGACAACAGGCTGCACTAACCAACTACAGAGATTCTATTACTTCCAACTATCAGAAAGGGGATAAGATCGAGTGATAGTAACCAACTGAAAGTAAATACAAACAAACCCATCCTGGACCTCGCCCCTTTAGCCAAAGAAGCAATCCGAGGATAACTCACACAGTTGTATTAAAGGTGAATCAAGTTATTGTGTGAATAAACCTATTACTAGTCAAGTTGTTAATCATGGAGTGTAACATGGTTGATCATTAGGTTTAAGTTGTCCTGAGTACTTGTTAGCCAGTACTTTCACCAAGTAATCCATAACCGCGGAAAACACGGCTTCTCGAGAAGATTATCCCTGCAGGGTTGCACCATAGTAACCGACACTCATGAATATCCCGCCAGATGGAGTGGCCACTCCACCAAGCGGGGCACTCAACACAATCCAACCCTTCTTCGCATCAAGCCCAAAGCACCTTGGGCGCACGGCTAATCGAGCCCAGAAGAAAATGGACCCTCATAGCACTCTAAGAACGTGTCCCCCTATATGCCGACTACGAAAGTTCCACCCGGGATCCAAGGGCTCGCAAGATCATGCATGCAGCAAATGGAAAACCCGAACTAAATGAGGCGATTTGGACGAGATGCGAATCGGGTCAAACTGAGGGGGAGCCCATACTCCCCAAATGCGGGTAGTGCGCTCATCATGGATCAGTAGACAAGACCCTTTTCCTATTAGGGTCGACACTAGCAGGCCTCAAAACCACAACGGGCCTCCTGCCGGTGCCTTATCATCAAATTTATTATTAATAGTAACATTAGCATGATTGATTGATTGATTAAACATCGAGCCCCCGGAACATAAAGAAGTAATAACAGAAAGTAACGGGTAACAGACTCGAGCAAAACAACCCTAAGCATGCTAGATAAGAACAGGCACAAACAAAGGCTGTAGGTATGGAAGTGAGGCCATATCAAGGCTAAGGGATTCATGTGATGGGTTCGTAACAGAAACAACTACCACTAAGGCTAGCAGAAAAGAATCAACGGAAAGAATCGGTAACAGGTGATGAAAGGCAGCCATATGGCATGCAAGTGAGTATACTTGCCTGAGATCCCGCAAGGTAGCAGAACTTGTCGTTGCTCACATCATCTCAACGTCCTATCCGGGAAGGAGCAACGAACTAAAAGAAACACCGGATGCAACAATTACATACTACGGCAAAAGATCCAGCATGAACAAGGTATGGATGCATGTCATGTTTAATAGATGCACCAAAGTAAGCTAGTGGATATGATACACAAGTTTAAATGGATTCCATATGCAAAGATTGCATATGGCAAACCCATGCCTTATAGTTGATTTAGTTGTTCTAACAATAAGCATCATGTGTAAGTGAGTTAGAATGATGCATGCATGATGAAGAACAAGAATATAACAATATTAAATGCAATTGGAAGGATGGTTAACAAGTTTAGAAAACATTATCAAGTTTGGAAATTATTGTTACTTAATGGTGTTAAGCAAGTAGTGGTTGTTATCATCAAGTTAAAGTGTTCAAAACAAATAACAAAGTTGATATTTGAAAAGGTTATCAAATTTTAGTTGGATTACATGTTTCACATTTTGAAATTGGACTTTGGATTATTTAATTATGAATTAAACAATTTTAAACAATTTTTAATTGAATTAAACAGGAATTAAATGGTTTAGGAAATTTAAATTATTCAAACCAGAAAACAAAGTTTATAGTTGAATAGGGTATTCAAAATGGTATGAAAAACATATTTTATTTGAATTATTTGGACTTAGGAATAATTAGTTATGAATTATTACAAATGGCATTTGAATTATTTGGATTTGAATTTAAATTGCATTTTGAATATTCAAAACAGAACACAATTTGAATATTTGGAAAGATTATGAAATTTGGATAGGAATACACATAAAGTTTGCATTTGTTGGATTTATAAAATGGAAGATATTGAATTTCAAAGTTATGTTTTAATTCTGTTATTTTAAAAAAAGAAAATAGGATTCAACAGATTCATTTGAAAACCTTTTGTTACGCACTGGACACGCACACACAGGCTGACAGGGAGGCCCGTGGCCCACTGTGCCCACGTGGCGTCAGAGGGGCTGACGGGTGGGACCGGTGCGGGCGCGAAATAGCGAAAAAGGGGGGTGCCATCGCGCGGCCGAGGGGGATCGATCCCTCGACCTGCAGCCCGCGCGCGAGGGAACAGAACCAGTGCGGCTCTCGTGTGTTCGTGACAGATAACAAGACTGGCGGAGGAAGTAGTTACCCGTCCGGGTTTAAGTGAAACTCGAACAGGTTGCCTCTCTGAACCTTACGAGCAGCGCAGGGATCGGCGGACAGATCTCCGGTGGCTCGCGGTGCGTGGAGGGTGTGCGACGTGGTGATGGTGCGGACGTGTGGGTGCCACGGAGAGTAACCAGGAGGGAGAGGGAAAGGAGCCGCGGGCGAGCTCACCTGCTGCTCGAGGTAATTGTTCAGGTGGCGGGGCAGAAAACGGAGGGGGTTCTCCGGCGATGGCACGGCCACCGCGGTGCCTCCCGGCAGCGGGCGAGGGGACGGCGAGCACCAGTGGACAACCGCGCTTCCATTCCCGCCACCCATCACTCCTCGAGGTGAACAGGTAGGGGCCGCGATGAGGGGGCAGTGGCTCCGATGGTGGTTTTCGGTGTGGGTTTGCAGGTTCAGAGAAGGGAGGGAGAGAGGTGAGACGGCGGCGAGGGAGGGTGGTGCTGTGGTCTAGGGTTAGGCTAGAGGGTGTAGGCTAGATATAGGGAAGAGGTGCTGTACGGCGGCCATCCTAGAGGAGGGGGAAGGGATCGGTCGGCTCTGCTGCGATCGTACCAGTGCTGACGTCGATGGGAGGAAGAAGACAACAGAGGTGAAGGGGTGGGCCAGAAAAGAGATAGATGGGCTTGGGGGGGAAGAAAGAAACTGGTGGGCTGCTGCCTCTCTCTCTCCTTGCTATTGCTTTCTTTTTATTTATTTTTCCTTGTTATTATTTTATTTTTTTTGTAAAAGATGAGAGGAGAGAAGGAAAAATAAAACTAGGAGGGTTTAAGATTATTCAATATTTTCAAAACAGCAAAATGAAAGCAAAAGTTGGCATTACTTTCACAAGGTTGAAATTATAATTGAATTAAAGTGGTTAGTTGGATTTTTCAAATAGGGTTTGGGTTGGGATTTTGGGAAATAAACAGATTGTATTTAATAAGTTCAATTAATTATACAAACATTATGGAATTTAATTGGTTTGCAAAATTTCAATATTTAAACCCATATTGAAAAAGGATAAATAAGATTGATTTGATTTGAAGTTTTGAATTGCCACTAGGGTTTTTTTTTAACAAAAGGGAAGAAATTTTATTAACAGGCAATTGATTAAAAACAAGTTCAACCATTGAAAAAACAATGGAGGGGTTTAGTTTGCAAGTTTGGAATTAGAAGTTTTGAGCAAGGGTGAAAGTTTAAATTGTTTTGAAATTTTCAGTTGTGATGCAAACATGGTGCAATGCAATGTGATGCATATGATGCAAGCCAAAAAGGAAACAAACACTTCCTACCAAAGGTAACACCCCAGGTGTTACAGACGACACCACTAACAAGGGATTGCGCCCTCGCAATCCACCTGCTAACCCGGGAGGGGAAAGAAGTTCGACTATCGATTCTTCATGCTTCCAGTTGACCTCCTCGACACCACTAACAAGGGCTTCTCGACACCACTAACAAGATATTCTTGCTCGGAGTGACGACGATGTTCTTCCACCAGGAATCTTCCGATGATCGAACCTATTAGGTTAAGGGCTCAGAAAACGTCCACCCACGTAGGATCCTAATACTTTGAAAGGTAGACAAGAGGGGAAGACTCCAAAACAAATAAGACTGGGAGGGAAAATAGAATAGGGGTAAGGAGAAAACAAGAATCCTATTGAGATGTTTTTCCAAAATAGTTTAGCAGAAATAGTTTTTGACACTCTAGAAACAACGACCGTTAGCGAGGTTATCCTACAGGCTTTGCGGACCCGTTGCTTCGATAACCATTCGTATCGAAACAATATCGGGAATCGGAACCAAGGCTCTGATACCATTTGTGACGCCCCGAGATCGGGCACTATGCAGATTTCAGCATTCCCGCCAAATCCGCATAATAACCGATTCCAGGTTGCCATTTATGATAACATTACAATAGTTCACGAATAGTCCACAATTACAACAGAAACGGGTAGATACAAGATGACTCACACGAGCCGGGGATTACAACTGATACAATACAAAGATCCAAATAACAGCGGAAGAAACAAACGTCCGTCTACGGACAAGATCCAAATTGGACTAAGAGTCCTGAAGATAACCGAAGGCGTCCAATCCCTGCCCAGGCCAAGCCGGAGGGATTCCCAAGCTAACGTCATCAGACTTCAAACCTGTTGACTGCAATTTGGAATTTGCAGCCACGAAAGAGATTCGTGGGTCAGTACGGTTAAGTACTGGCAAGGGGGATAAAGCCCATACTCACAAGTTACCGGCGTAGCCAGTCATCACAAGATACAGATACTTTAGGATCAACGGAAAGAAAGGGGGTTATTGCAAATAAGCGACAACAGGCTGCACTAACCAACTACAGAGATTCTATTACTTCCAACTATCAGAAAGGGGATAAGATCGAGTGATAGTAACCAACTGAAAGTAAATACAAACAAACCCATCCTGGACCTCGCCCCTTTAGCCAAAGAAGCAATCCGAGGATAACTCACACAGTTGTATTAAAGGTGAATCAAGTTATTGTGTGAATAAACCTATTACTAGTCAAGTTGTTAATCATGGAGTGTAACATGGTTGATCATTAGGTTTAAGTTGTCCTGAGTACTTGTTAGCCAGTACTTTCACCAAGTAATCCATAACCGCGGAAAACACGGCTTCTCGAGAAGATTATCCCTGCAGGGTTGCACCATAGTAACCGACACTCATGAATATCCCGCCAGATGGAGTGGCCACTCCACCAAGCGGGGCACTCAACACAATCCAACCCTTCTTCGCATCAAGCCCAAAGCACCTTGGGCGCACGGCTAATCGAGCCCAGAAGAAAATGGACCCTCATAGCACTCTAAGAACGTGTCCCCCTATATGCCGACTACGAAAGTTCCACCCGGGATCCAAGGGCTCGCAAGATCATGCATGCAGCAAATGGAAAACCCGAACTAAATGAGGCGATTTGGACGAGATGCGAATCGGGTCAAACTGAGGGGGAGCCCATACTCCCCAAATGCGGGTAGTGCGCTCATCATGGATCAGTAGACAAGACCCTTTTCCTATTAGGGTCGACACTAGCAGGCCTCAAAACCACAACGGGCCTCCTGCCGGTGCCTTATCATCAAATTTATTATTAATAGTAACATTAGCATGATTGATTGATTGATTAAACATCGAGCCCCCGGAACATAAAGAAGTAATAACAGAAAGTAACGGGTAACAGACTCGAGCAAAACAACCCTAAGCATGCTAGATAAGAACATGCACAAACAAAGGCTGTAGGTATGGAAGTGAGGCCATATCAAGGTTAAGGGATTCATGTGATGGGTTCGTAACAGAAACAACTACCACTAAGGCTAGCAGAAAAGAATCAACGGAAAGAATCGGTAACAGGTGATGAAAGGCAGCCATATGGCATGCAAGTGAGTATACTTGCCTGAGATCCCGCAAGGTAGCAGAACTTGTCGTTGCTCACATCATCTCAACGTCCTATCCGGGAAGGAGCAACGAACTAAAAGAAACACCGGATGCAACAATTACATACTACGGCAAAAGATCCAGCATGAACAAGGTATGGATGCATGTCATGTTTAATAGATGCACCAAAGTAAGCTAGTGGATATGATACACAAGTTTAAATGGATTCCATATGCAAAGATTGCATATGGCAAACCCATGCCTTATAGTTGATTTAGTTGTTCTAACAATAAGCATCATGTGTAAGTGAGTTAGAATGATGCATGCATGATGAAGAACAAGAATATAACAATATTAAATGCAATTGGAAGGATGGTTAACAAGTTTAGAAAACATTATCAAGTTTGGAAATTATTGTTACTTAATGGTGTTAAGCAAGTAGTGGTTGTTATCATCAAGTTAAAGTGTTCAAAACAAATAACAAAGTTGATATTTGAAAAGGTTATCAAATTTTAGTTGGATTACATGTTTCACATTTTGAAATTGGACTTTGGATTATTTAATTATGAATTAAACAATTTTAAACAATTTTTAATTGACTTAAACAGGAATTAAATGGTTTAGGCAATTTAAATTACTCAAACCAGAAAACAAAGTTTATAGTTGAATAGGGTATTCAAAATGGTATGAAAAACATATTTTATTTGAATTATTTGGACTTAGGAATAATTAGTTATGAATTATTACAAATGGCATTTGAATTATTTGGATTTGAATTTAAATTGCATTTTGAATATTCAAAACAGAACACAATTTGAATATTTGGAAAGATTATGAAATTTGGATAGGAATACACATAAAGTTTGCATTTGTTGGATTTATAAAATGGAAGATATTGAATTTCAAAGTTATGTTTTAATTCTGTTATTTTAAAAAAAGAAAATAGGATTCAACAGATTCATTTGAAAACCTTTTGTTACGCACTGGACACGCACACACAGGCTGACAGGGGGGGCCCGTGGCCCACTGTGCCCACGTGGCGTCAGAGGGGCTGACGGGTGGGACCGGTGCGGGCGCGAAATAGCGAAAAAGGGGGGTGCCATCGCGCGGCCGAGGGGGATCGATCCCTCGACCTGCAGCCCGCGCGCGAGGGAACAGAACCAGTGCGGCTCTCGTGTGTTCGTGACAGATAACAAGACTGACGGAGGAAGTAGTTACCCGCCCGGGTTTAACTGAAACTCGAACAGGTTGCCTCTCTGAACCTTACGAGCAGCGCAGGGATCGGCGGACAGATCTCCGGTGGCTCGCGGTGCGTGGAGGGTGTGCGACGTGGTGATGGTGCGGACGTGTGGGTGCCACGGAGAGTAACCAGGAGGGAGAGGGAAAGGAGCCGCGGGCGAGCTCACCTGCTGCTCGAGGTAATTGTTCAGGTGGCGGGGCAGAAAACGGAGGGGGTTCTCCGGCGATGGCACGGCCACCGCGGTGCCTCCCGGCAGCGGGCGAGGGGACGGCGAGCACCAGTGGACAACCGCGCTTCCATTCCCGCCACCCATCACTCCTCGAGGTGAACAGGTAGGGGCCGCGATGAGGGGGCAGTGGCTCCGATGGTGGTTTTCGGTGTGGGTTTGCAGGTTCAGAGAAGGGAGGGAGAGAGGTGAGACGGCGGCGAGGGAGGGTGGTGCTGTGGTCTAGGGTTAGGCTAGAGGGTGTAGGCTAGATATAGCGAAGAGGTGCTGTACGGCGGCCATCCTAGAGGAGGGGGAAGGGATCGGTCGGCTCTGCTGCGATCGTACCAGTGCTGACGTCGATGGGAGGAAGAAGACAACAGAGGTGAAGGGGTGGGCCAGAAAAGAGATAGATGGGCTTGGGGGGGAAGAAAGAAACTGGTGGGCTGCTGCCTCTCTCTCTCCTTGCTATTGCTTTCTTTTTATTTATTTTTCCTTGTTATTATTATTATTTTTTGTAAAAGATGAGAGGAGAGAAGGAAAAATAAAACTAGGAGGGTTTAAGATTATTCAATATTTTCAAAACAGCAAAATGAAAGCAAAAGTTGGCATTACTTTCACAAGGTTGAAATTATAATTGAATTAAAGTGGTTAGTTGGATTTTTCAAATAGGGTTTGGGTTGGGATTTTGGGAAATAAACAGATTGTATTTAATAAGTTCAATTAATTATACAAACATTATGGAATTTAATTGGTTTGCAAAATTTCAATATTTAAACCCATATTGAAAAAGGATAAATAAGATTGATTTGATTTGAAGTTTTGAATTGCCACTAGGGTTTTTTTTTAACAAAAGGGAAGAAATTTTATTAACAGGCAATTGATTAAAAACAAGTTCAACCATTGAAAAAACAATGGAGGGGTTTAGTTTGCAAGTTTGGAATTAGAAGTTTTGAGCAAGGGTGAAAGTTTAAATTGTTTTGAAATTTTCAGTTGTGATGCAAACATGGTGCAATGCAATGTGATGCATATGATGCAAGCCAAAAAGGAAACAAACACTTCCTACCAAAGGTAACACCCCAGGTGTTACAGAAGTGGTGGGCGCCGCAACAACTTCCTCGCATTGCGTATCTGCTTCTGGCTGCGCCTCCCCGCGCCGACCGCGCGCCGTGCAGGTAAGGGCCAGCGCCGGTCGCCGGCCGGGGGAATGGAGCCAGCGAGGCTTGGCCTCGCAAACGGTTATACAACCGGGGCCGCGCCCGGAGGCTCCTTCGCGGAATAGTGATGTCTATGCACGCTTCTATTCTTGTAGACAGTGGTGGGTCTCCAAGTACAGAGGTTTGTAGAACAACAGCAAGTTTCCCTTAAGTGGATCACCCAAGGTTTATCGAACTCAGAGAGGTAGAGGTTAAAGGTATCCCTCTCAAACAACCCTGCAATTACGATACAAGAAGTCTCTTGTGTCCCCAACACACCTAATACAATTGCCCATGTGTGTTCATCAAGAAGTCTACTGATGGATTTTGTATAATTTCTGTGTATGTTGATGACTTAAACATCATTGGAACTACACATGAAATACATGAGGCGAGCAATCATTTTAAGACGAATTCGAGATAAAAGATTTGGGTAAAACTAAATTTTAACTTGGTATGCAACTTGAACATGTCTCTTTAGGAATACTTGTTCATCAGTCTGCTTATATCGAAAAGATACTAGAGAAATTCAGTATGGGTAAAGCATACCTATCTAAAACACCTATGGCTGTGAGGTCTCAAGAGACAAAGACCCATTTAGGCCAAAGGATGACGATGAGGAGATATTGGGACCAGAGTTTCCATATCTCAGTGCTATTGGTGCACTAACGTATCTAGCGAACTGCATAAGACCTGACATATCATTTGTAGTTAATTTGTTGGCTAGATACAGCGCATCGCCAACTAAAAGACATTGGGTTGGTGTGAAGAATATTCTTAGATATCTTCAGGGCACCAAAGATCTTGGTTTATTCTATCAGAAAAATCAAGAAAGAACCATGGTGGGGTATTGCGATGCTGGATACATGTCAGATCCCCACAATGCCAGATCACAGACTGGTTTTGTCTTCTTATATGGAGGCATGACCTTCTCTTGGAAGTCGACAAAACAAACCTTAGTGGCTACATCCACTAACCATTCTGAGATAATTGCTTTGTACGAAGCATCACGAGAATGTGTATGGCTTCGAAGGATGATGAACTTTGTCCAAAGTTCAAGTGGGATCGGTTCATTGGAATCACCCACCATTATTTATGAGGATAATGCTGCTTGTATTGTAAAAATGCAGACATGTTATATTAAGAGCAATATTACAAAGCATACTGCTCCTAAACTATTTTATCCTCATGAATTACAGAAGAATGGGGAAATAAGTATTTTACAAACGAAGTCATGCGATAACCTCGCTGGTTTGTTTACCAAGTCCCTACCAAGTTCTTTGTTCGATAAATATGTGAAGAGAATTGGTATGAGGAGACTTCGTGACTTGCAAATTCAGGGGGAGAAATCTCCTAGGTTATAACCTGTTGAAGATCAAAAGATTTTCGGTATTGCACTATTTTCCTTTGTGAGATTTCTTTGAACTTCCTCATGTAAGGTTTTTAATGAGGCAATAGTATTACAAGCATGGACAATATATGTCATTTTCTCCTTATTTTTCCACCGGATTTTCAAAAGGAGTTTTTCATGGCATGTGTGTATATTCCTCCTCAATTTTTTCCCACATGGCTTTTGGAGGAGAAGATTCTAATGATGATCGGTCGCAAGAACAAGCAAGGATTAAGGAAAGTGTTAGGATTAATTTAATTATGTAATTAGAGATAATCCTTCCTTGTAAAACTACCGTGGGGTTCCTCTATATACCAACCGACACGATGCTCCTTACGCCCCCACGATCGAACGCGTCGTTTGTATACGACCGTTCCCCTTTATAAATACTCTGATCATCTTGGATAAAGTACCACCTTGCTCACATTGCAGGATTCAGTACTAAACCTAGTTGTTCATAGTGCTCATGGTGCCTTATTCTTGAATTCAGTTGATTGCTCGGCTGTCAAAAAAGATGGAAAATACATCTTTGAGCTTATTGATGGGTGCATTGAAGATATAGGGGCATAAAAAGTTGTACAAGTGGTGACCGACAATGCTAGTGTCAATCTGGCAACAACAGTTCTATTGAAAGCAAAGATACCATCCATTTTTTTTTGGAATGGATGTGCAACCCACACAATTTATCTCATGTTGGAGGACATAGGAAAGCTTGGACCGGTTGACAAAACAATTGCCCAAGCAAGGCTAGTGACTGTGTTCTTGTATGCTCACATAAGGGTGTTGGCTTTGATGAGGAGTATCCTTAAGAAATACCATGTGCGCTCAGGTGTTAAGATTTGCCACGACTTATCTCAATCTCAAGAGCTTGCAAGAAAAAAAGAATGGGCTGCAAAAACTTTTCAGATCTGACGAGCTGAATGAAATGGGCTACTTGAAGAAGGACAATGGGGACAAAGCTCACAAAGTGGTGAAATCTGAAGCCTTTTGGAAACGTGTTGATATTGCTGTCAATTTCTTTGAGCCAATGTTGAGAAGAATGGATAGTGATGTGCCAGCAATGGGATTCTTCTATGGTTGCATGTTAGATGCAAAAAATAAATAAATTTTGTTCAGGTTCGACAATGACGAGAGTCGATGCAAACCTGTTCTAGATATTATTGACAAGAGGTGGGATAGCAAGCTCAAGAAGCCGCTGCATTTGGCTGGGTACTTCTTGAACCCCTACTACTACTATCCAAACAAAATTCAAATTGAGAAAGATGGAAAATTTAGAGCAGCCGTGATCACTTGCATAACAATGATGACTGAAAAAGATGAAGAACAAGATATGATGATTGAAGAACTCAAGGAGTATAGAGGGGAGAAGGAATCCTTTAGAACGGACATCGCCACAAGACAGAGAAGAAACAAAAACTATGATCCTGGTGAGTGCTTTGCTGATTTTATACCACTTCCCCTCTTTGTCATGATTTTATTTGTCCAACTAATAATTTGTCCATGGCTTTATGCAGCAACATGGTGGTTGAATCATGGCACAAGCTCACCAAACCTGAAGAATTTAGCAGTAAAGATTCTTAGTTTGACATGCAGCTCCTCACCTTGTGAGAGAAAATTTTCAGCGTTTGAACAAGTAAGAAATCTTGCAGCTCCTTACTTCGATTTGCATGTCATAAATCAAACATGTTTTTAATTCTGGATGCAACAATTTGCTTCTACCAGTAAAACTCATGATGTTCAATTTTGTTTTAAGCTAGCACTCCCTCAGTTCCATAATAGATGACTTTCACATAGATGTATCTAGACATATTTTAGTACTAGATACATCCATTTGAGAGTCATCTAATATAGAACGAAGTGAGTACAAGGTTGCACATAACTATGCTATTTGGAACATGCTAAAAGAATGAACTTCTCTCAGATCATTTCCTTAGCCAACTATTACCTGATTGTAGATTATACATTTACAATCAATCAATCTTTATTGCAGATTATACATTTATACTTCTACATATATATGGATGTTGCTTACTAAAATTTCCATACACTACACTACACAGGTCCATGCAAAGAAACGCAGTAGGCTACTTAGTGATAGGCTTAGGGACCTTGTATTTGTGAAAGTCAACTCGTGGATGATGTATAAGAAACAGAACAAGAGAAGAGACCCCATAGAGAATATAATTGATGATGTTCTCGAGGATGGTGAGATGTTGGGATTGTTCCCGAAGACAATGTTCAAGTTGAACAAGAACAAGATGATACTGTAACTCAGGAATCAGAAGCATCAACTACATCACAAGCCCAAGGAAAGAGACGTGCACACATTAGGAAGAAGAGGGAGAAGAGTGTTCATTCTTTGCTTAAACGTGTCCAAGAAGATGTTGTACTTTCTGATTATTTGAGTTCTTCAGCGTCGGAAAAAGAAGGTAATCAACCTCAAGATGGTGACACTCTCTCTGATGCTTCATCTGACTCAGATTGATCACATGAAGGCCTTGCTGGTTATCTGAACGTAGCTTGCTGTGAACCTGCTCTATCTCTGAGCTTGTTGTTGTCGTTATGTAATATGTGGAAAAACCATATCCTAAACTTCCTTTTGCTACCTGTTAATTGCTTTTGTTAGCTATGTAACTAATATTTGGGCTGAACTATGTGATGACCTGTTGCTACTTAAACAATTAAACTCATCGTTATTCTATCTTCTATGCGACTTTTAAAGTGTTAATACGTTATACAACTATAAAGATGTTGCCCAAATCTTTTTTTTCATTATTTAGCAAAATCGGCTATAGCCTTTTGTAGCTTCCGGAATCGCCGGGGCTATTTGCAATAGCCCGCTATTTGCAACTTTGAAACATACCGTGTGGTTCCTCTATATCCCAACCGACACAACGCTCCTTGCGCCCCCACGATAGAACACGTCGTTTGTATACGACCGTTCCCCTTGTATAAATACTCTGATCATCTTGAAATAAAGCAGTTGTTGCAACCATTCTCTTTCATTCACAACAGCTGTGTCTCTGTGCACCATACATGCAGCGAGTTTGAGAAGGCCTGGCACGGGAGGAGCACAAGTCGACGAGTGACCCGAGCTTAGCACGCGCACGGTAGCTGTGTGACTGGCGTACCGTGGAGGAGCTGAGCGTGGGGCTGTAGGCCTAGTTTGGCACCTCACCGTTTTTGAAACTAGAGTATTGCAAAATCATAGTATTTCGTTGCCAGGCAAAGAATACTTCAATTTTAGTAAATATTTCAGTTTAGAAAAAAACCTCTTTCTCAAATACTTAAAAAACTACTACAGTTTTAGTGGATACTTCAGTTTTAACAATTTTTGACAAATGAGACCACTTCAAAAAACGAATTGGCAAAAAGGACCACCTGCGAGTGGAATTGGCAAAAGTGCCGTGGCGGCAGGCCAGCCAGCCGACACGTGGCACATGCCGCCACGGTCGGAGGCGGCAGGGCCTGCCGCCACGGGCCCAGGCAGCACGGTGCGGTCGGCGACGGAACGGAATTTCGGCCGGTACGTGGCGGGCCATGCCGCCTCGGCTGGTGGCGGCATGCCTGTGCACCGACAGCCCGCTACGCCCCTATGATGATTACGAGGACACCAACCTGCCGCCTGGGAGGCAGGCGGCACCCTGGCCTCCTCACGCCATGCCCCAGATTCTCTGTCCCAGGCGACCCTAACTCCGAGAAAGCAGGTTATTCGTTGCTGTGTAAAGATGTTGATTATACAGTGAGATAACTGCCATCATTCCAATGCGTCTGATTACAATGATTCCGTATATTTTACGCGCCCGACGCAGCAGCACGAGATCGAGACCTCTCTCCTGGTTCTATTTATAGCAGCTGCTCGCTCACGCTTCATCGCTCAGTTACAACACTTCTAGCTAGTGTGTTGGTCCGTTCGTGAGGTTGCATTAGAGTGATGGCAGATAGTGGTAGTGGTGGTATCGATCCAAATAACTCATGGTGTATTCTATATCATGCGGCAAAAGGTTCTTGCGCCAATAGGAGGGAGGGTAGAGCGGCAGTTAGTTTTAGTGATATAATGAGTGAGCGGTACCACGCCGATGCTCTGGGGGAAAATTTAGCCACATATCAGCTCCCGCCTAGATCCACCGATGAAATTAGGGATGAACTAGTGAGGTGGCGTCATAAATGGCAGAGAGTATGTGAGCTAAAAAGAATTGAGTCGGGGCTTCGGGGATTGCCTATCTCAACTACTAGCGATCTGATATAATTTTCAGACGAGGCTTATGCACTTCACGTTGTGAGGACCAGCTGCATATAAATAGGCAAGACTCGACACGGTGAGCTGCTGCATGAGAATCTGCACAATTATTGTTGGAATATGTGTCGAATATGTGTACGTGTAGGGTTACAATTGGACTTGTAATTAGACGGAAGGTTAGGTGTTGGAGTCAAACACGTGTAACCTGGCCTAATATATAAAGGCACCGGGGGTAACCCAAATAGACACGACGAAAGCTAGTAGGCTAGACACAAGATCACGAGGGGACGGTCCGGCGCCCGTGGCAGGGGCGGCCGGACCGGCGTGGCGTTGAGATCTGGTGCGTCTGTATTGCCTCGGCGGGCTTGTCGTCGACGGTACTTTGACTAGTACATGGGGAGGAGCGCCCGTAGTCATGCCCCGCAGATGTAGGCGTTGAGCGCCGAACTGCGTTACCAAATCTCGGTGTCATGTTTGCTGTGATTGCTTGGCCTCGGTAGATCGATTAAGCGCCTCGGATTTGTAACAAGTGGTATCAGAGCGAGGTTCGGACGCGCTGGAAATTGATCTAGAGGTGACTGCCATACGGATGTGCTGATTTCGTTTGCCTCAAGGAGACGATCGAGGATATTAGCAGGGATCGGAAACGGCAGGTCAGAAGTAATCAGATCGTATTTGGATTGGACTCGACGTACCAGCAATTTCGGCAAGCGCAGGCCATCGGCGCTACCAGCGAGAACAACGTACGCAGGCCGAGGCGTGGGACTCTGGTGCACAGGCGACTGGCTGACCAAGGCAGGCCCTCCGCGGGCAACGCCATGCAGGCGCACGAGAGGCACGGGTACAGGTCAAGTCGCATCACGCCAAGGCTTGGATAGGACCAGGCCATTGAGCTGTCCAATCAGGCCATGTACGTGCATGGTGTCCAAGGTGATTGCACGTTGGTGCACTTCATGCAGCGATCAGTCATGCAGCGATTAGTGGGCAGAGATTTGGTATATATAAAAGAAAAAAATGTTGCCAAATGTCCACGGGTGTGTGCATGGAGGCAGTTTGTAACATGATCAAGTTTGATCTATTAATCTGCTATGGTGTACACAGCTAAGCTACGTTCAAGCATTGACAAGAGAATTAATTGTGCAATTGCATGGAGGTTGATTCTAGGTCAGTCTGCTGAGAGGGATTGGAACGCGTGGACAGGGCGACAATAGGCGCATAAGGCGTCGCGGAGGATCATGCATATACGGGTGCCGGATAGTGCACGGCAATTTGGCGGGTGTACTAGGCGCAAGGTGGAGCATGGTCGCAGTCGGATACGTTTCGACTGGGTCGGACTGGACAGTCTGACGGGACAGAATACGGTGAACATCGGCGATGACGACGTAGGAGCGTGACGGCTGATGGTGTCCGGATTCTGTGGCGTGGAAACACGTGGCGCATGCCTGAGGGGGTGCGCGCTTCGACATGCGGCGGCGCGGGGTTGATTCAAGATGGTGTACACATAATATCTTGAGGTCGACGTGGCGCGGGGTGGACTGATCATCTACCATGGAGTCATGTTGAAGGTGGAGCTGGAGTCCAAAGATTCCACTCGGCTGATGGAGGGGCTACGGCGTAAGCTAGCAGAGAGCCGAAGCCTAGTCAGCGGGAAGGCGAGAAGCACGTGATTCGGACTGGAGCTCAGGGTTCGGAGGGATACGTGGAACTCGGCACCGGTCGGGTATGACTGGTGGTATCTGCAGTGGGGTCTGAGATGGTGTGGGTACGCGACCCTGAAGATCTTGGCCAAGATTGTGGATGCTCGACGCGGTAATAGCGGCGAGGCGTGCGGTAAGCACGGGACACGGCGACGGGACGAGGCACGGACGGTCGGACATGAGGTTTGACATGTGTGCAGGGGTTCTGAAGCAGTGTTGGCGAGTACCAGGTTCGAGTTGGTGACTGGGTCTATCGGGATTGACATCAAGTGATGGACATGAGTCGGCCATGGAGAATCTGCGAAAGCGGTGATGAGACAGTTGTGAATTTGACTGGAGATGACTTAAGGCAACGGCGAAATTTCTTCAAGGTTTCAGAGATGCAGTCAACAATAGCGAGAATGATGAGTTCAGGTAACTCTTATTTGTGACACCTAATATGTGAGTTGTTCACTTTCACATTGATCAAGGACGAGGCCACCAAGGTGACGATGCAACGGCGTTGTCGATATGGTGACTTTATGATCGTTGTGTGATGGCGGTGGACGGATACTCCGGAGATTTGGGAGCACAAGACAAGAGTGCGGAAGAACTTAATTTTCGTGGGAGTATTGACTGTGGTGAAACAAGGAAGGAAGTACGGTTGCAGGTGGAGTCATATGGAGTCAATGGAGTAGCAACGGAGCTCATGATTAATGGTTCAAGTCCAGGTATACAGAGGTTCGTACATGACGGCTTCAAGACGGCGAAGGACATATTCGCCAAGGTGGAGTTTGTTGGAATATGTGTCGAATATGTGTACGTGTAGGGTTACAATTGGACTTGTAATTAGACGGAAGGTTAGGTGTTCGAGTCAAACACGTGTAACCTGGCCTAATATATAAAGGCACCGGGGGTAGCCCAAATAGACACGACGAAAGCTAGTAGGCTAGACACAAGATCACGAGGGGACGGTCCGGCGCCCGTGGCAGGGGCGGCCGGACCGGCGTGGCGTTGAGATCTGGTGCGTCTGTATTGCCTCGGCGGGCTTGTCGTCGACGGTACTTTGACTAGTACATGGGGAGGAGCGCCCGTAGTCATGCCCCGCAGATGTAGGCGTTGAGCGCCGAACTGCGTTACCAAATCTCGGTGTCATGTTTGCTGTGATTGCTTGGCCTCGGTAGATCGATTAAGCGCCTCGGATTTGTAACAATTATTAGACTATACGCGTAGAAGTTTGGACAATTAACGAACTGTGCTCCCTCCCCGCAATCAGCGCTGTCTGTCCGAAAAGAGATCACCGCGCACCGCGCGAACGAATCTCACCTGCGTGCTTTCTCCTCCACCGAATAATGCTAACAGTGTCCACCACCTAAAAAAGCTCCTCGGAATCAGTGTGGTTTGTCCTCCACCGAGCTGGTTGGTGGCTTTCTTTGCGCGGAAATTGCGCCCGCTGTCGACCACGCCTGCGTGCCGCTCGCCCGCGTGCTGCTCGCCTCGTAATCAGCGTCCCGCGTAATCAGCGTCCTGCGCTGCGTGTGCAGTCCGCTGTCGGGCCAGGGAATCTTGCGCGCGCTGAGAGAAGGCCAGGGTGCCGCCTGCCTCCCAGGCGGCAGGTTCCCCTCTCGTAATCGTCGCCGTGCACAATTTCCGTTTCCGTCGCCGCATGCAACGTGCCGCCTTGGCCCGTGGCGGCAGGCCCTGCCGCCTCCGACCGTGGCGGCATGTGCCACGTGTCGGCTGGCCAGCCTGCCGCCATGGCACTTTTGCCAATTCCACTCGCAGATGGTTCTTTTTGCCAATTCGTTTTTTATAGTGGTCTCATTTGTCAAAAATTCTAGTTTTAAAAGCTTATTATTTACTTGATCCAAACGCCTTAAAATATTCAATACTTCGGCATTTTCAGAAACTGAAACATTTTCTCAATACTTCAAAATTACTTTGATGTCAAACGGAGCCGTATCGTTTATGGACTTGTGCGGCTGGGTCCGGGGTGGTCGCCTGATGGCGATGCCCAGGCGGAGCGTGCCCGCTTTATTCCGCGAGGAACACAGAGACGGCTAGGTAACTTCGATCGGAATAAGCTGGTGGGGGGCAGTTTGTGAAAGAAACTCCCAAAAGAAGTCACCCGAACTCAGAAGCCGCACTGGAATTCTCTTCTCGCGGCGCCTTTTCTCGCGAGAAAAGCACAACCGACAAGAACAAAGAACCACCGGAAGTCACTGACCTCGGGGTCTCCGCTCTCCAGCAGCCTCCACTACACCAGACCAGACACGAACAACGCGGCGTCGCAGTTTTCACGGCAGCATATATAGCTGGTGGTTTCATCAGAATAGGCTGACGGCGACAGCTTCGAAAGTCGAAGCCATCCGCCCGTCGAACCCGGAGGAAAACGACGCACCAAAACAGGACTCTGCTGACGGTTCAACTTGTTGACGGAACGAGAGAATGCAATGGACGGCATCTAGCACACGGAACATCATAAAGGTGGCCAATGGAATGTTAGTTTCGTTGACAGAAAACACAGCGCACTAGGTGATCTCAATTCAGAAAGATGAACACGAAGTGATTTTTGTGCCGCGTACTGCCAACGGCTTTTCTGTTTTTCCTGCTCTTTATTCAGAAAGCAAAACAACCACGCCGCAGAGTTCGCCACGCTCCCGACTGAATCGTGCCATCCCACGATTGGAGCGCGTCCTACGGTGATCCTACGAGTGCGGGCGTGAACGCACAGACCGCGTCATCGCCAACGTTCTTTAACGGAAACAAACACCTAACGTTTAACTGAAACTAGCTACTACTGAACCTGTAAGTTCAGCTAACTGGAAAACGCCTAGCAACGACAGGATTACAGAGGTAACAAATCTCCCCCTAATCGTGTTGTTGCCTACTTTATTTCCGCAACTCCGATTCTGCTCCTAAGCCCCTGGAAGCGAACTCGCCCTAGGGCCTTGGTCAGGACATCAGCTAGCTGCGCCTCCGTGTTGATGTAGTCAATGTCGATGTCACCTTGCTCAACGTAGTCACGGATCAGATGATATCGAACATCGATATGTTTGCTTCGATCATGAAACACAGGGTTTTTACTGAGCGAGATAGCTGATTTGTTGTCAACCAACAACCTTGGTGGTCTTGGCTCTTCATCCAGCAGATCTGCGATTAGCCTGCTGAGCCAAACTCCCTGACAGGCCGTGGTGGCTGCTGCGATGTACTCGGACTCGCACGAAGACACTGCCACCACGCGCTGCTTCAGAGATTGCCAGCTGACAGGGCTTTGTCCAAGGAAGAGAATCATCCCCGTCGTACTCTTCCTGTCGTTGACATCACCAGCCAAGTCAGCATCGCTGTATGCCAGGAGTTTCAGTGCACCACTCCCTCTACTGTAGGTAACACCAAAATTCAGAGTCCCTGCCACATAACGCAGCAGGTGCTTCACCGCAGCCAGGTGTTCAGTCGTTGGTTTCTCCATAAATCTGCTAACATACCCAACTGCAAAGGTAATATCAGGTCGTGTATGAACTAGGTACCTCAAACTTCCCACGATGCTGCGATACTCAGTGGCATCCACCAGCTTCCCGTTGCCATCTTTGCTCAGTTTTAGTCGTGGCTCCATTGGAACTGCACACGGGTTGCAGTCCTCCATCCCTCCTTTCTGCAGCAGTTTCTTTGCGTATGATGTCTGACGAAGCGTGACATCACCATCTTGCTGCTGCACCTCAATTCCCAGATAATAACTGAGCTCGCCGAGGTCGCTCATCTTAAACAGATTTGTCATCTCCTTCTTGAATTTCTTCACTTCCTCAATGCTTGACCCTGCGATCACAAGATCATCGACGTATACGCCGACCAAGAGTACCTGTCCACCTCCGCCGCGGCGATACACTGCATGCTCAGTCTCACTTCGATGAAACCCGAGAGTATGTAGACTCGCATCAAGCTTTGAGTTCCATGCCCTCGGCGCTTGTCGCAGCCCGTAGAGCGCTTTCTGCAACCGCAGCACCTTGTTCTCCTCCCCTCTCTCTTGGAAGCCAGGAGGTTGCTCGACGTAAACCTCTTCGATCAGCTCGCCGTTGAGGAAGGCGGTCTTCACATCCATGTGGTGAATGGGCCATCCTCGGTGTGCTGCAATGGCGATCAGCACACGCACCGTTTCCATCCTTGCGACAGGGGCAAAGACCTCCTCGAAATCTATCCCTTGCCGCTGCACATACCCCTTTGCGACGAGACGGGCCTTGCGCTTAATCACCTGACCATTCGCGTCGCGTTTGATCTTAAAGACCCACTTGAGGCCTATGGCACGATGCCCTGGTGGAAGCTCAGAGAGGCGCCATGTATCGTTGGACTTGATGCTCTCCATTTCCTCGGCCATGGCGTCGCGCCACCCCTTCTCTCCCTTTGCCTCGGCGTAGGAGGCTGGTTCTCCTTCGAGTTCTGGATCGACCGGTGATGCCTCCTCCTCCTCTCCGAACAGCACATAATCTGCGAGCTGTGAATTGGGTTGCACGATCCCGTCCTTGGCTCGGGTGCGCATGGGATGCACATTTCCTGCCGTGGCAGCACTTTCTTCCAAATTCGCTGCCGTGGCAGCCGTTTCCCCCTCTTCTTCTGCCGCAGCAGCTCTTTCGTTGTCGCCTCCGTCAGGATCGTCAGCCGCAGTGGGTGTGGCCCCCATGGGGAAGCCAGATGGAGAGGACGGTGTCCGCGGCTCCGTGCGGATGCTCGAGCTGACGCGATTCGTCAGCATCGCAGGGAACGAGTAGTGCTCGACGGTGAAGCTCTCCATGCCTGTGTTCTGTTCCTCCGCCCGCCCCGTTGCAGCCCAGTCCCACCTCGCTTCCTCGTCAAAGACGACATCGCGAGATACGTGAACTCGATCTGTAGCTGGATCATAGAGGCGATACGCAGCGGATCCAGGTTCGTAGCCGAACAGCACCATCGGAGAGCTTCTATCTTCCATCTTCTTCAGATTTGGCCTGGTGACTTTGACGTGAGCCACGCAGCCGAAGACACGCAGGTGGTGCACCGTTGGCCTGCGTCCATGCCAGGCCTCGTAGGGAGTCTTGCCACTGACACTTTTGGTGGTGCCACGGTTGAGGAGGTATACCGCTGTCGTCACGGCCTCCCCCCAAAACCGTACTGGCACTGCCTTGGTCTTCAGTAAGCAGCGCGCCATGTTCACCACAGTTTGGTTGCGCCGCTCGACGACACCGTTTTGCTGTGGCGTGTACGGCGCCGTCAACTGACGTTGCACGCCCTGCTCAGAGAAGTAGTCTCCAAGTTCCTTGGAGGTGAACTCACCCCCACGATCCGTGCGCAGCACCTTCAGCCTGCGTCCACTCTGCAGTTCAGCTGCTGTCTGGATTCTCTTGATCGCCGATGCAGCTTGGTCTTTCGTGGCGAGGAGTGAGATCCACATATATCTGCTGAAATCATCCACCATTAGGAGGAAATATCGTTTACCTCCTGGCGTCGGTGGATCAATGGGACCGCAGAGGTCTGCGTGCACCAGGCCGAGCTGCTCGTCTGCTCGATTCCATGCCTGGCGCGGGAACGATGCGCGTTTGTGCTTCCCTGCGAGGCACGCATCGCACACGCGCTCGATCTCGTCGATCAGAGGAAGTCCATGCACCATGCCCCCCCGCGACAGTCGCCGGAGCGCGTCGAAATGCATGTGGCCATAGCGCGCGTGCCAGCGCCAGCCATCTTGTCCGCCGTGCGCGGCGAAGCACACTGGCCGTGTGAGCTCGAGACGAAGGATGTAGAGGCGCCCATAGGATCTTGGCACGCAGGCGAGCAGCCGGTCGTCGGGGTCGCGCAGTCGCAGAACGCCGTGATGGATGTGGGTGTCGTAGCCCAGCTCGTCCAGTTGCCCCAGTGACACGATGTTGCTGCGAAGACGCGGGATGAAGTACACCTCCGAGAGCGTGAGGTGCTCCCCTCCCTTGCTCGTGAAGAGGATTGTGCCACGCCCCTCGATCTCCACGGACGAATCGTCCCCGAGCTTCACTGTGCCGTGCACGCCGGTGTCCAGCTCGGAGAAGTATTCGCGTCGTCCACACATATGATTACTGGCTCCAGAGTCCAGGAACCAGGACGTGTCGCAGCTTGCACCGTCCCTCGTCTTCCTCGCCTGAGAGCGCTCCTCATTCAACAGGACGCGCTGCTCGCTCGTCACCTCGCCATGGCGTCTCACGGTGAGGGTGTCCAGACACGCGACGTACAGCACTGGTTTCTCCTCTTCCTCCCCTTGCACGAGGTTCGCACGCTCCTTTCGCTCTCGCCGTGGCTCAGGGCAGTCCCTGGAGATGTGACCGGCGAACTGATTGCAGTTGTAACACTTTATCTTCGTCATGTCACGGTCGCCGCCAGCCGCCCGCTGGGCGCCGTCGCGGCCGTTGCCTTGCGCCTTGCCCTTCCACTTTGGCTTTCCTTTTGCGCCGCCGGAAGTGGATCCTTGCGCCTGCTGCTTCTGCTTTCCGCGCGCGATCCATTCCTGTTCTGTGAGGAGAACCTGGCCGGTGGCTTGGGGCGTCGTGCCGATGCTGCAGCGCTCGGCGGCCGAGCGCAATCTTCCTATCAATTCCTCAACAGACATGCCGTTCAGATCGAGCAAGGTCTCGATCGAGCAGGCTATCTGTGAGTACTGGACAGGGACCTCTCTGAGGAACTTTTGCACGACCTTGATCTCCTCCACCGTGTCGCCCAGAGAACGGAGGTTGTTCACCAGGCCCGTGATGCGCATGCCGAACGCATCCAGTGACTCCCCCTCCTTGAAGGCGATCTGCTCAAATTCCTTGCGCAAGCGCTGAGCTGTCGCCTCCCGAACGCGGTTCACGCCCACGCGCATCATGCGGATTGCTTCCCACGCCTCGTGCGCGGACTCCTTGACGGCGAGCACTGGCACCATGTCAGGGGGCGCCGCGCGGATCAGCGCCGAGAGCGCCGCCATGTCCTCGCGATCGCCCGGCTCGCCCACGCCGGACACCGCCTCCCAGAGGCCCTGTGCACGAAGATTGATCTTCATGACAAGTGCCCATTCGATGTAGTTGGTCGCCGTCAGCGTGGGGTAGACAATGTTTCCGCCGAAGTTGGTGCGCTCCTGCACCACACGCTCGTGGACGACGATTTCGTTTCCGCCCCTACGAACCACGCTCCGCCCGCGGCTTCTGCTCCGAGGCCTCGTGGGTGATGGTGTCGCCGTTGCCGCCGCGTTTGCGGCCGCCGTCGCAGCCGCCGTTGCGGCAGCCGCTGCTGCCGCCGTTGCAGCCGCGTTCGCCGCCGCCACTCCATCTCCTCCCCCGCCTCCTACGTTGGCCATGTCTGAGAACCGTGAAAGGCTCTGATGCCAATTGTTAGTTTCGTTGACAGAAAACACAGCGCACTAGGTGATCTCAATTCAGAAAGATGAACACGAAGTGATTTTTGTGCCGCGTACTGCCAACGGCTTTTCTGTTTTTCCTGCTCTTTATTCAGAAAGCAAAACAACCACGCCGCAGAGTTCGCCACGCTCCCGACTGAATCGTGCCATCCCACGATTGGAGCGCGTCCTACGGTGATCCTACGAGTGCGGGCGTGAACGCACAGACCGCGTCATCGCCAACGTTCTTTAACGGAAACAAACACCTAACGTTTAACTGAAACTAGCTACTACTGAACCTGTAAGTTCAGCTAACTGGAAAACGCCTAGCAACGACAGGATTACAGAGGTAACATGGAACAGATGCTCCACTTCGCCAGCAATTTTGATCGGATGAAGAATAGCGGAACTAGTAGTACTGTAATTGCATTGGATTAAGCCAGAGATGGTGACATCAAGCAACATTGTACTGTACTACAAAAGCAGGCAAGGGGAATATAATTCTCAGCACACAAAGAAAGCAGAGCTAGTAGAACATCACCATCACCATCATCATCATCCATGGTCGACCACATTATCTAAAGAGGCTACTAAACCAGCGATTCTTTACCAGTACCTTCTTCGCACCCTGGATTCACCCAGTATCTTATTCAGTTCAGGCCAAAGGCATGGCGACACTACTAGATCTGGGACGACTAACCAACGGTCTCGTTCAGGTCCATAGGCTTGGCCTCCGGCTCTGGCTCCTCGACGGTCTCGTCATCTGCCATAGGCTTGGACTCCGACGACCCTTCCCCGACGGTCTCGTAGAGCCCCATCGGCTTGGACTCAGACGACTCGGTCTCCGGCGACCCCTCCCCGAACACCTTGGCGATGCGCTCGATGGGGATGGCCGGGAGGTACCGGGCTCCGGCGAGCCCGCGCTGGGCCGCGTAGACGATCACCCTGTTGTACTTCTCGCACCAGTAGGCGGCGGTGGGCACGGCGATCTGCGCCACCTGCGAGAACAGCGGCAGCCTGTTCAGCGAGCGCCAGACGGAGACGGCGAGGTGCTCCGCCGCCGGCTCGTAGCGCACGTACAGGTCCTTGGCCGCCGGCTCGATCCTCTCGTACGCGTCCTTGGCCACCGGCTCCACCTTGCCGTACGCGAGGCGAGCCGCGCCGGTCACGCCCGACCGCAGCGCCTCGTCGGCGATCTCCCTGGCCACCACGTACGCTTTGGCTGATGCGGCCTTGAGGGTCGACGGGAGGCGCCGGTCCACCTCCTGCACCGCGCCGTCCACCTGCCATCGTCAACGTGCAAGCAAGTTAGCAAATACAGTACTAGCACTAGCAACAACACGACACCGAGCATGCTCTCGGAATTTGCCAAACAAAAAGAGGAGACGCCATGCTTGGAATTTAGTAGTACAGCAACTGTCACCGGATCCCTACAGCAAGCAAATTCAGCCCCTCCGCGAACGCCGGCATGTGATTCACCACCACCGCGACCTCGGAGTCTCCGCCAGTGCTAGTATCATGCGCCGGAATCAGAGGAATCTCGGGAGGCAGATTCTACGCGCCAGCACGGGGAATTCTCCGCCACACAGCTCAGCCACCAAACTAGGCCCTACTGCAGACTACATAGGTTGTTCACCGCCACACAAATCAGCCGCGGCGCACCACAGGCAGCGCCTTCCCGTGCCACCCTGCGTGCGCAGCATGGCAACATAACACTCCTACTTCACCGGCGAGACAAACGCGCTACAGCGGCGCCGGGAAACGAGGGCGACCGTACCGACTAATCGACGCTACCGCGGAGAAGAGGGGGGCTCGCGAGTCGTGTGCTCGACCGTGTGGCGTACCTTGCGGTCGACGAAGGCGAGGATGTCGAGGGGGAGGTCGTGGAAGCGGTCGTAGACGGGGCCGGCGACGCCCTTGACGGCGGAGTCGACGGCGTCGACGCCGGGGCGGAGCGGGCCGGCGTGGTCCCTGGCGAGCGCGTAGAGCCCCGCGATGCACAGCGCCGCCTGCGCCGCCGCCACGTGCACGAACTCCAGCCGCCTCAGCCTCGGCCTCTCCTGCAATCAACCAACATCACGCGCCCAAATTACCGGACCAAATCAGCACAAACCGCGCACCAAATCGAGCCGAGGAGCAAGGTAGGAGGGAGGAGTCGTTTCGGCTCTCACCTGCGTGCTGGGCTCCGCCATCTCTCGCGAATCGAACGGGGGCTTCTAGTTCTAGAACCTGCGGGGAGTCGGGGGAGACGGAATTTTTGCCCTTTTGCTGCTTGGCTAAAACGAGAAGAGGAACGAAATGGCAGGGGGTCGGAGGCGGGGCCCCTATATAGGCGGCGACGGGGGTCCCTGGGCCGTGCGATGGGGTGGGCGTCAGATCGCGGCCGTCCGTGTTCGCTAGAACAGTCCAGATTCCGGAGCGGGGCCGGCACGTACGTCCTGGTTGGCGTGACGGACACGTGGTTTGAGGGAGAGGGCCACGTCGCTACCGGCGGTATCTTCTCTTTCCTCGTCTCACCGTCGATCCGTGTGCGTCGTGAGGGGCGATAGATGCCGTGACGATGGTCCCGGTTTGGAGTTTTGTGCAACTGCTTTGGAGGATGGACGGCTGTGGTGGCCGGAGTTCGGCGCCGTGGAGCGCGGTGCACGCCGATGATGTCATTGCGCTGGTGCAGACGATAATGCTTCTGGAAGTACGCCCACGCTCCAAGGACCGTGCATGCGACTTTGCGTGAACATTCAAGCTCCAGATTTTTCTTTTTTTAGACGGAAGGCTCCCAGATTTAAATTAATAAAGCCAACCGGCTGGTTCAACAAGTACCCTCTCGGTTTATAGTTTACTAAAAAGGGCTTTATATCTTGAAGCAGAGTTAGTACAACCTAGTCGCTCATAGAATGCAATAGTACATGATAACACTACAGGACGCAGTCGAGACGCCGACGGGGTCTCACTGTCGGCGTAGGCCACTTTGTCGTCGGCGTATCCAGAGCCCGACGGTGGCCGTCGGCGAAAAGGAATCCCCGTCAGCGTATGAACTGACCGTCGGCGTACGATAGGTGGTGGGCCCCACTGGAGTCCGTTACGGTCCACGGCGCTCGCGATACGCCGACGGGTGTGGATGGGCCGGCCGTCGGCCTATATGCCACGTGGAGGCCTGCTGGGCCGAAGCCGCACGCGCGACGCCGACGGGTGGGGATGGGCTGGCCGTCGGCGTCTGGGCCGCACCTGGCGCGCGCATAGCCCGACGGGGACCCCGTCGGCGTCTGGGCCGTGCTGGGCCACGCTGCGGGCGACGTGGAGTGCTGCTGGCCGCACGATGGCGACCTGGGCCATCCAGAGGCCGACGGGGATCCCGTCGGCGTATAACCTGCTTTTTTTGTTTTTTTTGCTGCTGCTTCGTTTTGGCCTATTTTAATGCGAATTAAATTGCAGAAAAAATAAAAAAAAAATTGAAAAATCACACATGCAACATCCAAACATCATATCCATATCATCCAAACATCGTACAAGGTACAAAGTCATCCAAACATCATCCAAACATCATCGATAGTGCAATACAAAGATCATCCTCCTAGCTAGACATCGCCGGAGCTTGTTGTGCCCATCTCGAACTGAGTGAAAATAGGCGTCGCTCTGCGCTCGGTCGAACCATGCCCGGAACTCGGGGAGGGAGTAGCACTCGGCGATGCACCAGGAGAGTGAAACGGTGTGATCGTGCGACTTGGCGAGCCATCGGCACGGCCAAAGGGAGTAGCCCCGGAGTGTCCCGATCCCTACATGCATTTTTTTTAGCAGAAGTTAGCAACGCGTACTTGGCGGGCACATGACAGCGGTAACGACTGGTTTGGCATATAACTTACCGGTGTACTCACGTAGGCTACACGAGTGAAGTCCTCCTTCGTTGGAAACCGTGGCGGCATATCAGGCATAGGTGGTCGCGGAACTTGTATTGTCATCCGCTTTCCAGTGGAATAAAACCTCTCGTCCGCCTAAAAGATATTTTTGATGTTAGACTTTGCAGAAATAAAGGTTCAAAGTAGAGGAAAGTAAGACTTGTCATCATTTGCAGAAAGAAAATGGTGAAACTTACATCATCGCGCGCTCGTTTCCAGACCTTATAGGCCCTTTTCTTCTCCTCCCACTCGGCATACTTAACATTGTACTCCGCCATAGCTGCATCGTAGGCATCGCCTATAGAACACTACAATTTCAAGAAAAATGAATCTCGATGTAAGTTGAATCTCGTCAAGTTAGGCACTAAGGAAAAGGGAATGAGATTGAGAAGAACTTACTTCGGCGCGAGCTTTGGAAGCCCGTCGAGGAGGAGGGACAACGGGGCCGTCAGCGGTGAGGGTGGCCGTGACACGCGTGAGGCACAAGTCGGGAGTACGCGGGATCACCTGGTTAAGGCAGCGAAGACGGCCATACTCCCTGCCGTGCCCGCCCACGACCAAAGCCATCACGTCGGTCTCCTCCTCAATAGGGTTTTCCACGTGAGGATGGAAACCCTGGAACGTCGTCGAGTAACCATCTAAGTCCTTCTTGGCGCTGCCGTAGTACTCTGGAAGCGAGGGCTGAGGCTTGGATGGATCGGCCTTCCTGATCCTCATCTTCTCCCATGCTCCAATCTGCGTAATAGGGACATTCCCCGTGATGGACTCCTGCATCGCCAAAGAAATGTTATGCATACCGGATAGAAACATGACGGGAATAAATGCATGTTGTTCGATGTTTGCACATACAAAGTTTTCCTTGAAGGTAGCAAGGTTGCGGTTTCCCGCACAGTGTGTCCCCTCGTGGCCGCGGTTTGCCTTGTTCCGCTTGCTTAAGGCGTTGAACGCCTCATTCTCCCCGAGCCAAATTCCCACCAGCGCCTTCTATGCGTCCTCTTTACCATCGGCCCACTGGGGCATAACCTGAAAAATTCAAGACTCATTTTGAAGAACAGATAATACAAATTGCAGTTTAGCAGCAACATATGATACCATTGACAATTTTGTCTTACCGCGGTGTAATCTTCCAAAGTCATCGCAGGCTTTGCAATCACATTCTCATGCTTCGGCGACGTCTTGCCGAACTTCTCAGAACTGAAATGATTAATGAAGGTATTTCTTACATTGTAGAACTGCTGTCGTGTCAGCTTCTTACATGCCCCTTGCACAGTCATGTTCGCCAAGGTCTAATCCTCCGGAAGAACCCTAAAGAATCTCTGTAAACATGCATAAAACGATTGTGAGAGTAAAGAGTTAGCATGGTGGGGGCATCAACTATGAACGTAATTGGAAAACTTCGCGTTACCCAGAACATGCTGATCACGGCGTCAGCAGCTGTCTCGAAGCCCGGGCAAGCGGCGGCCTCATAGTCTACCCAATAGCGGGCTAGCTTCCTCTCGCCGTTGGGAACAACAGTGTAAAAGGCCGGCCAGTACTTACTAAGCAGAGCTCCAAGCAAAGTGTTAGGAACACGGCTCCCCTTTGGATAGGTCCAGTTGCTGCAGAATAATCAAATATTAGTACATGTCAAATTGTTTTGGTACAAATGAAATGGCGTGTTCAAAATTAGTATAGTAACTTACTCAACTTCGTTAGGCTTAATGATGATTTTCTCGTCCTCGGTTTTAGGCATCTTGGACTCATCAGAGACAGTCGTTTCCCCACGAATCCGTGGCTTCTTCGCGGACCCCTCGCCACGAGACACCGACCCCTCGCCGCCAGACACCGTCCCCTCGCCACGAGACACCGTACCCTCATCGCGATACTGCGTCTCCTCGTCTCGAGACGCCAACTCACGGGAGTGTGAAGCCACGTCGCCAGAAGCGGAGGGTATGTCACCACCCTCTAGTAGTGCTCGTCCGCCACCTCGCCCTCGTCCTCCACCTCGCCCTCGTCCTCCCCTCGGAGGGAGTGGAACAACAGTAGTGTATCTAGGGTTCAAAATAGGCTCCCATCCACTGTTGGTAGGCTTCCTCTGGCGCAGCGAGTTCAGCAAACTGGCCGATGATTATTTGCCTTGGCTCATATTGGTGGATCACCTGCATTGAGAAAGGGTAAACAGTAAGCATAAAGATGTAATGCAATTAAGAAGCATGTTAGAAAATACTAAGAATAATAAAGACATAAAAATACTAAGCATAAAGATAAATACTAAGCATAATAAAGACATAAAAAGACCCTCACCACGAATCATCACTCTTATAATTAGTTCTTAAGTTCTCATCGTCACTATCAACATCACTATCACGAGTGAAGTAAATTGGAGGCTCCTCGCACGGTGGAGGCTCATCATCGCTGTCATTTTCCTCCTGCAACGTGTTGAGCATGTCTATGTCCTTTATATTCACCACTACCTCACCCCCTGTCGGTGCATCGTATTCGAGATTCTCGAGACCTTGTATGTCAAAGTCTCCAAAGTTCTCTTGCTCTTGATAGAAAATTCCCTCGTATGTTTTGGGGTTAATGTTGTTATAATCATCGTCAGAGGGCATAGGTAGCTTCCCATGTGGCGACACCTGGAACACGACTTCCCAGTCCTTGAGTCCCTCTTTCTGACATGGGTAGGGCAAATAATAAACTTTCTTGGCTTGGTGGGCCACAATGAAGACACCGGATCCGCTATAAGTGGTTGAAGGCTTCACTTCAACTAACCCAATGGAAGGGGTACTTTTCTGTCCATGCTTTGGGTCAAACCAGTGGCATTTGAACACAACGATCTTGAGTTCTATGTTCGTATTATTGTACGTCAGCTCATATACGTTATGTAACCTTCCGTAGTAGTCAAACTCATCGGCTCTTTAGTGAAGACCCCGGTATTTACAGTTTTTGCATTAGGCCGACTGTTCTGGTGAAACTCTGTATGGAAGCGATACCCATTCACATCATACTTCTCATACGCCTCGACTCTACGGTTACATCCTTGGGAGACACATCTCAACTCATCGGACATCACAACGTTGGGATTAACTCCCTACAAGTTCAGTTTATTAGTTATGTGTAATAAAAAGCACAAGACACGGATTGCAAGGTAGGGGGACAAGCTAGAAATTACCTTTTCCCTGAACCAAGCCGTGAATTTTTTCTTTCCGGGGGCACCCTCTTTCAGAAGAATGTCCAGCTCGGCTTCATCAGGATCCACCATTCCCGACCACATTTCATCCTTGAATTGGCTAAAATAAGATAAATATGTATTAGAGCAAAACCGAGTTACTAGTTGCAAAGTAATTCGGTTCACCATTTTACCTGAGGAAACTTCCTGCTTCCCCCTTATCACGAACCACTTCATCCAAGTTCAAAAGAACATATAGCATTACGCACTCCAGCTCTTCCTTGGTCAAGGTATACTTTTTTGCGCCACCGGCCTTGCCACCGGGACACTTGAAGAGGAGGAGCTTGGAGTCTTTCTTAGGCTCGTCGACATTGTATCGAGAGGCCTGGTTATGCATAGTGGGAACATCATAGGGAAAGTACGTTATCCTAGCGCCTGCCATCTCCTGGAGGATAGTTGCCTCAGCTATGCATGCTTCAATCTGATGTTTGTTTCCACATTTGGTTCGAATATATTTAAACTCTCTCTCAATACAAAACTGCCAACGGAACTCCACCGGTCCACCCAAGAGAGCCTCGTTCGCGAGATGCACAACAAGATGTGCCATCGGAGTAAAGAAGCCCGGCGGAAATATCGTCTCTAAGTTGCATAGCAACTCCGGCACTAGATCATGCAGCTTCTGAATAATCAGGGGACATATCTGCTTAGCGCAGAGCGTGCGGAAGAAATGGCTCAACTCCGCGATCACTCGCCACACACGGTCGGGGAGATACCCTCGAACCATCACCGACATAAGCCGCTCAATCCAAATATGATAGTCGTGACTCTTGAGCCCGGTGACTTTTCCCGATGCAAGATTGACTCCCTTACTTATGTTCGAACAATAACCGTCACGGAACATCATGACGTATTTGAGCCACATGAATGCCTCCTTCTTTTGAAGACTAGTAAGGCAGAAGTCGGCATGCGGCTTGAACCAATTTTTTCGAGGGTTGTTAGGAGGCTGCATGTGTAATCTCTCCCTATCACAGAGTTTCTTAACATCGACTCTAGCTTTGACATTATCCTTTGACTTGTCAGGAATGTTCAACACTGTGTGAAACAGATACTCTCCGACATTCTTTTCGGTGTGCATCACATCGATATTATGGGGTGGTTCGAGGTCCTTGTAATATTCGAGCTGCGTCAAGCCTGCCACGTGAGTCCAGTTGTGTGTTTCACCATATCCCACATATCGTGGGCCATTTCCCGGAGCAGGCACGAGAGCACGTAGCTCGGCATCAACAGCTGCACCATCGAAAGTTGGTATCTCTGTCTCTTCACGCTCAACTCTTCCCTTTTTGAAGTTCTTTTCGTCTTCTCTAAACCGATGCCTTCTTTTGAGAAACTTGCGATGCGTGTCGAACGCGGAATACTTCTTACCGCCGTTTAACCAAAGGAACTCAAGTCGGTTCCTGCACACTTGGCATGGCCACTTACCAGCTGTACACCATCCGCAGAATAGGGCGTACCCTGGCATGTCGTGCATGTAAACTCACGAGGGAGAAACGGACGCCGGTGAAGCGGGTCATACCCCGGAGTGCAATCTTTGCCATCCAAAGACCACAACACACCTATACTAACATGGTATGTCACCCCCTAGCTTGTGTGGGGATCCGGACGCTCCGTAGCCCCCCTCCGATGAAAACCTAGACCCGCAGGAGAAATATCGGACTTATACGGATACACGCGGTAACGGCGTTGAAAGGGGTAGCATTGTGGAACCAGTTGCTTGGTTGTGTTAGGGTAGCCCATATAAACACAAAACACATAGGTAGAACCCACCTCTTCGGAAGATTCCCGACGTTTCGTCCGATACGGGAGTTTCACCCTATAAGCGCATGTAAACTCACGTGGGAGAAACGGACGCCGGTGAAGCGGGTCATACCCCGGAGTGCAATCTTTGCCATCCAAAGACCACAACACACCTATACTAACATGGTATGGCACCCCCTAGCTTGTGTGGGGAGCCGGACGCTCCGTAGCCCCCTCCGGTGAAAACCTAGACCCGGAGGAGAAATACCGGACTTATACGGATACACGCGGTAACGGCGTCGAAAGGGGGTAGCATTGTGGAACCAGTTGCTTGGTTGTATTAGGGTAGCCCATATAAACACAAAACACATAGGTAGAACCCACCTCTTCGGAAGATTCCCGACGTTTCGTCCGATACGGGAGTTTCACCCTATAAGCGCATGTAAACTCACGAGGGAGAAACGGACGCCGGTGAAGCAGGTCATACCCCGGAGTGAAATCTTTGCCATCCAAAGACCACAACACACCTATACTAACATGGTATGGCACCCCCTAGCTTGTGTTGGGAGCCGGACGCTCCGTAGACCCCCTCCGGTGAAAACCTAGACCCGCATGAGAAATATCGGACTTATACGGATACACGCGATAACGGCGTCGAAAGAGGGTAGCATTGTGGAACCAATTGCTTGGTTGTGTTAGGGTAGCCCATATAAACACAAAACACATAGGTAGAACCCACCTCTTCGGAAGATTCCCGACGTTTCGTCCGATACGGGAGTTTCACCCTATAAGCGCATATAAACTCACGAGGGAGAAAGGGACGCCGGTGAAGCGGGTCACACCCCGAAGTGCAATCTTTGCCATCCAAAGACCACAACACACCTATACTAACATGGTATGGCACCCCTAGCTTGTGTTGGGACCCGTACGCTCCGTAGCCCCCCCTCCGGTGTGGCCGCGTGTATCCGTATAAGTCCGGTATTTCTCCGGCGGGTCTAGGTTTTCACCGGAGGGGGGGCTACGGAGCGTCCGGGTCCCCACACAAGCCAGGGGGTGCCATACTAGTTCACTTAATATATTGAGGGTTTAAACATAATTTTTGGACAAGTATAGAATTTATGTTGCAACTTATAATAACCAATTTTTTCTGCCCTTTTAGTAAATAGAAGGAAACTTGAGAATTTTTAGTTCAATTGTGCCAAAATAAAATACCATTGTGTAGTGTTTATTATGATAAATTTTTAGAGACCAAGTTTTCTCAATTTGAAAAAACAGAGCTCAAGTTATGAAGTTTGCAAGTTTCCAATTTTAATAGTCATTTCTATATTCAATTATTTAGTGCAAAAATTAATACAGAAACATGTTGCAACTTTGATACCAACAGAAAGAGCACAAGATTATGAATCCATAGAAATTTGAATTTCTCAAATTGGAGCAGTTTTCGAATTGTTGTTGATTTTAGAATTAATAACTGGAATCTGTCTTAAAATAAAAAAAGGGTATACGCCGACGGCCAGGGTCTAGTCCCCGTCGGCGTATCAGAAAAGCGGTAGCTGCATAACGGGATCTCGTTCCAGCGGGACCCAGCGGTCAGCATTACGCCGACGGGATCTTATACGCCGACGGGGCCGTCGGCACTAAAACATGTACGCCGACGGGATTTGATAGGCCGACGGCCACCCTGGTTGGATTTTCGTCTTCGCGCATACGTCGACGGTGCCCGATACTTCCCCGTCGGCGTAGAAAAGCCCCGTCGGCGTATATGCCGTCTCCCGTAGTGTAAGGGTTCAGGTAGCCTACAAGCTACTCCCCCGTTCTATATTAGATGACTTTCATTTGTGTAACTATGAATGTATCTAGACATGTTTTGATCGATAAGTGCATTCATATTTAGACAAATGGAAGTCAAGTATTTTTGAAACGGATGGAGTACATCAAAATAAGAAAGATCTAAGCGATGGCACAACGAGAGAAAGAGAGAAACAACTATGGTGGGTCTCTGACTGCAGCTTGGACATAATGAATCCTAGCGACCGCCTGCTCCAGAAGAACGCGGTCCTGCATCCTTGCCACTAGCTTCCACACCTGCATATACATCATCATTTTAAATAACCCGTAACGGTTTGAGATGGGAAAATCCGCTCTATCGACATTTTGTTTCTAATGTTTCAAATAGACCAATATAGCGCCGCACGGAATCCACAACACCCATCGAGATTGCCCCATCGAGAGGTTGATTAGTCTATAGGCTTCTGCGAAACAAGAGGGATTCCAAGTGCATTGGAGTAGTTCTTCCCTAATCGCACTCCACATGAACTTGGCGAGGGTTCACCCGAAGAAGATATGGTTCTAGTCCTCAAACTCGCCACAGAGTGCATGAGCCATTTGAAGGGCCTCGTCTAAATGCAATATTGTCATTTGACGAAAGATTCTTGCGGATAAGTTGCCAAAGGAATATCCTAACCTCGACGGGGGTAAAAAAATCCTAATCTTGAGGGGACCTAGATCCCCCATATCATACTGTAGTGTTTCCTAGGCGTGCCCTGGCAGAGTTTTTTGTACAACGACCTTACCGTGAACCTCCCCGAGTGCTTGAGCGTCCAAGATACAAGGTTATGTCTAAAGGAGAGTGGGGCAGATGGAACCTCCCTCCAAAGGTTGAGCCACTCTCGACTCTCCACCGGACCCAACGTTCGCCGGAGAGGGATAACCAAGTCGCCATCGGGTGGGAGTGCGCCACCGAGGCTCCCGGCTTCAGGGCAATCACGAAGAGACCAGGGAAGCGGTCTTTCAGGGGTCCCGGTCCCTGCCACTAATCTACCGTGAAGCGGGTAGATTTACCATCCCTAATCTGGTGTTTCGCACCAAGGCAAAGGTTATCCTTCACCTTCTAAAGTGTCTTCCAAAATTGTGAACCACGGTTAAAGTCATCGTCCATTATATCCTTATTCCGGAGATATTCGGAGCGGAGGATGTCCATCCAAAGTCCGGGTTCCCAGGTTAGTATTTTCCAAACTCATTTGGTCATCAGACATTATGAACGTTCATAATCTTGGAGTCGATGATGACCAGGCCCCCAAGGGCTATAGGTTTGCGGACGACATCACATCGAACCCAATGGTATTTACGTCTCGACCCGTTTTCTTCCCCAAAGAAATGAGAGTGATGTCTACCCATAATCCGGTGAACCCCGTCTCCAAGTAGGCAGACCGCCCATACCATGAAGAGGGAGCCTAGATAGGCACGCGTTAGCGAGAGTGAGGGCATCTCCAGCCGCCCCCCCCAGAGCCCCCCAAGCGGCGTTTTTCGCGCCGTTTCGCACCAATCGCCCCCAGGATCCGATTTAGCGTCGCTTTCCGCCGTTTTTTGCGCCGTTTCGCGCCGCCGAACCCAGGCCAAACCCAGCGGGGGCGAAATGCGCGCGTGGGCCACAACTGTCGGCGACGGAAGGCGATTTCCCTCCCTTTTTTGGGCGTTTCCCTCCACTTTCCCCCCTCATGTATGTCTCCCCCACTCCATTCCCGCCATTTCCCCCCCGTCCCCGAGATCTAGACGCCATGGCTCCCGCCCGATTTACAGGACCCCGCGCCGCCGCTACCGCCGTATCCATTCCCGCCACCACCGATCTCGGCAAGAAGCCGCGCAAGCCGAGAGCGCCGAAGGAGAAGCCGCCCGGCATGACCAACAAGGAGTGGATCGCCGAGAGAGCGCGCCTGGAAACGGCCAACATCAAACGCCGGGGGAGGGAGGCGGCGCAGCGGCAGAGGCAGCTGATGGCGCAACTGCAGGTGGAGGAGCAGGCCGCCGCCGAGGAAGAGGATTTGGAGGACGAGGAGGAGGACGAGGTCACGCCGGACGAGCCGCCTACTCCGGTCGCAGCCACAACGCCGGTCGCCAAGCGGAAGAGCCCATTTGGCCCCGTCTTCGCCGGATGGAAGCAGTCGCCGTCGCCACGCCTGTCACCGCACCCAACGCCTGCGTGGTTCGTCGAAGGCGACCCCCGGGAGGTTTCAACCCCAACCTCACCTTCCCCTACCACCCGCCGATGATGTATGGCGCGTCGCCAGGCTACGCAGCTTTCCCGTCCCACCGCCGTGCGATCATGGCCGGACTTCAGCCCCGGGACAATAGCTACATGGAGGAGATCATCGTGGCCGACACGATGGCGGCGGCGGCGAGCCCTGGCTTCCTCGAGCAGAGCGGGGAGTTCTTCACGCAGGGAGGTGGCGAAGGGTGCTCTGCGGGCACGCAGGCGACAGAGGTGCAGGGCGACGACGACGAGGTGGACGAGACGCCGGTAGAGCCAGAGGGGCCAGATCCGGCTGGTGAAGGCCGAAAGCGCCGTGGTCCTGGCCGTCCCCGTAAGGAACCCAAGGTACCCCCGCCCCCCGTCGAGCCTCGCATCAAGTGGTTGAACAGGGAGGACGTCCTCCTCGCCGAGGCGTGGAAAACGATCAGCATGGACCCGGTCGTCGGCGCCAACCAGCACGTCGACAACTACTGGAAGCGGGTGAAGACTGCCTACGACGAGCGCCGGATGATCGATCCCTACTTCGCCTGTTGCATCACCGACCGCGGCCAGAAGGCCATGGCGAACCATTGGGCGAACATCCAGGCGTCCCGCAACAAGTGGCACGGCATCGAGGAGGAGATCTCGATGAGGCCGCAGAGCGGCGCCAACCGCGAGATGGAGATCGTCCGGATGCTCGAGGCGTACAAGAACGACGAGGGCTCCGACTTCAAGTTCCTCCACGTCTTCGTCGTCATCGAGAAGTGCGAGAAGTGGGCGGAGGTGCGGCGGTCGATCGGCAAGGGCAAGGAGTACGTTCCCGACGCGGTGGTTGCGTGTGCGTCCGAAGGGCGTCCGCCGATGGGCCACAAGAAAGCCAAGTTGGCAAAAGACGGCGCGCCGGCAACGACAAAGCTCCAGGCGTCCATCGAGACCTGCATCGCCGACGCCCAGGCCCAGGCCGGCAAGAGGGAGGAGGTCGCCAAACAGCGATGGGCGGCGCTCATGGCCAACTCGCAGGTCAAGATCGACCTCCTCAGGACTGGCACAACGGCGAAGAAGAGGAACAACGACCTCGCCTTCCTCAGGGGCGGCGAGCCGGCCGCGATGACCCCCGAGGTGAGAGCTTGGTTCCTCACGCAGTGCAACCTCATCCTGACCGACATCAGCACGCCCCCGGCCCCGACTACGTCGTCTGGTGGCACCAGCTACACCACCGCGCCGACGAGCACGCACGTCGATCTGGAGGATGCCGCGACCGTCGTCGACAAGGATGCCGAGCCCGTCGTCGACCTGGAGAATGACGCGCCCGTCGTCGACAAGGATGCCGCGCCCGCCGTCTGCTCCGACGCCGTCATCGACCTGGAAGATGCTGCGCCGAGCTCGCCGCGTGCTCCGACGCCGGTCGACGCGTCTGCCTGATCGCCCACGCCGCGCGCGCCCGTCTGTGTGGTTCGTTCTAGACTCTATTTTATCGCCCACCTGTGGCGTTTTTTGTAATATGATTGCCCAAAACCATGGCTGCCGAGATCGCCGAACTAGGGCTCTATATTTTGGGGCGGGAAGATGAAGTTTCAAATGATATCGCCGTTCTCTTTTATGGGCCGCCGAACGGCTGGTGAAATCGCCCCCCCCCCCCAGGTTTTGGTGCGGGGCGGCGTTTTCGGTAAAAAGCGCCGATCTGAAACCTGGGGGGGCGAACGACTGGAGATGCCCTTAGCCTAGCCTAGCCGCAGCTCCAGATTTATCTTAGAAACAAACAATCTCTACTGGAGTAATTCAGCACGAAAAACATGCCATACGAACGACAGGGAGGCTGCCAAGCTAGCACAACGGGAGGGATACTCAACGCTCATGCATGCGCCGTGGGATCATCGATCATATCGATGGTGCCTATGCACCTGCTCACGTGTGTCAGATTGGATCCGGTACATCGCGCTGGAAACAGATCTTTGCCACACCGTCGATTGAAGGGAGCATTAGGTGTATCGCCGTGATTTCCACTAATTAAAACCTGTTTCCAGCGGATGATGCTAGACAAGCCGCCAAAGCTAACCTCTACTTGCAGCTGGTACTGTCAGATCGTGCCGCTACAGTGTCGTCTGCTGCTTGCAACATAAAAGAAGAAACAAACAATGCCTGCATATCGGGTCCGCCACAAATGCAGCATACGAAATCGGATACGCGTAGTCGAAAAGCTAGAATTCTTTTTTACTTTTATTCGAATAATAGCACGCATATTTTAAAAATTTGAAATATAGCGTGCTGTCGGCAAAGGCAGGGCCGAAACATGGCGCTTGGCTCTTCCGTGTAAAGGCAGTGCCGACGCACCTTTCGGCACGGGCCCGGCCGAAAGGTGGTGATATTTTTTTTCTGCCATGTCCCCGCTTATTTTTTTTCCCGCTCAATAGCTCCACCTTTTATCGCCGTTATTTCCCGCCAATTTTGCTATGACAATGGCCCGTCGCTAATTAAATTTTCCCGGCCTTTGTGAGATATATTCTCATATTTATTGAGCAAACTTTTCCAAATTGAGAAACCGTTGAAATAAAGATACATCATACAAACAAAAGTAAACCTTAATCAAAACGCTACGACACAAGTTTAAAAGTACACCGGGCAGTAAGATAACCTAACTACATGAAGTCATTTCCCCTCTTCCTCCGAAGGTGAAGATCTATCTCCCGTTGATGATGCAAATCTCTTACCCATGACTCTCGGCATCTTCGTCCTCGCTCTCCTCTACCCATACACGAGGATTATTTTCTAGATAGCGCCTGTAAGATTCACTCCGCCATTTCATCTTCATCCACCTTTCATGCACTCTCAGAAGTTCTCGCCGTATTTGGGGGGGGGGGGGACCGAGTTGGCCATGCTTTCTTACATAATGCCTCTCCCAACTCACCGACAAGACAATCACTACTAAGAAGTTCCTCCCATGAAACTAGTCTACTGTCTACCCTTGAATTGGCAACTCACTACAAAAGTTGTTCATACTCAATGGAAAGGAAAGTCTGATCTAGAGAAAATATAATCAAGCTCTTGTACGTACCGATCAACCCAACTAGGGTGTATCATCAGTTTCTAGCTAGACCCCGTGTCCGTGTTCTCATACATACAAATTAAAATATAGTTCTCGCACGAACAAATTAAAACATACTGCTAGCCACGTTGCCCACACCCTCGGTTGCCTCGCCCACGTCCAGGATCGACGCCTTCGTTGTATTTGGGACAATGCTTCTCTCCATGTGGTCTAGAATGTATTCTCTTTCCACCGGGTTAACCTTGTTGAAATTTTCAACAACTCTAAATCCTGTCATCTCCCCGGTCCAACTTTCAACCAGTGTTTCTTTCATGTAATACGGAGACATGAAACTGATTGGATTCATCCCTGTCGGTGAACGGGCAGCTAGCACACGAGAACATGGGAGGTGAAGCAACATTGGTTTATTGCACATGCACTCACACGTTGGCGGTGCATCACTACCAATTACCACCTCATGGGTTTTCATCTCATTAGCAGCACCAAATCTTCTAGTCGGTAAGTGCACTTCATACCTCGCTTCTTTATTACCAATTCGAATGACCATGTGCAACCGTGCCGTCTTTATCTTATTTTCCATGTACAGTTTCATCTTCCGACAGTAAGGTGCGGTGGGGTAATTCTGAATATGATCGACAGCTTCACGCCGTCTATCTCTGAAATATGTCAATGTTCCATGCAGAATCCTCTCAACAAGTGATGTTAGTGGCAAACTCATGTTTCCTCTAAGTACAAAGTTATATACCTTAAGCAAGGTTGGCTTTCATGATGCCATACCTTGATCCATGTGCGTCATGCAAGAGAGACCACTTGACAGGAGGCTATTTTTCTATCAACTGTTCAAAATTCCTTATATGGGGTCCTTCTTTCTCTTCGTTCCTCGTGGGTCAATTTCATACAAGTTACACAGCCCAATAGACTTTGAATCTTGCGTATGTGCTGCACCGACCTGTGCCGTAGCCACATGTGTAGCAACTGCTTGAAATATTTTTTTTCTCTCATCCACTTGTTTGTTGCTAAATTCAGTTAGCCTATCCCACAAAAATTGATGTTTCTTCTCCTGATCCTGATTCCAGGGTCTTTTAAATAGATTCATCAGACGCTTACTCTTAAAGCACGAGTAAAATTTAGCGGTGAGATGACACATACAACATCTACTCTGCATATCAGTCCATGGTGTTGGTTCGTCGGCGGCAGGTTGCTGCAATTCCTTGATAGCCTTGAGCATACCAGTATGTCTGTCATGAAGAATGCATACGTTTGTCCTATCGTGCACAACTACCATTTTCAAATGGCTGAAAAACCATAACCAGCTGTCATAATTCTCACCCTCAACAAAGGCAGTTGGTACGATCTGTTGGTTCCCGTCCACACCTAGCGGTCAGAATAGGCCCCTTACACTTCCCTGTGAGGAACGTGCCATCCACGCACAACACAGAACGACAATGGTAAAAAGTTTCAATGCATATGGCGAATGAGAAGAACAGTCGATGAAATAGAGAATACTGAGGAATCGTATTTATCTTCCGTAACAAGACATTGGCATATGTTCCAGGATTCCTCTCTTTCAGTGTGTTAACAAGACAGACAACATTATCATACGAGTCAAAAAAAAGTCCCAAACCTCTCCTGTAGAGCCCTCTGCTTAGCTCTCCGGGCCTTACCGTACCTAATGTCGACACTCCATCTAGCCTACATCTTCTCTGGATGTGCTTCGCTACCATGTCTTTTTTTTCTCAACTATCTCACTGAACAAGAGAAGCACAATAAGAGTGGAAGTTAGATTTAGATAATCATTCATAGGTCAATCTTGTTCAAGTATGAGAGACTGAGTTTTAGCTATTTGCTCACACTAGATACTAATAATGCATGCATATTTACCTAATTGTTTAGCAGTGTGTTCCATATCCTCTAGTTCTTTTGACATTTGTTCTATTACCTTTTTATGATATTCAACATGGTTTACCAATTCTTAATTTATCTTGTTTTGCTTATATTTGAAGGAATAAAAAGTTCTATAAATTTCATCCTCCTTCTCATTTATGTGAAGAGTGTCTATTTATATACCTTTTAGTTCATCTGACTGGATACCATTTACCTTCATAGTTTCGTCGAATTGCTTCTTCAGTTAATCCGTTCACCGTTTAGCACATATTGACCTCCTCCCTTGGGCACTTTCTCCCAGGAAATTAATGGAATAAGATTCGCCAGTTTCACTTGGATACCACTGGTGTGCATTATTGACCATGGTTTCAAGGAGTTCTCCTCCTTGTTTCTTGGATAGTTGCATAAAGCAGCCTTCGGCATTGTAATGAAGATTTTTTTTAGATTTTTCATCCAGTCCATAATAAAAGATATGATATAAAGTTTCTTCACTAATTCCTCGAATATAATTTCTTTTTATAAGGCTGAAATATCTTTCAGTGGCTTCAACAAATTCTTCATTTTTCTCTTGAGAAAAATTCAAAACCTCTTGCACCACTTCCATTCTTTTAGAGTTCGAAGAAAATTTAAGTATGAAAATTTTGACCAAGGATTTCCAGTCCATTATGGACTTGTGAGGGAGTGATTTAAACCACACCTTAGCTCTTCCTGCCAAAGAAAAATTAAATATATTTCGTAAAACAAATTCTTTGGACAATCTTTTTGGTTTGCATGTATCAAATAATTATCCAATTTACTCAAATGGAGTCTTGGATCTTGGCCTTCTTCTCCTGAAAAAGTGTTTTGCATGGCATGCATAATATAGCTGAATCAATATTATAAGCTGGGTAACAAGAGTCTGGATTAATGATAGGATTTCTTATATAGCTCCTTGATGGAAAACTATACTCTCTCCAAGTCGTTTCCTTCTTCGGTGTAATCACCATGTTATCAAACAAATTTGCTATGTCTATGTTTTGGTCTTTTTTTATATTATCAATAAGTGTTGTAACAGCTTCCCTTGGGTACCTGGATGGATAGTAGGGTAGGTAATTATTACACGAACGTGTTGCTCCCCTATCTTCAATGTAAAACATCTAAACAAATCAAATCTGCAATATATCAAAAGATAAAACCCTCGATGCTTAGCCCCCCCTGCAACGGCGCCAGAAAATGTCTTGATGCCGGAAGTGCATAGGTTCGTTAAAGCATAAATTTGTGGAAGTATGATCTCCCGATTTATATCATTACCACGGAGATATGATCTGTTAAAAGGTTTTTAAGGCTGCCTTTGTCACACACAAGGTGTCAGACTTATGTGAATTGACTCACAAAAATATTAATTTGTTTAAACCTGCGAAAAACAGAGAATGGATTGTAAGGAAATAAGAACGGAATAACTTACTAGTAGTAAATACCATAAAGAAATAAATATTGTAAAGTTGTGTTGTGTTGCTTATGGTTGAAGTAGACACGGAGAAATTTTTGGTTCATAGTTCTTGTGAATGTGCTTGATGGAGGTAGTAGATATGTGATACATATTCTCTTCTATTGAATGTAGGCGAGTCACACTAGAATAGTTAAATGTCCCCATGCCTGGATCTGTTTATCACTATTGTCGTGCATCCCTGTTCCATTGCCATGGTCAGTTCAGCTATTTAAAACCAATAGGTTAGACCAATGTATTAAGTTTGGTGGCTCGTGATCCTCTTGTTGTCTTCACTCCTCGCTGATATCTCCACCTGTCACTTAGGAGGTCGCAGAATTGTTGTACAACAAGTATATGTTTACGTAGGTCTCTAATAGCATCATGTTACCCGAGCCCTAGATAACAGGCATTACGCACTGTAAACACACAATCCTATAAAAAATATTGAAAATACTCTCACACATAAGATGGAATAAATTAGCACATACACATGTCACCAATTACCTTCATATTGCACGCCTTGGAAAGTCTACTCGCACATGAGACATATAACAAACATGAACTCAATTATTGAAAGTGGAATGTTCATCTCTGGATTAACGTAGCAAGCCACGATAGTTCTCGGATGAACAGACACCAAACTAGAGTCCAATCTAGATGAGAATTCTCAAACCCTAATCTTATTACAACGATGATCTCAGACTTTCTATGGATGGTGGAATGGATGGTGTGGTGGATGGTGTTGAAGAGAACAATCTCCGACAGGATCAGGCGGGGCTTCTTGAACGGATAGTATGGGAACCTAGAGGGGGGGTGAATAGGTGCTATGACCAATTTTAATTATTTTCAAATTAAGTCTTGACACAAAGGTATATTCTCTAGATATGCAACTATGGTGAATTTACCTATATGACAACAACAACAATAAACAAGATACAAACACAAAGGAGAGGGAACGAGGTAACCGATAACGAAAGCACGTGGAGACAAGGATGTAATCCCAAGTTCCTCTTTTTGAGGGTAGTACGTATCGTTGGAGGGGTGTGACTTTTGCCACAAAGGGCTCACCCTATTATTCGATGAACCTCGCCACAAAGGCCTAGTTCACCTTCCACTGTTGATCCCCTTTGAGGAGGAAATTGAGTCATTTATAATGAGGTTGAGGCACACACACCCACAACCAAATTGGGGGTTCCCAAGAATCACCAACAATCACCAAGAGTAGCAATGAGGTCTAGGTTTTCCACAAGGAAACCCTAGACTATATCCCCAGAAGCAAATGAGGGGGGAATGGAAAACCGGTTGGTGAAGATGTAAATCGGGGACTTCTCCTTCAATCCTCCAAAGATCAACAAGTTTGGGTGGAGGCATTCGGAGATCTAGCTTGGTGGGTGAACTCAATTAGTGGAGAATTCAAGTATGGTCGAGCTAACTGGAGGAAGAAGAAGGGTAGGGGTATTTATACCCCAACCCCAAAATCTAGCCGTTTGACGTCTTTCTGCGAAAGTCACACCAAAGACTCTGGTGAAAAGGCCGGAGACTCCGGCCTGCCAAACACTTCGAAGGGACGGAGACTTTGCTTGTGCACTAGAGACTCCGGGCACTCTCCAGCCCCTATGAAGTGGGTGACACCACCTGAACTTGGCTCTGGAAAACTTGAGGGGCTGAGACTCCGGACTGATAGGCCGGAGACTCCGGCCAGGATTTCGTCTCTTTTATCTCCACATCGCAAAGGGTGCCTGTGGTGCTTCGAGTGCTGGCAAGAAGCCATGAGTCCGGAGACTCCAGTCCCTACGCACCAGAGACTCCGGCTAGGCCGGATACTCCGGGAACTCTCCGCACACATTCCGTAGGGTATCCAGTGGGTGACACCTAATGTCTACGAACACTTATATTCTTGTAGACAGTGTTGGGCCTCCAAGTGCAGAGGTTTGTAGAACAACATCAAGTTTCCCTTATGTGGACCACCCAAGGTTTATTGAAATCAGGGAGGTAGAGGTCAAAGATATCCCTCTCAAGCAACCCTGCAATTACGATATAAGAAGTCGCTTGTGTCCCCAACACACCTAATACAATTGTAAGTTGTATCGGCGCACTAGTTCGGCAAAGAGATAGTAAAATACAAGTAATATGGATGATTATAAGTGATAATAGCAATCTGAAATAAAAGTGGCAGCAAGCAAACATGTAGCAGAACTCATTGCAAACGGTGTTTCAATGCTTAGAAACAAGGCCTAGGGATCATACTTTCACTAGTGGACACTCTCAACAATAATAACATAATTGAATACATAAATATCCTCTCTTCACTATGCTACTCTGAACCACTCTCAAGTTGGATAACAAACACCAATCAACCGTTTAGGGCTATAAAAGCACACCTTAAAGTCGCAATCCCTACTAGGTGTCCCACACTATCACCTTGACTGCCCTAGGTGGTTCTAGACAAACACCAAAATTTAATAGGGCCATCCAACACAAAATGTATAAATCATGATAAATCACACATGGTGCACACACTGTCACCTTTACACTGTGGGACAAAGATGTCTCCGGAGATTAACAAAACCACTTGAATATCATAATAGATCTAAATATTCAACTAGATTTCAAAGCTCATGATCACATAAACATCACACCATGGGGGAGAGAGATGAAACACATAGCTACCGGTAGAGCCCTCGGCCTTGGGGGAGAACTACTCCCTTCTCATCATGGGAGTCAGCAACATCGATAAAGATGGAGCTGGAGTCGATGGAGATGGCTTCGGTTGCACTTCCCCGTCCTTGCAGGGCGCTGGAACAGAGATTTCTATCCCCCAAAACTTGTTGGCAGCAGCGGCGGAGCTCCAGAACTTTTCGTGGATGGAGGCTTGATGTTTTAGGGTTTCTGCATCGGTGGGGAATAAATAGCGGAAAGGGCGATGTCGGTGGGCTCCCGAGAGGCCCGCACCACCTGGTGGCGCGGCCATGGGGACCCGCACCACCCTATGGTGTGGCTGCTCCTCTGCCCCTTCCGGGTCTCCTTTGGACTCCATTGACGTGCCGGAAAAAATAGGACCCTAGGATTTTGTTTCATCCAATTTCGAGAATATTTCCAGAACAACTTTTTTGAAATAAAAAAACAGGAACTGGCGCAGTGGCATCTTGTCAATAGATTAGTCCAGAAAACATCTGGAAAACGAAGGAAAACATATGAAAACATAAAGGTATTGGATAGAAAACAAACATGGAGCATCAAAAATTGTAGATACGTTTGAGACGTATCAAGCATCCCCAAGCTTAACTCCTGCTCGTCCTCGAGTAGGTAAGTGATAACAAAATAATTTTTGAGGTGACATGCAGCCAACACAATCATGATCAATGTTTGCTAAAAGCATTGCAAACTGAGATCAAAGTACTCTAAACATAGGCATGATAGATATAATCTTAACAACGAAACTTATCAACCATGTTGCAACATGATAAGTAACACAAAAAAATCATGAATAATAATGCACTTGAAAGTTATATGTTTGTTTCGATCATAAAGAAAACTGGTATTCTGCTTGTCCTTAAAAGTTGGAGCAAAACATAAATGCCAGGACACCTTCAAAGTTCAAGTGGTGACTAGAAACAAATAATTTGAGAACAAGTAATAACATATCATGAATCAATCAATAATAATCTTTGGGACCGATGCATATTATACTCAGAATTACAACTATGTTCTCTTTGTGCGTAAAGTTAGAAGATGAAGACTCAACATAAAAGTAAAAGAAAGGCCCTTCGCAGAGGGAAGCATGGATTAACTCATGTGCTAGAGATTTTTATTTTATTAAAACAGAGGTATTGAAAACAATTTTTTAGAGAGGTGTATGCTTATGTCAACGAATGGTAATGAAAACTTATCATAACTCATGACAAGCAAAGTTACTTTTGAGAGTAGTTTCCGGTGTTTATTTAGTTTGGCACTTCCCCCACCATGCTTTTCACAAACCAGGGCTAGCCGTATCCACGGGTACCTACCAACTTTCATCAATCCATGGGAAGTGCCTTTTTTGGTTATATTAAATTGGCACCGACTCTCTGCAAACTTAGATGAGCATAGATTCCATACTCATCGGGTGAAAGAGGGAGAAGAACCTTGCTTGACATAAATCACAATAAACTTAAAACTACTTCCTCATGAGCTAAAACAGGGGCACAAAACAGGTATAATTTTGAAGGTTTTAAAGGTAGCACATGAGAAATTTACTTTAGAGTGGCGGTTAAATACCACATATAGGTAGGTATGGTGGATACATTTGGCAAACTTCGATTTTTGGGAGTTGGATGCACGAGTAGAGCTCATACTCAGTATAGGTGAAGGCTAGCAAGAGATTGAGAGCGGCAAATTGAGAGAGCAATAATGGCCATAATCATGCATAGCGACAAAAACATTATTAATCAAAGAATAATGATATTATAAGTCAAAAATTAAATGATCATAGAGGCTATAGGTGATTGTTTTGTAGTCATAACATGGTGTAAGCATGCGCCAAGTCAACCAACTAAAGCATTCGAAAGAGAATACCACAATATTATGCTTTGATATGATAAAAACAACTCATGATTTCTTTCAATGGCGCATTAAGCACTCTCATCTATTTGAGACAAGTCATGCTACATCAATAACTACTAAGCATAGAATAACATCTATCATGACATAATAAATTCTAAGCCACAGTCTAAACAAGGTTTCCATTGCACCACTATAAGCATGAAATATTTTACTCTTCTCCAACACCAATTAAATTGTTTGAAACAACTCTCATAGATAATAATCATCAAAGACCAGAGAGATAATCATATAAATCTGAAGCAAACCAACAATCTCTAAACGAAATATGACTGAAAAACAAGGTCTAAGCGCAGAACTATCAAAAAGTGAACACTCACAGAACAATAAGAGTGAAAACTAGAGTGTTCTAAGCAAAGAAACAGAGCGTCTCTCTCCAAACAAAACATGGTAGGATCCAACCATATACTACAGCAAAGAAAACTAAACAAACTGAAAGCAAAAATAACTGACACTCCAAGAATAACACATAATATATGAAGCAACAAAAATATAGTGTCTTGAAAGAGGACCTGATATTTTTGTTGGTGAAGAAGGGGATGCCTTGGGCATCCCCAAGCTTTGAGGCTTGTACTTCTTGGATATATATTGGGATGACATGGGCATCCCCAAGATTGAGCTTTTTTTTCATCCTTCATATCGTCATATCATTCTTCTCTCCCTACACTTGAAAACTTCCTCCATACAAAACTTCTCACAATTTTCATTTGCAACGTTAGTGTAATCAAAATAATAAATCCACTTTGATTCAGTTTCAACACAAGTATAACGCTTATTAAAGAATTAGCTACTTTCACAACTTCTTTTAAAGCTCCTCCCCTCAAAATAACACCAAAAGAAAAAGATTAAGAGGCAAATGCAAATATGGGCAGAAATCTGTCAAAACAGAACAACAGGTAAAGATCTTTTTTTTCGAAAATCTTCTGTTGATCAGATCAAAAAGTTCAAAAATAACGATAGCATAATAATCTGGGGCATGTGCACAATTTTTTTTAGAGCAATTCAACGTTCTGGCTGAGAATTAACTTTTTTGGTGGCAGTACAAAATCTGTTTCAGAACAGCAACTTCCCCAAATCTTCCTTCCTCCCTATTAGAGGTTACTCTTGGCACAAACACAAAATATAAAGGGTAAGGATAGGTTGCTACATAGGTAACAACCTCCAAGACTCAAAGAAAACAAAAGGAAATTGAAAGAAAAAATATAATGGGTTGTCTCCGAAAAGCGCTTTTCTTTAAAGCCTTTTAGCTAGGCATGATAATTTGAGAATATGCTCACATAAGAAATATAAATTGAAACAAAAGAGAGCATGAAGAAGCAAATATAAAACAAATTTAAGTCTAACCCACTTCCTGTGAAAAATAATCTTGTATAAAAACAAGTCAATAAAGAACAAAGCAACAAGCATAGGAAAGCAAAACAAGTGCAACTTCAAAAATTTCAACATGAAGAGGGGAAACTTGATATTGTTGAGATGTATACAACTATGTTTCCCTCTCTCATAGTGACTTTTAGTAGCATCATAAAAATTAACAATATAACTATCACATAAAACATTCTTATCATGAGCCACATGCATAAAAGAATTAATACTCTCCACATAAGCATAGTCATTCTCATTAATAGTAGTGGGAGCAAATTCAACAAAATAGCTATCATTATTATTCTCATCACCATAACCATCAAATATAGGAGGCATATTGTAATCATAATTATTTTTCTACTCAATAGAAGGTGGACTGAAAATATCATATTCATCATTGTAATCATCATATATTGGAGGCAAAGTATCATCAAACAAAATTTCCTCCTCAAAACTTGGGGGTCTAAAAATATCAAATTCATCAAAACCAGCCTCCCCAAGCTTAGATTTCTCCGTAGAATTAGCAATAATGGTGTTCAAAGAATTCATACTAATAACATTGTTACTAGCATGCAAATAAAGTTCCATAGGTTTTTTATTTTTTCTCTTCAAAAACATCATGTCCTAATTCAATATAAAGATTATAAAGATCTGTCATATTTTTGTTGTTTTCCATTAAGCCTACTACTAAAAATAAAAAACAAGGAACAAGTGAAAATAAAAACAAGAAACAAAAAGACATAATTGCATAATCTAACGGAAATAACTTTGAGCACTCACACACTAGCCAGAGGATGTGAGTACCTTTTACCTTACCTTTCCGGCAACGACGCCAGAAAAGAGCTTGATGTAAATGCACGCTTCTATTCTTGTAGACAATGTTCGGCCTCCAAGTGTAGAGGTTTGTAGAACAACAACAAGTTTCCCTTAAGTGGATCACCCAAGGTTTATCGAAGTCAGGGAGGTAGTGGTCAAAGATATGCCTATCAAGAAACCCTGCAATTACGATACAAGAAGTCTCTTGTGTCCCCAACACACCTAATACAATTGTCAGTTGTATAGGTGCACTAGTTCAGCGAAGAGATAGTGAAATACGAGTAATATGGATGATTATAAGTGATAATAGCAATCTGAAATAAAAATGGCAGCAAGAAAACATGTAGAAAAACTGGTTGTAAATGGTGTTTCAATGCTTAGAAACAAGTCCTAGGGATCATACTTTCACTAGTGGACACTCTCAATAATAATAACATAATTGAATACATAAATATCATCGCTTCACTATGCTACTCTAAACCACTCTCCGGTTGGATAACAAACACCAATCAACTGTGTAGGGCTATAAAAGCACACATTAAAGTCGCAATCCCCACTAGGTACCTCACACTGTCACCTTGAGTGCCCTAGGTGGTTCCAGACAAACACCACAATTTCACAGGGTCATCCAACACAAAATATATAAATCATGATAAGTCACACACGATGCACACACTGTCACCTTTACACCGTGGGACAAAGGTGTCTCCGAGGATTAACAAAACCACTTGAGTAGCATAACATATAAAGAGTAACGTCTACTTATTCAAATAGATTACAAACCTCATAATCACATAAAGATCACACCATGGGAGAGAGAGACGAAACACATTGCTACCGGTAGATCCCTCATCCTCGGGGGAAAACTACTCCCTCCTCATCATGGGAGTCAGCAACGGTGATGAAGATGACGGTGGAGTCAGCGGCGGCGGCGGAGCTACGAAACTTTTTGTGGATGGAGGCTTGATGTTTTAGGGTTTCTGCATTGGGGGGATAAATAGGCGAAAGGGCGATGTTGGTGGGCTTCTGAAGGGCCCACACCACCTGGTGGCGTGGGCAGGGGGACCCGTGCCACCGTATAGTGTGGATGCTCCTCTGCCCCCCTCCGGGTCTCCTTTGGACTTCGTTCACGTGCCGGAAAAAATATCACCCTGGGATTTTGTTTCATCCAATTCCGAGAATATTTCTAGAACAACTTTTCTGAAATAAAAAACAACAACTAGCGCTGTTGCATCTTGTCAATAGGTTATTCCAGAAAACATCCGGAAAAACAAGAAAAACATGTGAAAACATAAAGGTATTGGATAGAAAACAAGCATGGAGCATCAAAAATTATAGATACGTTTGAGACATATCAACACCACATGTTCTTCTTTGCTGGAAACCCTGAGTCTAGAGACTCCGGTCTGGGACATCGGAGACTCCGGCCTGGAAATTGATTCTAGCACCTCGATCTCTTGTAGTTCTCTTTTATCCTTTTGGAGAACACGCCACCACTAATAAAATTATCATTTTACCACAAACATCAACACAAGTTAAAATAATACTAGTGTTGTTGACAAACACATAAAACAAGATTTAGGTGGATTTGTGCTTTCAATCTCCCCATTTTTTGTGTTTGATGACAACACAATTATTTACAATGATAACCGTTGCTAGACATAGTTTTGGAAAATATAGACGGGCTCCCCCCATGATGTGTGCACCAATGGAAAACAATCAACAAGGTTATAAGCTCCCCCCATGTTTTACAAACTTATATCATAAGCAATAATAAACTAACAATACCCAAGAAGTCTAGCACGAACGTATTAGCACAACCAATATAGAGCTTCACACACATAGTCTCACCACACACAATTTAAAGTTCACTAAGAGAGAAACTCAAATGAAAATAAGATAAAGGGAGACACAAGCCATGATAAACAAATCAAGTTCAAGGCTTGTGCTCCGAGCAAAGCAACCCTTGCAAATCCCCAAGAAGTCTAGATAGCAACTTATCCCCCTTTGGCACTGAGACACCAAAAAGGAGAAAAAAGCAACTACACGTAACCCAAAGGATCAAACATCCTCGTCATACTCCTCGTCCTCATCATCATCCTTCTCATAATGATCACCATCACCAAACTGATACTCCTTTTCATATTCAGCTTACTCTTGTTCTTCTTCGGTCATAGGATCCTTGCCATGGTTGCTAGACGAAGATGGAGCTGAAGTGGGCTCATCAAAATCACCCCAAGGAAAATAGGAGGTGTTTCCGCGGCAGAGGAGGTAGAGCTGAAAGCCGTCTTTGCAGCAGGCGGTGGACGGAAACACAAGAAGATTCTGTGGCGGAGGAGGCAAGTTATCGATCTTGACGGGGTTGCCGTCGCCACTTCCAGGTAACCTACTATTTTTTTTTTTGCATAATCTCCTCTTTTCTTGTGCAAGGTTTTTCTCTCAGATTTTTATTCTCGACGTTTCTTCCTTTGCAGTCTTTCTCCCGACCATTGAAGGGAAAAGGACGGAAGAAGTAAAAGGTTAGTACCCGTTGGGCAGCAAAGCCTTCCCCTGCCACTGTCCCAGATATACCAATGGCAGGTCGAGCAGGAGACGATTATGCTCCCTTGGAAGAATTCAACTTCCCCCTCCCGAGCCAATGCCGCCAGCCGGATACATCCATTCTAGATGTGCGGGAAAGGGCGGTGCAATTTGAGGAAGGAGGTCCTTCTCTCGCTAAAATTGACGAGGATATTCCGTCTTTTGACCAGAAATTCAAGGTAAAGCAAGAAGCATGCTTCAATGAGAGTTGCTTTATGTATACATGGGCAAAAAATCAGTTCGTCCGAGCCCCCTTGATCTTTCCTTGGACAAAAGGCGGCTTAATTGTCCAGAATAATTACGCTTTCTCGCCTCGGCAGGTCATCCAAGACGAAATCCACCATATGAGGATCTCCTTCTTGGAATATTCCAAGGAGTTCTCTGAGATGCTCTCCAGGCTGCAAAAGATGAGCCAGGTATAACTCCAGCCCCCAAGTATTAAGACAAAATTATTCTTTTCATTTAAATAATGTTTAGGACTTCATACTTATCTTTTGTTTTTGACCAATCTTTCCTTTGTATGCTTTCAGCGAACTGCCGAGAACATCAATATGGAGGTTTTCGACAAACTCATGTTGCAGAATAAGGAGGCCAAAGCCCTCCTTGCTATCACCAGTGAGAAAGAGTCGGAAATTGCCGAGTTTCAAAACCAGTTCAAGGAGAATGCTTGTAAGTATGCTTGTTCATTCCTTATTTTTTTTATTTTGATCCTGCGAGCTTCTTTCTCTTTAAGAATTTTTGCGTTAAAACTTTTGCCTTCTTTCCATTTCAGCCTTACTAGCTGAAGTTAGGAAAGCAGGTGCGCATGCTAGAAACGCTCATCAGCTCCACTCTGAGAACTTGGAGCTTCATAAAATTAATATGAAGTTGCAAAAGGACTTGAAGGAAGCCAGATGGCGCTGGCTTTGTTCGAATCTCGGCTTACGTCCCAGGCCGAGAAAGACAGGGAAACCATCCAGGACCTGGAGGCTGCTCTCCATCTCCGGCTTGAGGAGGTGATACGTCATAAACGTATCCTTAATTTCTGATGTTCCATGTTGTTTTCATGTTGTTTCCCACATGTTTGCTATACACTTTATGTCTTTTATTGATTTTCCGGACTAACCTATTGACAAGATGCCACAGAGCTAGTTCCCTGTTTTCTGCTGTTATTGGTTTTAGAAAAGTTGTTCTGGAAATATTCTCGGAATTGGAAAATTCGAAGCCCGAAAGTCTTAGAATTCCTGAAGGTTCCACGGAGTCCCAGAGAGACCCGGAGATGGGCTACCGGAGGGGGGGGGGCACACCAGTAATGCCTGCATGAATCAGATAGTAATTTGTTCACCACACATGTTATTTATCTTTCACAGAGAGACACCACTAGTGAAGTGTGGACCCCGGTCCATTTTCCTCATACTGATAAACACCTACTGCTTTCATACTATTTTCCACACCATACGTTTAACCTATTTGTGTTCAGCAAAACCGGTGAGATTGACAACCTCACTGCTTCGTTGGGGCAAAGTGATTTGATTGTGTTGTGTAGGTTCCACGTTGCTTCTGAACCGGTAGTGCGCCCTGCCATCTCAGCTGCTTCAACCTTCTGAGATTACTCCGTCCTCCTACTAGTCGATTCAACCTTGGTTTCTTTCTGAGGGAAACTTGGTACTGTGCTCTTCATACCTTCCTCTTGGGGTCTTCCAACGAACGTGTGTTACACGCGCATCAGGAGGTCGCCGAGATGGATAAAATCCTTGGTAAGTTTCAAAATTTTACTAGTATTATCATTCGTTTGCTGAAGTGCATACTTTTCATCTGAATGTTTAGCTTATATTTTCTCTTCTGTTCCTTGAAGCAGAAGGCGACCCTTCAACTTCCTGGATCGACCGCATCCGAGACTTTGGGGCCTTCATCGATGAAATGAAGAAACCCGGAAGGAAACTTATTAATAAGTGCCTTCGGATAAGAAGAACTAATACTCGGACGTAGGACAGCTGCCTGATGCCTTCGCAGAGGTTATAGACCAACACGAAAGCTAGATGAAATCTGCCGCCCACGATGGAGTGCGCATGGCCTTAGGGCTCATGAAGATGCACTACCCTACCGCCAAGTCTTGGTGCATCGCCACTAGCATTCCTCGGGGATACACTGAGGCGTAAAAGGCGGAGATTTTTGACTCCATTAAAAGGAATGCTTCCAAGATTTCTCGGATGGGTTCACCGTCACATTCTACCCGGAGGATGTGATCCCTTCTACTCCGAAGAATCCGAGCGACAACAACGAGGACGATGGCGACAATGAAGACTTTGTTGATGCCGTCTAAGTCCATGTCCTGCACGAGCTGAAAGTCGGAACAATGCATTACTTGCTTTTATGATGTAATATTCATATGTAATGCATTCTATATTTTGTATAAACAAAATATGCTTTTGCAATTTTAATTATCTTCGCAAGTTATATTTGTCTCCTTTTCTTTTAAGTTCTCTGGTTTGTATGATTTAACTTTTCTTAGTGTTTGAGTGATTCCGAAAGCATGAAATCTTCACGCTGAGCAACCGGGTTAAGTAACCAATCAGTCTAAAATCAGAATCATGAGCCATACTTTGGCACTTCTTACTAATCAAGTGACCCAGGAAAACAAACAATCAGATAATACTTAAGAAAATAAGGAGCTAAATGTATGAACATCAGACATGCATGCACAATCAGTTGTTCTATAGCCTTTTTATACTAAAAAAGCATTCATGTTTTTAACTCCGAGCACATAGGAAAATTCGGGTTAACACTGAAATAGATTGAAAGATCATTGGGAAATAGAAAAGTCGGAACATGCATTAACAATAAAGACAGAAAAAAAATTGCATGCTTTTACGACAAACTTTATTTCATGATCGCAATAATGTTTACGTAGAATTGCACTAGGTATGAAAGGACGTAACTGTTGGATGCTCCAGGGCCTGTTTGTCTCTCCTAGTTCTACATCTATGCTTCTTTTCCTCCTGCGATTCGACTTTTTCGAGTCATCTTCAGTATCCCGAATGTCTACAAGGTAGTATGACCCATTTTTCATAGCTTTGCTAATGTCTAACGGTCCCTCCCAGCCTGGGGTTAGCTTGTGTTTTCTTTCTTGCACCAAGCTTAGCACTAAATCGCCTTCCTTAAAAGAGCAATGTTTGATTTTCCGGCTATGGTATCGCCGTAAACCCTGCTGATAAATGGTGGATCTTTGCAACACAACCTCTTGTTCTTCTTCTAAAATATCGACGACATCCTGTCGCGAAACTTTCGGCATCCGTGTCAACGTATGCCTGCACTCTAGTGCTATCATGGATCTTGTCTGTTGGAAGCACTGCTTCTACACCATAAACCAGGAAAAAGGCGTCTGCCCCGTTGATCTATTCGACGTTGTTCGTATGCTCCAAAGCACAGAAGGCAACCCTTCAACCCATGCTCAAGCTGCTCTGTGAAGAGGGGATTCGAGCCTTGGTCGTATAACTTGTAAGATTGAACTATTCATACGTTCAACCCGGCAATTGGATTGTGGGCGCGCCACAGATGCAAGATCGAGGCGGATTCTTGCCAGCTCTCTAATTGCAAAGTTAGTCCCGTTATCCGTGATTATGCTATGTGGGACGATGTATCTCATGACTATGTCTATGATGAAATTTCTGGCGGTCACACCGTCAAGTTTTTTGATGGGTTTGGCTTCCAGTCACTTGGTATACTTATCTACTTCAACTAGTAGATGTGTATGTCTGCCTCTGTAGTTTTGAATGACCCCATCATATCTAGCCCCCAGACCGCAAATGGCCATGTTATGGGGATAGTCTTGAGTGCTTCTGCCGGCATATTAGTCTGTTTGGCGTAATACTGGCATCCGGCACATGTGTTAACTATGTGCTCTGCGTTCGTCTTGGTTGTTGCTGCTTGTGATGGCGACAGAAATTCCTTGCAGAAATTCCTGTGTGTTGGGAACCCCAAGAGGAGGGTGTGATGAGTGCAGCGGTAAGAATTTCCCTCAGTTAAGAACCAAGGTTATCAATCCAGTATGAGAAAGAGGATCTTCGGAAGGTTGAAGCCACTGACGGTGGTGATAGCTCACCGGTGTCAGCAACAACATGGAACCTGCACACAACTGATACGTCTCCAACGTATCTATAATTTCTGATGCTCCATGATAATATTATGCCAATTGCTACATGTTTTCTCCCTTCTTTATAGAATTTTTACACGTTTTCCGGGTCTAACCTATTAACAAGATGCCAAGTGCCAGTTCCCTGTTTTCTGCTGTTTTTTATTTCAGAAAAGTTGTTCTGGAAATATTCTCGGAATTGGACCCCACAAAGCGCGAAGTGCCTATTTCCCCGGAAGCATCCAGAAGACCGAAGAGGAAACGAAGAGGGGCATCAGGGGCCCACACCATGGGGTGGCACGCCCCCCCTTGGCCGCGTCGGGGGTGGTGTGGGGCCCCTAGGGCTCCACCGCCTCTACCCATTCGCCTATTTATTCCCCCCCGGATGTAAAACTCTAGATACCTGATAAAATATCCCCGAAAAGTTCCGCAGCCGCCGTCACCGTCAACCCTAAATCAGGGGAGTTTTGAAGCTGTCTCCGGCACCCTGTCGGAGAGGAAATCATCACCGGAGGCCTCTACATCACCATGCGTGCCTCCGGAGTGACGCGTGAGTAGTTCATCCTTGGACTACGGGTCCATAGCAGCAGCTAGATGGTTGTCTCCTCCTCATATGCCTCCATGTTTAGATCTCGGGAGCTGCCTAACATGATTGAGATTGATCTTATGTAATTCTATGTGCCGTGTTTGCTGGGATCCGATGAATATTGAACTTATGCCAAGCTGATTATAGTCTTTATTTGCATATGGTATTTGTGATCTTGCATGATTTCCGTTGCTAGTGGTTGCTCTGGCCAAGTAGTTGCTAGTGATTCCAAGAGGGAGTATTTATGCTCGATAGTGTTTTCATGCCTCCTTTTCGCCTGTGCTCGAGTAACAGAAACGTGACGGGGGAGGATGTGCTGTTGCCACTAGGGAGAAAACAACGGTGTGAGTTCTCGTGTGTACAATCATTGCTTACATTACACACATTGTTTAATGCAGTTATCTGTTACTTGCAACTTAATACCTAAGGGGGTTCGGATGATAACCTGAGGGTGGATTATTAGTCATAGATGCAGTTGGATTACGGTCTATGTATATTGTTGTAATGCCCGCACTAAATATCATAGTAGTCATCTGATGGCTAGGTTGAGACTCCAAGTGCAAAGTGTGTAGCTAGTGGCAAGCCTTCTTCCCCACGAGAGTGACTCGAGGGTTTATATCGAACTCTTGGGGAGCCAGTATTTCAGCAGTTGTCTTCCAAGCTTCCTCCAGGATCCTGCAAACAAGTAGAGAATTTTGTGCCCTCAACCTCACCAAGTGGTTGTCAAGCACAAGGTGTGAGACTTCTAGATTGCAATGCAAAACTGAAAGTAAATGTGAAATAATTAAATCTAATTCTAAATGCAAATGAGAAAATAAATATGCAATGGATTGTTTTTGTATTTTTGTGATGCAAGTGGTGATGGAGATAATGTAAATTCGAATTGGAGATGCAAGTAAAGTAAAGTGCAAGTAAAGTAAATTGCAGCAAAGTAACTAGAGTGTTTTCTTATTTTTAAAATAGGACCGGGTTTCATGGTTTCACACTTGCATTCTCTCAAATAAAGTGGTAGACGGTGGACATAAAGAATTACATGTGAGATTACAATAACATGTTTAACATTGAGTACTTTCATATGGGCATCACGTCCTAGCATAGATATCTCTACGGTCATATTGATCCCTCTTATACTCCACCAAGACGCGAAATAAATCATAACACCTCGATAATTAAGGAAAAACCAGAGTATAGCTTTAAGCAATGTGACATGAAGTTGAAGTAAGAACTTGCTAGATCTAGTCATGGAGATTTATTAGTGTCACTTCAAATCCCCGGTAACAAGTACTCCTTTTTATCCCTAGTGAGGTAACTAAGAAAGGTTTAACAAAACCTAAGTGGATCGCTGAACTTCTGTCACTTTCACAGCACTAGCCACCCCCGTTACTCCAACTAATGCATCCATCACCCCACACACGCTCTCAAGAACTAGATTTATCAAAGCTAGCAAATAAGAACGGGGTACATAAGATACATCTACTCAAATAACTCAAGAGAAACAATTGCAATCTCAGATTCAATAACTCATAGAAAAGATCCACCACAGAGGAATTACAACGGTGCCCGTAATCATGTGAGGCAGCTCATACGGATCTAATTAGTGAAGCACATAGAGAGAGAGATACAAGTGCTACTTCCACAAACCCATAGCCCTGGGGTGGACTACTCCCTCTTCATGGAGATGTCGATGGAGATGACGTTGGAGGGGTAGGAGATCACACCGGCGCCGCCCCGCCGGAGTTTCCCCCCTCCAATCTGGAACTTCTGGTCTCTGTTTGGTGTTTCGGCGGCGCTCTTCTCCGTAAGGGTACGGGGGACCCTTTTTATAGTCAGTTTTAGGTCAAGACGGAGTCGGTAAGTCGAAGATGGAAGGAATTGGGGCCACAGGGGCCAAAAGGGGGCCTCTCACGCGGCCAAGGAATCTGGCCGCGTGGAGGGTCCTCTTTTGGGCCTCCTTGCCCAATTCTCGTGGATCCTTTGCCCGCAAGTCTTCTCCTTCCAAAAAAATGACCCCCGCAGATTTTCAGGTGATTTCGCGGAAGTTTGCCCCCTGAAACGTCAAAAATATAGAAAACGGGGTTTCTGACAGGCAGGGTTAATTCCATAAAAGTTGGGGGACTTTGTAATTTAACCCCAAAATACTAAAAACTTTGAATTATACCCTTATATGATGCAATATGTAATAGAAAACCATGTGAAAATATGCAAAATTCATCTATGCATTTTACATGCATCATCATCATGTCCTGAATGTGCACTACGGTGCAACCTTTATTTGTCAATTGCCTAGCTGTAATTTTTTCACCAAGCATGCTATATTTTATGGAGAGACACCACTAGTGAACCTATGAACCACGGTCCATTTTCTTACACTGTCAAACAAGCTTCTACAATTTCATGCTTTCTTTACTTACTGCAAGAATACACCATTTTCCACACTAAACGTTTAATCTTTGTTTTCAGCAAGACCGATGAGATCGACAACCTCACTGTACCGTTGGGAAAAGAAAATACTTTGTCCCAACGGTATAGTGAGGTTGTCAATCTCACCGGTCTTGCTGAAAACAAAGATTAGACGTATAGTGTGGAAAATAGTGTATGCTTGCAGTAAGTTAAGAAACCAGGAAATTGTAGTGGTTTGTTTAACAGTGTAGGAAAATGGACCGGGGTTCATAATTTCACTAGTGGTTTCTCTCAGCATGCTGGGTGAACAAATTACAGTTGGGCAATTGACAAATAAAGGTTGCACCGTAGTGCACATTCATGACATGTTGACTACTATGATATTTAGTGCGGGCATTACAACAATATACATAGACCGTAATCCAACTGCACCTATGACTAATAATCCACCCTCGGGTTATCATCTGAACCCCTTAGGTATTAAGTTGCAAGCAACAGATAATTGCATTAAAAAATGTGTGTAAAGTAAGCAATGATTGTACACACGGGCACTCACACCGCCGTTTTCTCCCTAGTGGCAACAACACATCCTCCCCCATCACGTTTCTGTCACTCGAGCACACGAGAAACGAGGCATGAACCCACTATCGAGCATAAATACTCCCTCTTGGGGTCACTAGCAACTACTTGGCCAGAGCAACCACTAGCAACGGAAAGCATGCAAGATCACAAATAGCATATGAAATAAAGACTATAATCAACTTGGCATAAGTTCAATATTCATCAGATCCCAGCAAACACAACACATAGAATTACATAACAACAATCTCGACCATGTTAGGCAGCTCACGGGATCTAAACATGGAGGCATATGAGTAGGAGACAACCATCTAGATACTGATATGGACCCGTAGTCCAAGGATGAACTACTCACGCATCACTCCGGAGGCAGGCACGGTGATGGAGAGGCCTCCGGTGATGATTTTCTCTCCGGCAGGCTGCCGGGAGACAGCTTCAGACCCCCCTGGTCTAGGGTTGATGATGACAGCGGGTGCAGAACTTTTCGGGGATATTTGATCAGGTGCCTAGGGTTTTCCATCGGAGGGGAATATATAGGCGAAAGGGCAAAGGCGGTGGAGCCCTGGGGGACCCACACCACCAGCTGGCACGACCAAGGGGGGGGGGCGCCACCCCATGGCGTGGCCCCCCTGGTTCCCATCTTCGACTCCTCTTCGGTCTTCTGGATGCTTCCGGGGAAAATAGGCACTTCGGGCTTTGTGGGGTCCAATTCCGAGAATATTTCCAAAACAACTTTTGTGGAATAAAAAACAGCAGAAAACAGGGAACTGGTACTTGGCATCTTGTTAATAGGTTAGTCCCGAAAAACGTGTAAAAATGCTATAAAGAAGGGAGAAAACATGTAGCAATTGGCATAATATTATCATGGAGCATCAGAAATTATAGATACGTTGGAGACGTATCAAGCACCCCCAAGCTTAGTTCCTACTCGTCCTCGAGTAGGTAAACAATAAAACACAATAATTTCTGAGGTGACATGCTACTAACATAAACTTGATCATTATAATGTAAAAGCATATGTACGCTGAGATCATAGAACTTCAAACTCAAACATGATAATAGAACTTTAATAATAAAGCATAGCAATCACTTTGCATAATGAAGAGTATATCAAATAAAGGATCATGAATAATAATGCAAAGAAAGATAAACGTTTGTTTCAAGTATAGAGAAAGCATGGCAAAGTGGTATTTCACTAGTCCTTAAGAGTGGGACAAAACATAAATGCCAGAACACCTTCAAAGTTCATGAGAAAGACTAGAGAAAATAATTTAAGAACAAACAATATCACATCATGAATCAATTATTAATGTTTATGGGACAAAATGCACATAGAACTCAGAATGGCAAAAATGCTCTCTCAACTGTGCCTAAAGTTAAAAGATGGAGACTCAACATAAAAGTAAAAGAAAGGCCCTTTGTGGAGGGAAGCAGGGATCACCCATGTGCTAGAGATTTTTATTTTATTAAACAGAGGTATTAAAAGTTTGAAACTCTTCCCATCCATCTTTCACAAACCATGGCTAACCGAATCCTCGGGTCCCTGCCAACAATCACATACCATGGAGGAGTGTCTGTATTTTAGGAGAGGTGTATGTTAATGTCAACGAATGGTAAACAGAAAATATGGTACGTCACAAGCCAACTAGATTCACAAGAGCGGCTCCCATATGAAGGACGGATCTGGGCAGAAGGTCATCCCTCTTTCTCTTTTGTTTACACAATTATGCTTTGCCTGATAAATCAAGGGAAAAAATAGTGAAGAGTATTTGTTTGCATGAATTTGGGGATGGGCACCCCACTGCCAGCTCTTCTATCATTTGGATAAGCGGATGAAGCCACTAGTCCACGGTGTGAAATCCAATCAACAAGTGAGATAAAGATTCTCCATTGACGTCCTCATGAGCAAAAACAAGAACACAAAACAGGAGTAATTTTGAAAGTTTTAAAGGTAGCACATGAGCAATTTAATTGGAGTGGCAGTGAAATACCACATGTAGGTAGGTATGGTGGACACAATGGGAAAATTTTTGGTTTAAAAGAGTTGGATGCACGAGGAGAGCTCATACTCAGTACAGGTGGAGGCTAGCAAAAGACTGGGAGCGACAAATCAAGAGATCATAAGAGCCATAATCATGCATAGCGACATAAACATCATTAATTGAAGCATAAGCGGTATCACAAGTTCAAAAACTAAGTGGTCATGGAGGCTATTCGTGACTGGTTCATAGTCATAAACATGGTGTGAGCATGCACCAAGTCAACCAAATAAAACATTCGAAAGAGAATACCATAAATTTATGCTCTACTATGACAAGAACAAATCATGAATCTTTCAATGGCATATTAAAAAATCTCAGCTATTTGAGGCTATTCATGCTACTCAATAACCACAAGGCTTTAAAACTAAAATAACATTTAGCATGGCATGAAAAAGTTCTAGCCACAGTCTATACAATCTTCTACTTGCACTGTTCTAAATTCTACTTCAAGTAGCAGTTTGTTTTCCCAACAAGCACCATACAAGATATGTTTAAAAAAAATACTCTTTATGATACAGCAATAAAACATGAGAGTACTCACATAACACTACCAAAACTAACAGCTCTGATAAGATATGCATGCAAAACATGAGCTAAATAAATGCAGCTGCCACACAAAGATTAAGAATACAAAGTATTCCCATGAAAAAGCGGAGCGTGTCACTCCAATAAAAGAATGCTGGGGTCCAACCAAGATTATTGCTAAATAAAAACAATCTGAAAGCAAAAATAAAATATGCTCCAAGTAAAGCACATAAGATGTGACCGAATAAAAATATAGTTTCACTATAAGTGACATGATAATTTTTCGATGAAGAAGGGGATGCCTTGGGCAATTCCAAGCTTAGAAGCTTGAGTCTTCTTGGAATTTGCTGGTATGTACCACCGGGGCATCCCCAAGCTTAGGCTTTTCACTCTTCTTGATAACGTAATATCATCCTCTTCTCTTGACCCTTGAAAACTACCTTCACACCAAACTTCTCACAATCTTCATTAGCAACGTTAGTGCAATCGAAATAATAAATTCACATGGTTCAGTGTCAACACATTCCTAACAATCAAAAAGACATTAGATACTGTCACAACTTCTTTTAAAACTCTTTTTCTCAAAAGAACACCAAAAGGAAGAAATTAAGATTCAACTGCAATTATTGGCAGAAATTTGTCAAAACATGACAGCAGGTAAAGATGATTTTTTTTCGAAAATCTTATGTTTCTCAAATCAAAAATTGGTCAACTAAGAAAAGTTGCGTATACAGCCCAGGATTACGCACAAAAAACTCAGGCCATTTTGAATTTTTTGTGATTTTATACAAATTTAACAGTGGACAGCAGAAATCTGTTTCCTGCGCAGAAATCCGAAATATAGTCTCAACTTTCCACTAGAGGCTTTACTTGGATCAACAAAAACACAAAAGAATAGATACAGCGGGGTTTCTAAAGAAATATACAACACCCAGGTGCAAAGCACACAAAAGAAAACAAAGGAAAACTGGTTGAAAACAGATATATAAAACGGGTTGTCTCCCGGTAGCGCTTTTCTTTAACGCCTTTCAGCTAGGCATAGAAAGCAACTCAATTATTTTCAAGTGAAGAAACATCAACATCATAACTTTCTCTAATAATAGAGTCAAAAGGTAGCTTCATCCTATTTCTAGGAAAGTGTTCCATACCTTTCTTGAGGGGGAATTGATATTTAATACTCCTCTCTTCCATATCAATAACAACACCAACAGTTCTAAGAAAAGGTCTTCCCAAAATAATAGGACAAGACGCATTGCATTCAATATTCTTAACAACAAAATCAAAAGTGACAAGGTTATTTTTAACCATACTTAGAACATCATCAATTCTACCAAGAGGTTTCTTCTTAGCATTATCAGCAAGATGAACATCCAAATAACAGTGTTCCAACGCTGGTAGATCAAGCATATCATAAAGCTTTTGAGACATAACAGAGATACTAGCACCAACATCGCAGAAAGCATTGCAATCAAAATAATTTACTTTTATCTTAATGATAGGATCCCAACCATCATCTAATTTCCTAGGGATAGATGTCTCAAGTTTCAGCTTTTCTTCCCTAACTTTCATCAGAGCATTGGTAATATGTTTAGTAAAGGCCATATTCATGACACTAGCATTGGGACTTCTAGCAAGATTTTGTAGAAACATAATAACTTCAGATATATTGCAATCATCAAAATCAAAATTATTATCATCAAAAGTAATGGGACCATTATCTCCTACATCTCTAAAAATTTCAGCACTTTTATTAGAAGCAGTTTCAGCAATTTGAGGCAATTTAGCACGTTTCACCGAAGGGGTGGGGACTTTGTTAACACCAACTACTTTACCATTGATAGTAGGAGGTTTACTAGCACTTGGAGCTTCAGCTTTACTAGCGGTTGTGATAGTGCAAACTCTAGCAATATTATTCTTTCTAGCCAATTCATCTTCTCTTTCCCACCTAGCACGTAATTCAACCATCAACCTAACATTATTATCAATTCGAACTTGGATGGCATTCAAAGTTTTACTCTCTTTAACATCATGTGGAAAAACCTTCAGCTTTCGAAAATCAACATCAATAGTTAGGCTGTCCACTTTAGAGGCAAGAACATCTATTTTACCAAGCTTTTCCTCAACATATTTATTAAAAGCAGTTTGTGTGCTAATAAATTCTCTAAGCATGTTTTCAAGATCAGAGGTAGAGCTTTTATTGTTATTGGAGGAATTGCCATAAGAATTAACATATGCATTATTAGGAGGATAGGGCTTATAATTGTTGCCACCAAAATTATTTCTATAAGAATTGTTGTTAAAACTATTATTTCTAATAAAGTTCACATCAACATGCTCTTCTTGAGAAACCAAAGAGGCTAAAGGAACATTATTTGGATCAACTTGAGCTTTACCATTAACAAGCATAGACATAATAGCATCAAGCCTTTCACTCAAAGAGGTGGTTTCCTCACAAAATTTACCTTGTTACCTTGTGGAGCTCTCTCAGTGTGCCACTCTGAATAATTTATCATCATATCATCAAGAAGCTTTGTTGCATTGCCCAAAGTGATGGACATAAAGGTACCTCCAGAAGCTGAATCCAATAGGTTCCTTCAGGAGAAATTCAGTCCGGCATAAAAAGTTTGTATAATCATCCAAGTAGTCAGTCCATGAGTGGGACAATTCTTCACCATAGTTTTCATTCTTTCCCAAGCTTTAGCAACATGTTCATTATCAAATTGTTTAAAATTCATTATGTCACTTCTCAGGGATATAATCTTAGCATGAGGATAATATTTTCCAATGAAAACATCTTTACACTTAGTCCATGAATCAATAATATTTCTAGGCAAAGATAGCAACCATTCTTTTGCTCTTCCTCTCAAAGAGAAAGGGAATAATTACAGTTTAATAATATCTCCATACACATCTTTATATTTTTGCATCTCACATAGTTCAACAAAATTATTAAGGTGAGTAGCAGCATCATCAGTACTAACACCAGAAAATTGCTCTTTCAGAACAAGATTTAATAAAGCAGGTTTAATTTCATAGAAAGCAACAGTACGAGCAGGTGGAGCAATAGGTGTGCAAATAAAATCATTGTTGTTTGTGCTAGTGAAGTCACACAACTTAGTATTCTCAGAGGAACTCATTTTAGTAAAATAATAGCAAGCAAATAAATAGCAGCTATAAAGTAAACTATTTTTTTGTGTGTTTTTGATATAAAGAAGTAAAACAAGACAACAATAAAAATAAGACAATAAACAAAATAAAGAGGTTGAGAGTGAGAGACTTCCCTTGCCAGAAGACTTCTTCCTCCCCGGCAACGGCGCCAAAAATTCCTTGCTGCTTGTGATGGCGACAGAAATTCCTTGCAGAAATTCCTGTGTGTTGGGAACCCCAAGAGGATGGTGTGATGAGTGCAACGGTAAGAATTTTCCTCAGTTAAGAACCAAGGTTATCAATCCAGTAGGAGAAAGAGGATCTTCAGAAGGTTGATGCCACTGACGGTGGTGATAGCTCAACGGTGTCAGCAACAACGCGGAACCTGCACACAACACAACCAAAATACTTTGTCCCAACGGTATAGTGTGGTTGTTAATCTCACCGGTCTTGCTGAAAACAAATATTAGACGTATAGTGTGGAAAATAGTGTATGCTTGCAGTAAGTAAAGAAAGCAGGAAATTATAGTGGGTTGTTTAACAGTGTAGGAAAATGGACCGGGCTTCATAGGTTCACTAGTGGTGTCTCTCCATAAAAGATAGCATGCTGGGTGAACAAATAAAGGTTGCACCGTAGTGCACATTCATGACATGATGACTACTATGATATTTAGTGTGGGCATTACAGCAATATACATAGACCATAATCCAACTGCATCTATGACTAATAATTCATCCTCAGGTTATCATCCGAACCCCCTTAGGTATTAAGTTGCAAGCAACAGATAATTGCATTATACAATGTGTGTAAAGTAAGCAATGATTGTACACGCGAGCACTCACATCGCTGTTTTCTCCCTAGTGGCAACATCACATCCTCCCACGTCACGTTTCTGTCACTCGAGCACAGGCGAAAAGGAGGCATGAACCCACTATCGAGCATAAATACTCCGTCTTGGAGTCACTAGCAACTACTTGGTCAGAGCAACCACTAGCAACAGAAAGCATGCAAGATCACAAATAGCATATGCAATAAGTACTCTAATCAACTTGGCATAAGTTCAATATTCATCGGATCCCAGCAAACACAACACATAGAGTTACATAAGAACAATCTCGATCATGTTAGGCAGCTCACAAGATCTAAACATGGAGGCATATGAGGAGGAGACATCAATCTAGCTACTGCTATGGACTCGTAGTCCAAGGATGAACTAATCACGCATCACTCTAGAGGAAGGCATGGTGATGGAGAAGCCTCCGGTGATGATTTCCTCTCCGGCAGGGTGCCGGGAGACAGCTTCAGAACCCCCTTGATCTAGGGTTGACGACGACGACGGCTGCGGAACTTTTTGGGGATATTTGATCAGATGCCTAGGGTTTTCCATCGGAGGGGAATATATAGGTGAAATGGCAAAGGCGGTGGAGCCCTGGGGGCCCCACACCACCAGCTGGCGCGGCCAAGGGGGGCGCCACCCCATGGTGTGGCTCCCCTGGTGCCCGTCTTCGACTCCTCTTCGGTCCTATGGATGCTTCCGGGGAAAATAGGCACTTCGGGCTTTGTGGGGTCCAATTCCGAGAATATTTCCAGAACAACTTTTCTGAAATAAAAAACAGCAGAAAACAGAGAACTGACACTTGACATCTTGTTAATAGGTTAGTCCCGGAAAAAGTGTAAAAATGCTATAAAGAAGGGAGAAAACATGTAGCAACTGGCATAATATTATCATGGAGCATCAGAAATTATAGATACGTTGGAGACGTATCAGCTGTAAGCCAGAAAAATCGTGCACGGAATGCTTTATTAACTATAATTTTTGATTGAGCATTATGTTCACAAACTCCAGCGTGGATTTCCTGCAGGATTTGTCGTCCTTCTTCCGGCGAAATACAACGCTGGAAAATTCCGATAGTACTGCGTTTATACAGGCATACATTAATTACCATGTATCCATTGCATCGGCGTTTTATCTGCTTTTGCAAGACTTTGTCTGCTCCTTCCGGGAACTTCTGATCGACTAAGAAGTTTAAGTATGGTATTTTCCAATCTGAAATGACGAACATAACTTCTATTGACTCGGATACTAGGGGGTAGTCGACATCGCCGCCTTTTATCAATGCTTCGTAACAATGCTGGACGAATACACCTAATGTTAATGTTTTTACCCTTTCCGAGCCCATCCGGGCCAAAGCATCCGCATTCCAGTTTTCATCCTGTTTGACGTGATTTACCTCGAATCCTAGGAAGCAAATGGCGAATTGTCGATAGTTCTTTGATATTCCGCCATTATGGGGCTTTTGGCATCCCATGTCTGGTTGATCTGGTGCTGTACTAAGTCCGAGTCGCCATGACATGAAGCCATGAAGCAATGCTTCATATTCTGCCACGTTATTGCTGGCGTTGAAGTGGGTTTGTAATACATACTCCATTTTGTCGCCTTTTGGAGATTTTAGCACCACGCCTGCACCGGCGCCTTATTTGATTTTGGATCCATCAAAATGCATGATCCAATATTCTGACTCCAGCATTGGCGTGTTTTCCATAGCTTCTGTCCAATCGTCTACAAAGTCTGCCAACACCTGAGATTTAATTGTCGTCGGGGTTGGTACTTAATGTCGAACGCAGCCTATGTCATCCGCATTGTTTATAATATCCCCTAGTGGTTCTTTGCTTACCATTGTTATGGAATGTCCTTGGAAATAATGACAGAGTTTTCGAGATGCGAAAAATACGCCATATGCTAGCTTTTGATAATGTGGATACCTTTCTTTTGACTCCGAGAATACTTCAATAACGTGGTACACCGGGTGTTGATCTGGAATACTTTGTTCGTCTTTCCACCTTTCCACAATTATCACTACACCAATAACCCTATTTGTTGATGTTAGATACAGTAACATGGGTTCTTCGCCTTTTGGGGATGCCAAATCGGAGCTTTCATTAAAGTTTCCTTTAGTTGGGATAATGCTTTGTCAGCTTCTTCTGTCCATTGAAATTTGTCGGATTTCTTCAACAATTTGTATAATGGCAGAGCTTTATCACCAAGACGACTTATGAACCAGCTTACAGCGGCCGCTGAACCCGTCAATCGCTGGACGTCTTTTAGACACGTAGGCCTTTTGATGTCCATGATTGTTTTGATCTTTTCCGGGTTTACTTTGATTCCTTTGTGAGAAACGATAAAACCTAGAAGTTTTCCTCAGGGAACCCGAATACGCACTTTAATAGATTTAACTTTATTTTGTAAGTCCGTAGGTTATCGAAAGTTTCTGGTAGGTCTTCAAGGATTGTATGTTCTTCCTTGGAAACGACGGCAATGTCGTCCACGTTAACGTGGACGTTTTTACCTATTTGGTCATGTAAGCATCTTTGCATACAATGCTGGTATGTAGCTCTAGCATTCTTCAAGACAAAAGGCATGGTTATGTAATAATAAGTTTCGTAGGATGTTATGAAAGAGGTTTTTATTTGGTCTTCTTCTTTCATGCGTATTTGATGATACCCGTAATAAGCGTCCAAAAAGCATAAAAGCTCAAAATCAGCAGTGGCATCTATTATTCGATCGATGCGCGGTAAGGAGAACCTATCCTTTGGGAATATTTTGTTCAGACCGGTGTAATCTATACACATCCTAAGAACAATAGTATATTTCTTCAGGACTAATACCGGATTTGCAGACCAATAGGTATGTATGACTTCCCGGATAAAATCAGCTGCTAAAAGCCGGATGATTTCCTTGCCTATAGCCTTCCGTCTTCTTCCATCGAAACGACGGAGACCTTGTTTGACGGGTTTTAATCCTCGAATAACCTTCAATTGGTGCTCAGAAAGTTCCCGGGGTACACCTGGCATATCGGCAGGACACCAGGCGAAAATATCCCCGTTCTCATGGAGGAACTTGATGAGCGCGCTTTCCTATTTGTCAGTCATTCAAGTTCCCACCACGATGTATTTAGCCGGGCCTTTAGGCTCTAGGATGATCTGTTTTGTATTCTCGGATGCTTTGAAGCTGTCGGACGGCCTTCGGCTTTCTTTTCCTGTTGGCATTTCTGTCGGCGATACCTCTTTAGCCAGTTCTTTCACCTCTTCCTTTGCTATTACCTGCTCGGGGCAAAGGGCGTTTCCTAGCTCTAACTCATTTGCCAGCTTAAAATCTCCTTCAATGGTGATTACTCTGCCTTTTGGCCCTGACATCTTAAGCTTGTTATAGATGTAGCATGACCTAACCATAAATTTGGCAAAATCCTGACGTCCGAGTATTGCGTGATACATGCTTTCGAACGGTACTACTTCGAATGATATAATCTCCTGGCGGAAGTGTTCCGCCTTTCCGAAGGTTACTTCTAGGGATATTTATCCTAGAGAATGTGCTTTCCTGCCAGGAACAATGCCGTGAAAACGTACATTGCTATGCTTGAGCTGGGTTTGTGACAAATGCAGTTTGTTCAAAGTACTCAATTACATTATGTTGATGCTTGATCCTTCGTCCATCAGCACTCTCCCGATCCTAGTGTTTTGCATAATAGGGCTTACTATCAAGGCGTGTGTGCCGGGTTCCGGGATATTACCGGGATGATCAGACTGATCCCAAGTAATTAACGTCTTTGAATAATTTATGTACTTTGGATTTGGTGGAACGACGGCGTTGATTTCTCGCAACGATCGCTTCACCTGTTTAGCCGATGGGGTCGCAAGGAAAGTTATATTGCATTCTCCTTCGAATCTCGGGAATTTAGGTTCGCCTTTCCGTTGCTGCTCCTGGATTTTGTCGTTAGTATCAGACTCGCTTTCATCTTTATCAGCTTCTGTCTTTTGCTTGTTGAATTTCCTTTTGGAAGTCTATCCTTTACTCCCAGCTCCAGCGCTACCTTTCATGTGCTTGTTAAGCCGGCACTGCTGGTTTGTATGGTTAGGCTTTCCAAACTGCATGTGATGAATACAGGGTTCCCCTTTCATCTTTTCCCATTCTTCCTTAGAGTAGGAGATAGGTTCCCTGCTTTCTGCGCCCTTTCCTTTCCATCTGCTGGTGTTATCCTTTTCAAATGTTGTGTTTACTTCTTTGGGCTTTGGCTATGCTTCTGGAGTAGCCTTATTTTCAGAGCGAGACCCCTTTTTGGCTTGTACCATGCATCAATATTACCGCCTCTTGCTCTAATGTCGTCTTCAGTCGCTGTATGCTCATTGGCGGTTGTGAGGATAGAACCTAAGTCCTTGTGCGTTTTGGAACCACCCATGAACGATACGAGGCCGGGTTTCAGAACATTGACGAAAGCATGCATTGCTTATAGTCACTTACTCCAGAGCAGCTATCCTTCATTGCCTTCCATATTGAGATAAAGTCGACATAGGACTCGTCTTCATATTGGACGCAACGGTTTAACTGGTTAATGCTTTTGGGGCGCTTGTACGTGCCACAGAAGTGCTGGGCGAAAACTCTAGCCATATCCTCCCAGCTATCCACCATTCTTGATGGCAGTCCATTAATCCAGTCGTGACCTCTATCCAACAACATTAGGGGTAGGAATTTTACGGCTTCCAGGTCTGTCCCTTTGTTGATTTGGACGGTAGTATAATAATCTGAGAGCCATGTATCCGGGTTTGTACTTCCGATATACTTTTGGTAAGTTGGCCCGAATTTGGCGAAAATAGAATGTAGACTGATGTTTCAGATCCTATAAGTGAAACACTTTGGACCGAAATAAAAATCATCTCTTTCCACCTTATCGGCATGTGCGGAATACCTTCCCGCTGAATGAACAGAAGGGGATCTACTCCTTTCTATCCCATTGTTGCGTGAATATGCTTTTCTGGGTTCGTCCCTATTTTTTTTTCCAGCATCCCGTCCTTTAGAATGAGACAGAGTTCTACCCCTCACGCGTTCCTTTTTCCTTGGAGAGGTTCGGATCTCTCACGCATGTGAGGGTGATCATATCTTCCGGCTTTATCGGTCGGGTATCTCGGAGGCGGCATTGTTTTTCCGTCATTCAGGTTTTTGTTCTCCCGATCTTTATCGACGCGGGGTTTTGTGTTATTCTCGCCTTTTGGCGGGTGAGATCCTGTCCTGGACGATGCATCCTTGTTGTCCGAAATTTTATTGCCCTTCTTAGGATCTTCTTTCTTTCCCTTTGAGTCTCCTCAATCTATGGTTTCGCTTGGCTCAGGTGCTCCTGCGGTGCACATGGCACTCTTGCACAAGGCTGAATCATCATGTAACTTGTCTGAACGTGCTTGTCCTTGTTGCTGTTGTAATGCTTTTCCTAGGAAAGCATACACTACCTGAAGCTTTTCGTCCTTGGAGTAAAGGTCATTGATACGTCATAAACGTATCCCTAATTTCTGATGCTCCATGATCATAGTTTCACAATTGCTACATGTTTTCTCCTTCTTTATGTCATTTTTATCGATTTTCCGGAGTAACCTATTAACAAGATGCCACAGAGCCAGTTCCCTGTTTTCTGCTGTTTTTTAGTTTCAGAAAAGTTATTCTGGAAATATTCTCGGAATTGGAAAATTCGAAGCACAGAAGTCCTATTTTCCCCGGAAGCATCCAGAAGACCGAAGAGGGGCAGCAGGGGGCCACACCATAGGGTGGCGTGCCCCCTAGCTGCGCCAGCTATGGGTGTGCCCATGGCCTCCACTGCCTTCGCCCTTTTGCCTATTTAAGCCCCCCGGATGGAAAACCGTAAACACCTGATCAAAATCCCCGAAAAAGTTCCGCAGCCGCCGTCACCGTCAACCCCAGATGAGGGGGGTTCTGAAGCTGTTTCCGGCACCCTGCCAGAGAGAAGATCATCACCGGAGGCCTCTTCATCACCATGCCTGCCTCCGGAGTGATGTGTGAGTAGTTCATCCTTGGAGTACGGGTTCGTAGCTATAGCTAGATGGTTGTCTTCTCCTCATATGCCTCCATGCTTAGATCTCGTGAGTTGCCTATCATGATCGAGATTGATCTTATGTAATTCTCTGTGCTGTGTTTGCTGGGATCCGATGAATTTTGACCTTATGCCAAGTTAATTATAGTCTTTATTTGCATATGTTATTTGTGATCTTGCATGCTCTCCGTTGCTAGTGGTTATTCTGGCCAAGTAGTTGCTAGTGACTCCAAGAGTGAGTATTTATGCTCGATAGTGGGTTCATGCCTCCTTGTTGCCTTGCTCGAGTGACAGAAACGTGAAGGGGGAGGATGTGCTATTTCCATTAGGGAGAAAACAACAGTGAGAGTGCCCGCGTGCATAATCATTGCTTATATTACACACTTTGTTTAATGCAATTATCTGTTGCTTGCAACTTAATACCTAAGGGGGTTCGGATGATAAACTGAGGGTGGATTATTAGTGACAGATGCAGATGGATGTCGGTCTATGTATCTTGTTGTAATGCCCGCACTAAATAGCATAGTAATCTTGATGTAATATTGTGCACTACGATGCAACCTTTATTTGTCAATTGCCCAGCTGTAATTTGTTCACCCAGCATTCTATCTTTTATGGAGAGGCACCACTAGTGAAACTACGAACCCCGGTCCATTTTTCCACACTGTTAAACAAACCACAACAATTTCCCGCTCTCTCTACTTTCTGCAAGCATACACTATTTTTCCACACTATACGTCTAATATTTGTTTTCAGCAAGACCGGTGAGATTGACAACCTCACTGTACCGTTGGGGCAAAGTATTTTGGTTGTGTTGTGTGCAGGTTCCACGTTGTTGCTGACACCGGTGAAGCGCCAACACCACCGTCAGTGGCATCAACCTTCCGAAGATTCTCTTTCTCCTACTGGTTTGACAACCTTGGTTCTTAACTAAGGGGAAAACTCCTACCGCTGTGCTCATCACACCTTCCTCTTGGGGTTCCCAACAACGCAGAGAAAGGATTTAACTCTGCCAGCAACAAGGATTTTCTGGAGCCGTTGCCAGGGAGAAGGAAGTCTTCTGGCAAGGGGAGTCTCTCACTCTCAACCTCTTTATTTTTTTTATTGTCTTGTTTTTATTTTTGTCTTCTTTTTATTCATCTATATCAAAAACACAAAAAAATTAGTTTATTTCTGTATATCAAAAACACAAAAAAGTAGTTTACTTTATAGCTGTTATTTATTTGCTTGCTTTTATTCTGCTAAAATGAGTACCTCTAAGAATACCAAGTTGTGTGACTTCACTAGCACAAACAACAATGATTTTATTTGCACACCTATTGCTCCACCTGCTCCTACTGCTGCTTTCTATGAGATTAAACCTGCTTTATTAAACCTTGTGATGAAAGAACAATTTTCTGGTATTAGTACTGATGATGCTGCTGCCCACCTTAAGAATTTTGTCGAACTATGTGAGATGCAAAAATATAAAGATGTGGATGGAGATATTATTAAACTGAAATTATTTCCTTTCTCTTTGAGAGGAAGATCTAAAGAATGGTTGCTATCTTTGCCTAGAAATAGTATTGATTCATGGACTAAGTGTAAAGATGCTTTCATTGGAAAATATTATCCTCCTGCTAAGATTGTATCCCTGAGAAGTGACATAATGAATTTTAAGCAATTTGATAATTAACATGTTGCTAAAGCTTGGGAAATAATGAAAACTATGGTGAAGAATTGTCCCACTCATGGACTGACTACTTGGATGATTATACAAACCTTTTATGCAGGTCTGAGTTTTTCCTCAAGGAACCTATTGGATTCAGCTGCTGGAGGTACCTTTATGTCCACCACTTTGGGCAATGCAACAAAGCTTCTTGATGACACGATGATAAATTATTCAGAGTGGCACACTGAGAGAGCTCCACAAGGTAAGAAGGTAAATTCCGTTGACGAAACCTCCTCTTTAAGTGAAAGGCTTGATGCTATTATGTCTATGCTTGTTAATGGTAAAGCTCAAGTTGATCCTAATAAGGTTCATTTAGCCTCTTTGGTTGCTCAAGAAGAGCATACTGATGTGAACTTTAATAGAAATAATAATTTTAACAACAATGCTTATAGAAATAATTTTTGTGGAAACAATTATAAGACCTACCCTTTTAATAATTGTTATTGTAATTCTTATGGCAACTACTACAACAGTAATAAAAGCTCTACCTCTGATCTTGGAAACATGCTTAAAGAATTTATTAGCACACAAACTGCTTTTAATAAATCTGTTGAGGAAAAGCTTGGTAAAATAGATGTTCTTGCCTCTAAAGTAGATAGCCTTGATATTGATGTTGATTTTCTAAAACTGAAGGTTTTGCCACAAGATGTTAAACAAAATAAAACTTTGAATTCCATCCAAGTTCGAATTGATGACAACGTTAGATTGATGGCTGAATTACGTGCTAGGTGGGAAAGAGAAGATGAAATGGCTAAAAAGAATAATATTGCTAAAGTTTGCACTACCACAACAACTAGTAAAACTGAAGTTCCAAGTGCTAGTAAACCTCCTACTATCAATGGTAAAGTAGTTGGTGTTAATAAAGTCCCTACTCCTTTGGTGAAACGTGCTAAATTGCCTAAAACTGCTGAAATTTTTAGAGATGTGGGAAATAATGGTTCCATTACTTTTGATGATAATAATATTGATTTTGATGATTGAAATATCTCTGAAGTTATTATGTTTCTACAAAATCTTGCTAGAATTCCCAATGCTAGTGCCAAGAATATGGCATTTACTAAACATATTACTAATGCTCTCATGAAAGTTCGGGAAGAAAAGTTCAAACTTGAGACATCTATCCCTAGAAAACTAGATGATGGTTGGGAGCCTATCATTAATATAAAAGCAAGTGATTTTGATTACAATGCTTTGTGTGATCTTGGTGCTAGTATCTCTGTCATGGCTCAAAAACTTTATGATATGCTTGATTTACCACCGTTGGAACACTGTTATTTGGATGTTCATCTTGCTGATAATGCTAAGAAGAAACCTCTTGATAGAATTGATGATGTTCTTATTATGGTTAATAATAACCTTGCCCCTGTTGATTTTGTTGTTATGAACATTGGATGCAATGCTTCTTGTCCTATTGTTTTGGGAAGACCTTTTCTTAGAACTGTTGGTGCTATTATTGATATGAAAGAGGGGAGTATTAAAAATCAACCTCCCCTAAAGAAAGGTTTGGAACACTTCCCTAGAAATAAGATGAAGCTACCCTTTGACTCTATTATTAGAGAACTATATGATTTTGATGCTTCCTCTCTTGAAAATACTTGAGTTGATTTTTCTATGCCTAGCTGAAAGGCTTTAAAGGAAAGCGCTACCGGGAGACAACCCATTTTATTTCTCTGTTTTCTTTCAGTTTTCCTTTGTTTTCTTTGGTGTGATTGCACCTGGGTGTTGTATATTTCCTTAGAAACCCCGTTGTATCTTTTATTTTGTGTTTTTGTTGAGCCAAGTAAAGCCACTAGTGGAAAGTTGGAGTTGGTTTTCGGATTTCTGCGCAGAAAACAGATTTCTGCGCAGAAAACAGATTTCTGCTGTCCACCGTAAAATATCGTATAAAATCCTGGAAAATCATAATGATATGAATTGTTTTGTGCTTATTCCTCATCTAATTCCTCAACTTTTATTAGAAGACCACATTTTGTTTTGAGCAACACAAGATTTTTGAAAAAATCGATCTTTACCTCCTCTTCTGTTTTGACAGATTTCTATCATTTATCGCATTTGCATCTTAATCTCTTTGTTTTTGTGTTCTTTTGAGAAAAAGAGTTTTGAAAGAAGTTGTGACAGTAGATAATGTGTTTTTGAGTGTTATACTTGTGTTGAAACTGAACCATGTGGATTTAATTTCAATTGCACTAACGTTGCTAATGAATATTGTGAGAATTTTGATGTGAAGGAAGTTTTCAAGGGTCAAGAGAAGAGGATGATATGATGTGAAGAAGAAGAGTGAAAATCCTAAGCTTGGGGATGCCCCGGTGGTACATCCAAGCAAATTCCAAGAAGACTCAAGCGTCTAATCTTAGGGATGCCCAAGGCATACCCTTCTTCATCAACAAATTATTAGGTCACTTCTAGTGAAACTATATTTTTATTCGGTCGCATCTTATGTGCTTTACTTGGAGCGTATTTTATTTTTGTTTTCAGTTTGCTTTTGCTTTTTCTTTCAGTTTTTTTTACTTTCATAATAATCTTGGTTGGACCCCAACATTATTTTATTGGAGAGTGACACGCTCCGCTTTTTCATGAGAATACGTTGTATTCTTAATCTCTGTCTAGCTGCTGCATTTATTTAGCTCCTGTTTTGCAGACACTCTTATTAGAGCTGTTAGTTTTAGTAGTAGTATTTGAGTACTCTCATGTTTGCTTGCTGTATCTTAAAGAGTATTTCTGTTAAAGCATGTTTTGTATGGTGCTTGTTGGGAGAAACAAAAAATTGTTGCTTGAAGTAGAATCTATAACAGTAGTAGTAGAAGCTTGTATAGACTGTGGCTAGGACTTTTTCATGCCATGCTAAATGTTATTTTAGTTTTAAATCCTTGTGGTTATTGAGTAGCATGATTAGCCTCAAATAGCTGAGAGTGTTTAATATGTATTGAAAGATTCATGAGTTGTTCTTGTCATAGTAAAGCATCAATATATGGTATTCTCTTTCGAACGTTTTATTTGATTGACTTGGCGCATGCTCACACCATGTTTATGACTATAAACCAGTCACGAATAGCCTCCATGACCACTTATTTTTTGAACTTGTGATACTGCTTATGTTTTAATTAATGATGCTTATGTCGCTATGCATGATTATGGCTCTTATGCTCTCTTGATTTGTCGCTCCTAGTCTTTTGCTAGCCTCCACCTGTACTGAGTATGAGCTCTACTCGTGCATCCAAACTCCCTTAAACCAAAGTTTTCCCATTGTGTCCACCATACGTACCTACATGTGGTATTTAACTGCCATTCCAAAGTAAATTGCTCATGTGTTATCTTTAAAACCTTCAAAATTACTCCTGCTTTATGTTCCTGTTTTTGCTCATGAGGACGTAAATAGAGAATCTTTATCTCACTTGTTGATTGGCTTTCACACCCTGGACTAGTGGCTTCATCCGCTTATCCAAATGATAGAAGAGCTGGCAGCGGGGTGCCCAGCCCCAAATTAATGCATACAAATTCTCTTTACTATTTTGCCCCTGATTTATCAGTCAAAACTTAATTGTGTAAACAAAAGAGAACGAGGGATGACCTTCTACACCAGTTGCGTCCTTCACCATGGGAGCCGCTCTTGTGAATCCAGTTGGCTTGTGACGTACTGTATTTTCTGTTCACCATTCGTTGACATTAGCATACATCTCCCAAAATATAGACAATCCTCCACGGTATGTGATTTTTGGCAGGCACCCGAGGATTTGGTTAGCCATGGTTTGTGAAAGATGGATGGGAGGAGTGTCAAACTTATAATACCTCTGTTTAATAAAATAAAATCTCTAGCACATGAGTGATCCCTGCTTCCCTCTGCGAAGGGCCTTTCTTTTACTTTTGTGTTGAGTCTCCATCTTCTAACTTTATGCACAGTTGAGAGAGCATTTTTGCCATTCCGAGTTCTATGTGCATTTGTCCCATAAGCATCAATAATTACTTCATGTTGTGATATTATTTGTTCTAGTCTTCCTCCGGAACTTTGAAGGTGTCCTGGCATTTATGTTTTGCCCCACCCTTAAGGACTATCGAAATATCACTTTGTCGTGCTTTCTCTATACCTAAAACAAACATTTACCTTTCTTTGCATTATTACTCATGATCCTTTATTTGAGTTACTTTTCGTGATGCAAAGTAATTGCTATGCTTTATTATTAAAGTTTTATTTATCATGCCTGTGTTTAAGTCTTATGATCTCAGCGTGCATATGCTTTTACATTAGATTGATCAAGTTTATGTTAGTAGCATGTCACCTCAGAAATTATTGTTTTATCGTTTACCTACTCGAGGACGAGTAGGAACTAAGCTTGGGGATGCTTGATACATCATAAACGTATCCCTAATTTCTGATGCTCTATGATCATATTTTAACAATTGCTACATGTTTTCTCCCTTCTTTATGTCATTTTTATCGATTTTCCGGACTAACCTATCAACAAGATGCCACAGAGCCAGTTCCCTGTTTTCTGCTGTTTTTTTTTATTTTCAGAAAAGTTATTCTGGAAATATTCTCCGAATTGGAAAATTCGAAGACCGGAAGTCCTATTTTCCCCGGAAGCATCCAGAAGACCGAAAAGGAGCCGAAGAGGGGCAGCAGGGGGCCACACCATAGGGTGGCGTGGCCCCCTGGCCGCGCCAGCTATGGGTGTGGGCCCCCCGGCCTCCACCGCCTTCGCCCTTTCGCCTATTTAAGCCCCCCGGATGGAAAACCCTAAACACCTGATCAAAATCCCCGAAAGAGTTCCGCAACCGCCGTCACCGTCAACCCCAGATCAGGGGGGTTCTGAAACTGTTTCCGGCACCCTACCAGAGAGGAGATCATCACTGGAGGCCTCTTCATCACCATGTCTGCCTCCGGAGTGATGCGTGAGTAGTCCATCCTTGGACTACGGGTTTGTAGCTAGCTAGATGGTTGTCTTCTCCTCATACGTCCCCATGGTTAGATCTCATGAGCTGCCTATCATGATCGAGATTGATCTTATGTAATTCTGTGTGCTGTGTTTGCTGGGATCCGATGAATATTGACCTTATGCCAAGTTTATTATAATCTTTATTTGCATATTTTATTTGTGATCTTGAATGCTCTCCGTTGCTAGTGGTTATGCTGGCCAAGTAGTTGCTAGTGACTCCAAGAGGGGTTATTTATGCTCGATAGTGGGTTCATGCCTCCTTGTTGCCTTGCTCGAGTGACAAAAACGTGAAGGGGGAGGATGTGCTGTTGCCATTAGGGAGAAAACAACGGTGAGAGTGCCGGCGTGCATAATCATTGCTTACATTACACACTTTGTTTAATGCAATTATCTGTTGCTTGCAACTTAATACCTAAGGGGGTTCGGATGATAAACTGAGGGTGGATTATTAGTGACAGATGCAGATGGATGTCGGTCTATGTATCTTGTTGTAATGCCCGCACTAAATAGCATAATAATCTTCATGTCATATTGTGCACTGCGGTGCAACCTTTATTTGTCAATTGCCCAGCTGTAATTTGTTCGCCTATCATGCTATCTTTTATGGAGAGACACCACTAGTGAAACTACGAACCCCGGTCCATTTTTTCACACTGTTAAACAAACCACAAAAATTTCCTGATCTCTCTACTTTCTGCAAGCATACACTGTTTTTCCATAATATACGCCTAATATTTGTTTTCAGCAAGACCGGTGAGATTGACAACCTCACTGTACCGTTGGGGCAAAGTATTTTGGTTGTGTTGTGTGCAGGTTCCACGTTGTTGTTGACACCGGTGAAGCGCCAGCACCACCGTCAGTGGAATCAACCTTCCGAAAATTCTCTTTCTCCTACTGGATTGATAACCCTGGTTCTTAACTAAGGAGAAAACTCCTATCGATGTGCTCATCACACCTTCCTCTTGGGGTTCCCAACAACGCAGAGAAAGGATTTAACTCTGCCAGCAACAATCATCATTGAGGATGGCGAACACAACTTCTGCGTTTTTGGCCGTAGTGTTGTATATGCGCTCACCCTTAGCATTTGTGTTGTTAAGTTGCCTTTGCTAAGACGGGTTTTCAAACCATTTTCCGGCTGGCAGTTCTTCCGGGTTTGAAATTCCGGGTAACCTTGTAGGTTTTATTCCACACATGTTACTGCGCTCATACTCCTCGATTTCTTCCTGGCGCACCTTGACAGCTGACTGGGTTTTGAGGAGAAGTGTTGTTGTTGCCGCATTATGGCTTGCCTCCTGGCTTCCAGCACTTCTGGCGGTTCACCTGTTGCAACCGGGGTTTGAATCAGATCAATTTCTTCTGTTCCGACATTTGTGGAACATGGATTTCAATGTTTTTCTTCTCCACCTTTTTTATGCCGTTGCCACCTCCGACTTCCAGATTTTGGTTGGCTATGCCTGTCAATTTCTCCATCTTTTTCTTCTGTCCTTTGGAGAGTAGCTTCTTGGCGGACTTCGTCTTCTTTTTGGAAGATGGAGGTTTTTTATTTGGTTCATCATCTCTCAATTCCTTGACGCCAGGATAAGACAGACTTTTTTCACCGTCATCTTCCTCTCGTTCTTCCTCATCAGCTGGCGGAGGTGTTTTCGGATCTGCTTCCTCTTCTTCCTCGGCATCCTACTTTGCGGTTGGTTTTGCCATGAGTACTTCGAGGAAGCTTCCTTGCATGGATTTGACCTTTCGTTCGAAGTCATCTTCATCCTCATCATTGGAATCTGTGTTATACCCCACCAATCCGGTTTCCGAGTCTAGCTTTGCTTCAATGGCTGCTAGTATGGACTCGGCTTCCGAGTTCGTTGCCTAATCAGCGGATGTCGGATCTTCCACCTTATTTGTGGGGTTACAGGTTTCTGCATTATTTGTGTGGAAACAAGGATACGGGTTTACCCAGGTTCGGTACGTCGCAACTATGGCGGCGTTCCTACTACTGAAATCTCACCAAATCAGGGCTGAAGACTGAAGTATACAAAGTACAACGTGAGTATGGATTCGCTAACTTGACGAGGATGAACTTACCGGCGAGTTGGCTTCTTAGCTATTCGAACTCTTGTTCTCTGTCTCTTCTCTTCCGTCTTTCGACTGTGCCCGTCCGGCTTTATATAGATAGCCATACTAAGCCTTACAGGAAGGAAACCTAGAACACTACGTAAAGTATTCCTATTGTTGGAAAGTAAGGCATCCGGCTTCTTCTCCAAGCCGGACCACGTATTGGGCTGTGATCCGGGTTCTTCTAGAATCCGGCTTCCTGCGCGTCAGCTTACTGGGGCCCCCAATGGACCTTACTCCATTGCCTACAGGCCACCCTGATAGCCCAGACTTTAGCCAATGCCGGACATACCCCTAGTTGGCATATATCCAACAGGGGCCATTTGCACATAAAGAAACTTGAAAGGGGCCATATAGCTAAATCTGTGTAAATTTGGGGGCCAAAACTCAAATAAACTAGGGGTGTTTTGGAAAATTTTCCACCCATCCTGCACACCCTGGTTCCGTCCCTGCCTGTGTACCATATTATTGTAAAGTTTTAGCAAGTTGTTTGCTAAAACTTCTTATTTCAGATTAATAAGCCTTTCATAATCATTCTTTATGCTAACTATGCACTGGCGCTTTCAGAGGCCTCCGTTGAATATGTCCAAACCATCTTAGGAGTTGTTGGAAAAGCTTCTCTTCAATCTGTGCTACCCCAACTCTCTCATGTATATCGTCATTCCGGATCCGGTCTCTTCTTGTGTGGCCATATATCCGTCTCAACATGCACATATCTATTACACCTAATTGTTGGATATGTCGTCTCTTGGTTGGCCAATATTCCGCGCCATACAACATCGCCGAGCGGATAGCTGTCCTATAGAACCTGCTTTTATCTTTTGTGGAACTCTCCTATCACAGAGGACGCCAGAAGCTTGGCACCACTTCATCCAACCAGTTTCAATTTGGTGGCCCACATCTTCATCGATATCACCATCCTTTTGCAATATAGACCTAAAAGAGCGAAACATGTCTCTCTCCGATACCACCTGCCAATCATGTCTAACCTCTCCCACCTGGTGCCCAGTAGCACCGAAACTGCACCTCATATACTCAGTTTTAGTTCTACTAAGCCTAAATTTTTTCGATTCTAGAGTCCACCTCCACAAATCTAACTCTCTATTAACCCCCGTTCAGCTATCATCGACTAGCACCACATCATACACAAAGAGCATACACCATGGAATATCTCCTTGTATATCCCTTGGACCTCATCCATCACCAAATAAAAAAGGTAAGGACTCAAAGTTAATCCTTGATGCAGTCCTATTTTAAATTGGAAAGTCATCAATGTCACCATCACTTGTTCGAACACTTGTCACAACATCATCGTACATATCCTTGATGAGGGTAATGTACTTAATTGGGACTTTGTATTTCTCCAAGACTCACCACATGAAATTCTGAGGTATCTTATCATAGGCATTCTTCAAATCAATGAACACCATATGAAGGTCCTCCTTTCTCTCTCTATATCTCTCCACCACCTCTCGTACCAAGAAGATGGCTTCCATGGTAGACCTCCCATGCATGAAACCAAATTGTTTTTTGGTCACGTTTGTCAATTTTCTTAAGCGGTGCTCAATGGCTCTCTCCTATAGCTTCATAGTATTGCTCATCATCTTGATTCCACGGTAAGTAGTACAACTTTGAACATCCCCTTGTTCTTGAAGATTGGTACTAAAATACTCCACCTCCATTCTTCAGACATCTTGTTTGACCAAAAATGAGTTTGAAAAGTTTAGTTAGCCATACTATCGGTATGTCTGCAAGGCCTCTGCTCGCCTCCGTGGGGATACAATCAGGACCCATCGCCTTGCCTCCTTTCACCCTCTTTAACGCCTCCTAACTTCAGACTCCTAGATACGTTGCACAAAGCGTCTCTTGGTATCATCAAAGGACTCGTCTAGCTCAATGGTAGAGCTCTCGTCCTCTCCATTTTAAAGGTTGTCAAAGTAATACCGCCATCTACGCTTGATATCTTCATCCTTCAGAAGAAGCTTCTCATATCCGTCCTTGATGCATTTGACTTGGTTGACATCTCTTGTCTTCCTCTCACAGATCTTGGCCATATTATAGATGCCACTTTCACCTTCCTTTGTGTTTAAACGTTGATAGAGATCCTCATACGCCCGAGCCCTTGCTTCACTCACTGCTCGATTAGCGGACTTCTTTGCCGCCTTGTACTTCTCCATATTAGATATAGGCATTTGAAACTATCCTTCTTCTCCCTAATAACCTTCTAGACCTCATCATTCCACCACCGGGTATCCTTAGCTTCCTTTCTACTTCCCCTCGTCATCCCAAACTCCTCTACGGTCACCTTTCGAAAGAAGGTCGCCATCCTCATCCACATCATGTTTGCATCGCTTCCTTCCTCACAAGGGCCCTCCTTAATAGCCCTCTACTTGAAAGTATGGGCTGCCTCCTCCTTGAGCTTCCACCACTTCGTTCTAATGACTTTGGCGCGCTTATCCCACTGGACACGAATCTGAAAACGGAAGTCGGCCACCACAAGCTTATGTTGAGGGACAACACTCTCTCCGGTATAATCAATCCCACAAATAAAAATAGAACGGACGAAGTAGCGTGCAATATTGTATGTTGTGCTGCATGCAACAAGATAGGAGGATGACATTGTGTGGCAGCGGCATTCGGCCATTTTTCTTACCAAAACACTCGCGCAGAAACACATACCGGAGCATGCATGACCGCAAAACTGGATATGTAAGTATATAGCTCAAACTTTCACTTGTTATTGTTTGAGTGCAGCCCAATCACTCAATCAGTTGAGTGTTCTGTTGCTGCCACATGACCACAACACTAAACTGCCTTACCTTCTTAGCCTGCTCTTGGCTAATTCATCATAGAGCCAACCTTTTCTATTTTTGACAAAGTTATGCCTAAGGTTGTTACATTTAATCTAAAGTAGACCATGTCACCTTTACCGCGATTAATGCAATATCCGTCTTTATCTCCTGAGTAGAACGCCCATGCTTGGTCGCATCGAACGAACAACAATATTCAGCAGGGATGCATGAGTCTCCGGCTACCTTGAACTTCAATTCCATTTGAGCATCCTCCACAACAGCAACCACATACCTCCTTAAACCACATGTTTCACCAATAGCACCATCAAAGAGTTGGATTTCTTCACGGAACCCACTGGTAAAACAACCGAGACGCATACTGAAACTGGTTTGCACTTGTGATACGACAACTTCTATGGTCGCCTCAACTGCAAAGCCAAGACGTGACGCTCCTACGTCAACTGCGCCACAATCGCCTTGGATACGAAATGTAAATGGCATGCAATTATTCGTCTCTACCTCATCCAAGCATGATACACCGTCGATCAGCTGTAGATCTTGTTTTTCATGTTCGCTGGTCTTGATCCTCATGTCATATTCAATTAGAATAGTACCCGTAAATTTGATCCCTCGCTTAGGGCCGGCCATGTCGATGAGAGAACCCTACATAATCAAATTAAAAGTAAGAAATATCCATACCCTTGTGATGTTTCACTCGTAAGAATATTTAGACTTCAGCTAAAGGCATGTTTTATAATTGATGGCTAATATTTTGTGTAGCATATCAAACAAACATAACGGTGTTAGAGTGGGAAATCAGCCCCGACTATTTATTTGATTTTTTCAATCCAAATACTTAATTAAATAGCCCGTAAGAAAGGAAAATAGAAAAGAATGTAGTGGTGGGATCATTCATGCTATCCATGTTCATATCCCTATAAACAAATTAAACAAATCAATTTCGTGAGGTTTACTTGGTACCAACCAAGAGTCCAAAAATATTCTATTTGATTTTGGTTGGACTATGCCATACTTAGTTTTATTATTTAGATATGTTTAATACAGTAAATCATCATTTCACAATATAAGACTTGGCATAGTAGTGGGTTATGGTCATGAGCCATATTTTTGTTGCTCAATATTAGCCGGTCTAGCACATGCTCCGATGATGGGTTATTAATAGACTTATTCATAAAAATAGTTGCAGACATGTATAGATGTGCACACCTGCTCCACGATCATGGGATCATCCCTGCTAAAATTGAGGATGTAATTAAGTGATGTATCCGGATAATCCCGTGCTGCTATGTATCCATATAACTGGACTGAGCCACGCTCCATAGGGATTTTAGCCAACTTCAGTGACAAAATTTGGAACATGTGACGACTTGAGTGTGCCGCGCAAAGTCCATTGTACATGAAGCAATCTGTGGGATCTGAAAACATCATTGCCTCCAGACGAGCTTCATAGAAAAATACAAGTTTTATTATAGTTGAGAAATAATAAGAGAAAGAAATGCTTGCCATAAGAAAAGTAAACACTCCGTTTAAGGTTCCATGGTCCTACCGGAAATTTTCCCTCTCATTTATGTGGAAACTGTCAATGTTCTTTCTAGTAGGAATTTTGCTCCCTTAAAAAGTTTTTCTTCTAGGAAAACCCAAGGAAAAAGAAAGCTATAGCAGGAGTCCAAGTTTGATCATTTTTGTTCTGTACAGACAAGGAATGCATCCAAAATATATATGTTCTTCCAGTGTGTAGTCTCTATAAGAAAGTGGGCAGATCTAGGTAAAATCATACTAGTCCATGTAGGCAGTAGTTTTGAACCAGTGGTTCTAGTTTCGGATTAGTAATAAGAAACATGTGGTGCTTAATATGTTGAATAGAGAACTTATGTGGTTGCTTTGGAAACTAAGAAAACCGTTTGTGCAATCAGAATGGCGGTCGGAAGAACCTGTCGCTGATTTGGCAAGGCGTGACCCCATGCTTTGGAGCTGGACACTGCTTGGTCTAACATGCAATTTGGAATGCTTCAATCGGTGGGTGTCAGGGCTAGAGGCATTGTTCGTCAGCCACCATGTCAGAGGGTGCGCTAAGTCAGAGTATCCCATCCCATCCATTCTTGCTGAAGAATCTTTCGGGGAATTCCTGCTCGCTGGAGAGTGACGAGAAGCCTGAAGAATCAGAGCAGTGCGAGGAGGAGGAGCAGGAAGGGGTTTCAGCTGTGCTCTGAGCTACACGGTTTGTATCTTCCTGTCTTCTGCAGATCAAGCAGAGGGCATTCCACTGAAAAAACTGGGCTAGCAGCAATTCGCTAAACGGAGCAATGTTCTGATGTCTCCTACTCTTGCAAACACCAAGCAATGAAACCCCTGAGTACTGTACAAGATTTGCCTTGATATGTGCCATCGCACCGCCATGATCAATTGACAGAAGTAAACACTAAACAGAGTAAAGCAATGAGTTGACCCTACAGCTCGAAAATAATGCTCCGATGACAAAATAAAAATAAAAATAGGAGAAGAGATTGATCACTTACTCTCATTACGGTCAGTAATACCATAGCTTCTTTTCCAGCCTTCTGTGCCGCTGTATATGGAACCGTCACGATGGCTGCTGTTCGGAAATATATCGATAAGGGGCACATCATCGACGGGGTAATCAGACGTCTCTGCAGACCGGCTCTCTTTGTCAGCACTGCTCAGCTCACAACCAGTTTCTCCTGTTGTCCGACAGGCCTCGCCTATTACTCCACTGCTGCTAGCCATGTTACGGTATCCATGAAGAAATCTGTCACAAATAAGCTGGTACCATCAGTCAGGATTGAAATCGGCTTCTATTTCTGTGCCTCTTTTCTCTGCTTCTGGAGTCATATGGGGTTAACTGAAAGGTTATCCCCGTTTGCCTTAACAAATTCAACATCGGAAACCAGTCCAGATCGCGGTCTATAGCAACCAACTGAACTTTATTATGAGAAACTCACCGGGAAACACGACGGATTGGGGGAGGATTGGCTGCGGCAAAGCGTGGAGAGACTCGTCGCGCGAGCCCTGATGGCCACCACCAGCGAGGCGAGAGGAGAGGTCTAGCGGTACAGACGAGGCGGTGCATTGAGGCAAAGGAAAGATCAGAGAGACGAGGAATCGAGCATAAGCGATGTTCTTTGGGCCTCACAAGATCCCTTATAGCAGGCCCGGTCCGTAAAATTTTCACCGTGTCAACCAAATCGACGGCTCCCGGCCGCTATTTCTATTAGTCGGAGGGCTCAATGCAGGCTAGATCCGACCGATTCCGCCACCTCCACACCCAAACTCCCAACCACCCTCGCCGCCAGCGACTAAATCCACCGCCTTCACCTACTGATCCGGCACCGCCATACCAGGATGTGGCCACATGGGGCTAAATCGGACGTAGGGGCAGCCAGGTCGGCCGTTCCGGGAGCTTACGTGGCGGCGAGAATCACTCTGGCGATGAGCAGAAGCATTGTGTAGCCGTTGACGCCGCTCGGAAGCACGGCGTTCCACTAGTGGAAACATGGCCTTTTGTCCCGGGTCGTAAGGGCCATTTGTCCCGGTTGCGCAACCGGGATGGGCTAGCCGGGACAAATGGCCCTCCCCATTGGTCCCGGTTGTGCCAGCACCCGGGATGGTAAGGCTGGCCCACGTGGCGACTCTGGGCCAGGGACCGCGAGGGAGTTCGTCCCGGTTCGTTTTAGGGACCGGGATGGATGCCTTCTTAAAAAAAGAATAAAGTCCGCCCATTTTCCCTGCCGCGGCAGGTTTTTTTTGTTCGTTTTTTTTTTCTCCTGCCTCGCAATCGCCAACCGGCCTCCCCTTCCCCAACCGCTCCAGGCCCACGTCTTTAATTAAGCCCACTGACACATTTTTTAGTCAAAAAGGCCCACTGGCCCGCGTCTTTTATTTATGGACAGTCAACGGTTCGAAGGGCCCACTGGCCCGCGTCTGTTATTATGGCCAGTCAACAGGGGCCACTGGCCAGCGGCCTGGTGGCTGGTTCGCCTGGTCCATTAAACTAAGACCGAAGGACGGTCAAAGGGCCGCTGTCCGCCTCGTCTTCCCGCCCCGCCTCGTCTTCCCGCCCCGCCTCGGCTTCCCACGCCCCACTCCCCACGCGCCACGCCTCGGCTCCCCGCATTCATGGCCGCCTGCAACCGCCGCCACGTCCAGGCCGCCGGTTGGCATGCCAGCCCACCCCGGGTCCTTTTTAAAGGACCCCCGCCGCCCGTACAACCCACCCACCCCGGACGCTTCCCTGGCAAAGCAACCCTAGCCGCCACCATGTCCCGCTGGTTCTCGAACTCCGGCAAGCGCCCAAGGAACGACGACGGAGGCTCGTCGAGCGGCGCCGGCCGCATCCCGCCCCCACCGGCGGAGGCCTTCGGCTACGGCCCTGGAGGTGTCCGCCTCGGCGGGGTGCCGCGCGTCCCCGCGCCACCACCGGCTGCACGCCCGCCGCCCCGCGCCGCGCCCCCGGGCAAGCGGTTCCGCAGGTACGTCCGGGTGGACGAGGCGGAGTGGCACTGGAACAATGCCACTCCGGTCTTCTACAACGACGTGCACCTCCCGGACGGTTGGCACCTGAATCCCCAGCGGATCCCAGTGCCGCCGGCCCCGACCGGCGCGGCGCTGCTCGAGGAGATCGAGCACCGCCGCGAGCTCCTGCCGGCCCCCGTCCGCAGGGAGCGGATCTACGCGCGCAGCTCCCCCTACTGGGCCGCCTGGCTCGAGCAGGAGCACGAGCAGCGCCGCCGCTCCTTCATCCCCGCCCCCCTCGAGGCCAACGTGGACGACTACCCCCCGCCAGCGCCCGGCCGGGAGAGGGAGCTATGGCTCCTCGTGGACGAGCCGGAGGACTTCTCCGGGGAGCCGGACCCCGAGCTCCGGGCCCAACTGGAGGAGGCCTGCGAGCGCTCCCGCCGCTCCCTCGTCGACGACGAGATCAAGAGGTGGCATCGTGTCGTGGCCGCCGCCGCCGCCGACGCCGCTGCCATGCCACCGCCGCCGCCACCCCCTAACGAGCCTGCCATCCCCTGGTGGCAGGCCATGAACGCCGAGCTGGAGGCGTCCGAGGACATGCCGGAGCCGCAGCCGCTCCCACCAGGCCTGGAGTATGGCATGACCTGGGCCTGGACCGGCGGCGTTTGGGCGCCGGGGTCGCCGGAGCAGGAGGAGGAGCTGCCCCCGCCGCCGCCGCTGCCACAGGAGGTACTGCCCCCGCCGCCGCCGTACGCGCCCCCGATGGCCCCCCCGGCGAGCCCGGCCCAGCCGCCTGCCCACCTGTGGCAGGCACCCGAGTATGTGCACCTCTCCGACGACGAGGACGACTAGGTCGCCGCCGCCCCCCTATTATCTATAGACAACGCCCCTAGCTAGCTACCCCCCAAGAAACGGCCGGCCCGCCTGTGGCCGCGCCGCCGCCCCTAATGCAAGTACGGCCGGCCGCCTGTGGCCGCGCCGCCCCTATGTAAGCAAGGCCCCTGGCCCTATTTTAATATAAGTTGTGTTCCCCTAACCTACTGTGCCCCTAGTCCATCCCCGCCGGCGTTCCGCCGGCGAATCTGTCCACTCGTTCCCGCCGCCGGCAGGGCTTCGCCCAGCCATATCCACTCGTGCCCGCCCCTGGGGTGTCCGCTCGGCCTGGAGAGAGGGCCGCGCTTTTTTATACACTTGGGCCTTTAGTCCCGGCCCGTGCCACCAACCGGGACTAGAGCCCTTTGGTCCCGGTTGGTACCACGGCCCGGGACCAAAAACAAATTTCGAATTTCGGTGGCACCTCTGCGCGCCCAAAATTTTTTAGCGCCAAAATTTGAAAAGTGTTAAGTTTGCACATTAACAACTTTTATATACTTCCAAATTTGACAAAAATTCCAACATGAAAAATGCTAGAATTTGCAAAACTAATTTAAATCCATTTTTCGTTTAACTAAATAATTATTCTAACTATTGAAACTATTAATTATTTTTTCATTTGTATATAATTTGAATATAAATTATGGAAATTTATATTCAAATTATAAAGCGGCTCTGTGTCATACAAATTTCTGGAAATTTCCACCCATACACTTTTTTGAGCTAGGGCCTCATTTTCATAGTAGAAGTAGGGTGGCTTGTTCATCCTCTAGAGTCGATGTCAGTCCTGGCTGCTTGTCCATCCTCTACAGTCTGCTCTGCTCTGCTCTACTGCTCCTTGCGGCTCAGGTTGGTAACGGTCCATGCTTGCGTATGCTTTGTGAACTTATGGTTTGATTTGAGAATTTCAAAACTTTGATTTGATAATCTTTTGGCCGGAAGCACCTAGCAATATCTTTTAAACCTTGTTTCTCTCCCTATGCTATTTGTACTTCTCATCGGCTCTAATGTTTCTCTACCTGATTCTACTTCTCCTCTGCCTAGTTTACAGATGTTTGCTCTTTTCTGTAGATGTTTCTACACTGTAAAATGGGCATGTCCCAGTAGTGGTGATCAGCGCCTTGTCTGCATGTTTCGCAGGACATGTCCATTTTACAGTGTAGAAACATCTACAGAAAAGAGCAAACATCTGTAAACTAGGCAGAGGAGAAGTAGAATCAGGTAGAGAAACATTACAGCCGATGAGAAGTACAAATAGCATATGGAGAGAAACAAGGTTTAAAAGATATTGCTAGGTGCTTCCGGCCAAAAGATTATCAAATCAAAGTTTTGAAATTCTCAAATCAAACCATAAGTTCACAAAGCATACGCAAACATGGACCGTTACCAACCTGAGCCGCAACGAGCAGTAGAGCAGAGCAGAGCAGACTCTAGAGGATGAACAAGCAGCCAGGACTTACGTTGACAGATATATATCCGAGCGGTGGACAGTCCCTGGCCAAGCAGAAGCAACTGCATCCCCTATCGATGTAAAGCAGTCAGTCAAAACTTTTTTGGGTTGTTTATGGTGATTAACTCCAATGAATAACAATAGAGGCCTGCCAGAATCACTTGTTCTATACCGTGTGTCAACACATACTACATCTCGAAAGTAGTTATAATCCTGCAATATCTGTCTCGGCAATCTCAATTAAAGTGCCAGTTTGTGTCTGATCCCACCAACCCCTCAAAATCCTCCTATTAACTTCACCTATCTCAACTGAAATCACTGTCTTCATGTGGATGCCAAGCCTGTGCAAAGCTATCTCTCCTCCTCCAATACCGGAGAATAAGGACACCACATTAACACCATTGGGAAACATGTTCTTCAACACCGACAAGTGGCAACCCACAGTATCAATTTGGAATGAATTGCATTCCGTGTACGCTATCATTAGTGAGAGACTTCACGTCGGCAATCTCAATTAAAGTGCCAGTTTGTGTCTGATCCCACCAACTCCTCAAAATCCTCCTATTAACTTCACCTATCTCAACTGAAATCACTGTCTTCATGTGGATGCCAAGCCTGTGCAAAGCTATCTCTCCTCCTCCAATACCGGAGAATAAGGACACCACATTAACACCATTGGGAAACATGTTCTTCAACACCGATCAATACAAATTATTGGTCAAACTTGCACCTACTCCATTCATAATCACATAATATGTATAAATATCATTTTGGTTAACAAAATCTCGTTCATACTACGTTATAAGAACTATGATCATGTATTCCACGTTTATTATTACACATCACCAACAACATCCCTATCTAGTCTTCTGAATTTTCTTCGTGTCCCTTGCTTATGATCGCTTCGGCCGTAACCATGGAGCATCTTCATTATTTAACGGGATGGTAGGGTCAGATTTCACTGTGAAGGGTGGAATTTCAACAAACTTATTATAATCTTCTGACATGTCTGTCGTGTCCTCGATTCCCACAATGTTTCTTTTCCCTGAGAGAACTATGTGACGCTTCGGCTCATCGTATGATGAAATTGTTCCCTTATTTTTTCTTTTCTTCGGTCTGGAAGACATGTCCTTCACATAGAAGACCTGAGCCACATCATTGGCTAGAACGAATGGTTCGTCATTGTAACCAATACAGTTGAGATCCACTGTTGTCATTCCATAAAGCGGGTCTACCTTTACCCCTTCTCCATTCAGGTTGACCCATTTGCACTTGAACAAAGGGACCTTAAAAGAAGGTCCATAGTCAAGTTCCCATATCTCCTCTATGTAACCATAGTATGTGTCAGTTTTTCCATTCTCGTTTGTTGTATCAAAGCGGACACCACTGTTTTGGTTGGTGCTCTTCTTATCTTGGGAGCTCGTGTAAAATGTATTTCCATTTATCTCGTACCCTTGAAAACTCCCAATAGTCGAAGATGGTGACCCTGCCAACATGTATAGCTGATCTTCAACAGTGGTGTCATTTATAAGACGTGTTTGCAACCAACTTCCGAAAGTCTCCATGTGTTCGCGTTTAATCCATGAGTCATCCTTCCCCGGGTTTGCAGACCGTACAATATTCTTGTGTTCCTCGACATACGTAGCCATGAACATAGAATTTTGTAGAACTGTGTAGTGTGCTGTGGTCAAAGAATGCCCGTCCCTAGGTATCATTGTTTTCTTTCCCAGCGTTCCTTTTCCCCTCAGTCTCCCCTCATGCCGCGATTCAGGAACACCAATTGTCTTAAGGTCAGGAATAAAGTCAACACAGAACCCAATGACCTCCTCTGTTCCATAGCCCTTCGAGATGCTTCCTTCTGGCCTAGCACGGTTATGAACATATTTCTTCAAGACTCCCATGAACCTCTCAAAGGGGAACATATTGTGTAGAAATACCGGACCAAGAATATGAATCTCTTCACATAGGTGAACCAGGAGATGAGTCATAATGTTGAAGAAGGATGGTGGGAACACCAACTCAAAACTAACAAGACACTGGACCACATCCCTCTGTAATCTTGTCAGACTTTATGGATCGATTACCTTCTGAGATATTGCGTTCATGAATGCACATAGCTTCACAATGGGTACTCGAACATTTTCCGGTAGAAGCCCCCTCAATGCAATCGGAAGCAATTGCGTCATAATCACGTGGCAGTCATGAGACTTCAGGTTTTGGAATTTTTTCTCTGCCATGTTTATTATCCCCTTTATATTCGACGAGAAGCCAGACGGAACCTTGATACTGTAAAGGACTTCAAAGAATATTTCCTTCTCTGCTTTAGTAAGAGCGTAGCTGCTTAAGGAATGGCGCCCTGTATCTGTGTGCTTGTTGCTTGGGTCTTTCATACGTTGCTGGTCCTCCCGTGCTTCAGGCGTATCTTTTGACTTCCCATACACGCCCAGGAAGCATAGCAGATTGACACATAGATTCTTTGTCACGTGCATCACGTCGATCGAAGACCGGACATCTAAAACTTTCCAATAGGGTAGCTCCCAAAATATAGATTTCTTCTTCCACATGGGTGCCCTCTTATCAGGGCCGTACGGAACTGGTTGGCTGCCAGCAGCCTTACCAAAGATTACTTCTAGGTCCTTGACCATATCGAATATATCATTACCACTACGGAGCTCAGGCTTCTTTCGGTTATCTGCCTCACCTCTGAAATGCTTTCCTCCTTTTTTCCTTAAGGGATGCTTGATCGGAAGAAATCTACGATGCCCCAGGTATACAACCTTTTTACATTTATCCAAAAAAACACTGTCAGTCTTATCTAAACAGTGTGTGCATGCATTGTATCCCTTGTTTGTATGACCGGAAATGTTACTAAGAGCTGGCCAATCATTGATGGTCACGAAAAGCAACGCCCGTAGGTCAAATGGCTTTTGTTCGTTCTCATCCCACACACGTACACCTGGTTTGCCCCACAGTTCTAAGAGTTCTTCCACTAATGGCCTTAGATACACATCAATGTCGTTGCCAGGTTGCCTCGGGCCTTGGATGAGAACTGGCATCATAATGAACTTGCGCTTCATGCACAACCAAGGAGGAAGGTTGTACATACATAGAGTTACAGGCCAAGTGCTATGACTGGAGCTCTGCTCCCCAAAAGGATTAAAGCCATCTGTACTTAGACCAAACCATAAGTTTCTCGCCTCTCCTGCAAAGTCTGGAAAGTCTCTCTCGATCTTTCTCCACTGCGATCCATCGGCGGGGTGCCTCAACTTTCCATCTTTCTTACGGTCTTCTTTGTGCCATCGCAACAACCTAGCATGCTCTTTGTTTCTAAACAGACGTTTCAGCCGTGGTATTATAGGAGCATACCACATCACCTTAGCAGGAACCCTCTTACGGGGAGGCTCGCCGTCAACATCACCAGGATCATCTGCTCTGATCTTATACCGCAGTGCAGTGCATATCGGACATTCATCCAAATTCTCGTACTTCTCACCGCGGAAGAGAATGCAGTCATTAATGCATGCATGTATCTTCTGCACATCTAATCCTAGAGGGCAGAGAGCTTTCTTTGCTTCGTACGTACTCTCAGGCAATTCGTTATCCTTTGGAAGTTTTGGCTTCATTAGTTGAAGTAAAGTCTCAAATGCCTTGTCAGTCACACCGTTTTGTGCCTTCCATTTCAGCAACTCCAGTGTGGTACCGAGCTTTGTGCTACCATCTTCGCAATTTGGGTATAACAATTTTTTGTGATCCTGTAACATGTTGTCCAGTTTCAACCTCTCCAATCTATTTTCACAGTCTTCCCTTGCATCAGCAATAACTCGGCCAAGATCATCATCGGGCTCTTCTGATGCCTGTTCTTGATCACCTCCTTCTTCTGCATTCTCTTCCATTGCAGTATCGTCGTATTCAGGGAACAAAGGATCTTCTTCTTCTTCTTCATCGTCTTCCATCACAACCCCTCTTTCTCCATGCTTGGTCCAGCAATTATAGCTGGGCATGAAACCTCTCCGAAGTAGATGGCCGTGAAGGATTCTTTCGGAAGAATGTTCTCTGACGTTCCGACAATCAACACATGGGCAACACATGAAGCCATTATCTTTGTTCGCCTGAGCTACAGCAAGAAATGCATTCAGGCCTGCCATATACTCGGAGGTGCGTCGGTCACCGTACATCCATCGCTGCCGTGCATCCATCTGCATCATATAATTAAGTTTATCAAAATACATATTAATACAGAGATAACCACAGTACATCGACAAATAATACTTTTTTATGTATCAGTTACAGATGAAAAAGATAATTTGTTAACCTCGGTCGAAGAAACCATTTTCAGTGAGCTTGTGTGCGTCTCGGGAATTTCGTCGAACACCTCGTGTGCATAGTAAAAAAAAACAGCAACACCACACTCTCTCACACCTCCAAGCAAAAAAAAAGATGGAAGGAGGGGGGGGCTGGGGCAGTATATATAGGGGAAGGGGGCATTGGTCCCGGTTCGTGGACTGAACCGGGACAACAGGTCATGCGCGTGCCACGTGGCCTGTGGCTAGGCATTGGTCCCGGTCCGTGGCACGAGCCGGGACGGATATGCCCCCACGAACCGGGACCAATGCGCCCAGGCGATTCCTGTTGCCCCGGGCGCACGAACCGGGACCAATGCAGGGCATTTGTCCCGGATTTGGTTGCAACCGGGACAGCTGCCCCCCGGCCCCCTGGACGAGAGGGGTTGTTTCCACTAGTGTTCGCCTTCACCCGCCACGAGGTCGAGGAGTGCGAGCACTGCCACCGCTTCGAGGCGGGGAGATCCTTCGACGCGGGAAGACGCTGACCGCTTTCGTCACCGAAGAGGGAGGAGGAGTAGCACCTCCCGCTCGAGGGATACGACATGTCTTCATTCGCCGCCACCATCGGCCCGAATATGAAACTAATACGATTCTTTTTATGGAACATGATTTGGAGAAAGACGCGAATCTGAAACTAATATTTTCAGCGTTCGAACAGTTATCTGGGTTGAAAATAAATTTCCATAAAAGTGAATTGTTCTGCTTTGGCGAGACCCACGATGCAGTAGCTAATATACCGAGTTGTTCGGATGTGACCAAGGTCAATTCCCAATTAAGTATTTGGATATTCCAATACATTATAGGAGGTTGACTAATACAGAATGGAGTCATGTCGAAGAACGTTTGCAACAAAGACTAGCTAGTTGGAAAGGTAAAATGTTGTCTCTTGGTGGAAGATTAGTACTCATAAACTCAGTGCATTCAAACATGGTAGTGTACATGATATCATTCTTCTAGTTATCTAAAGGAGTCTTGAAAAAGCTTGATTACTACTGCTCAAGATTCTTTTGGCAAGGGGACAGTGAGAAAAAGAAGTATCGGCTGGCCAGGTGGGATGTGGTTTGTCGACCAAAAGACCAGGGGGATTGGGAGTTCACGATCTTCAGGTCAAGAACTCAGCCCTGTTGGGAAAATGGCTCTTCAAAATGCTAACCGAAAATGGCGTTTGGCAGACTCTACTTAAGCGAAAATACATCGGCTCGAAAGCAGTTTCATAGGTTAGGTGAAAACCTGCTGATTCGTACTTTTGGGCTGGCCTAATGGCGACAAAAATTCATTTTTTCCGCTATGGGTGTTTAAGATTAAGGATGGATCACATATAAGATTCTGGGAGGATAAATGGTTGGGTAATACCACTCTCCGAGAACAGTATCCGTCTCTATATAACATTGTGCGACATAAAGATGATACGCTGGACACGGTCATGCAAACATCACCTCCGAATATGACGTTCAGACGAGATCTCATTGGTCCACGACTTGTGTCCTGGAATGCACTGGTGCAGAGGTTGACCTCGGTCAATTTGACGCGAGGAAGAGATGAGTTCCGGTGGAATTTGTCTAAGAACGGGATGTTCTCAGTAGATTTCATCTATAGAGCTATGATCCAATCGGATTTGCCAGTCGATAGTTTCAAGAAAGTATGGCTCATGAAGATACCACTGAAGATTAAGGTCTTCGCATGGTATCTTCGTAGAGGCGCCATACTAAAAAAGGATAATCTTGTCAAACACAATTGGATGGAATTACAAAGTGTGTATCTTGTTCTCATGATGAGACAATTAAACACTTATTCTTTGATTGCATATTTGCGCGTTCTATATGGTCCGCTATCCAAATGGTTTCGAATCTTTATTAGTCCACATCCGTTGCGAATATTTTCGGCAACTGGTTAAATGGGGTAGATAAACGGTTTAAAACTATTATTAGGGTAGAAGCGCTAGCCGTTATATGGTCGCCCTGGCTATATAGAAATGACAAGATTTTTTCTGATAAAAATTCGTCTCGAATGGAGGTTCTACACAGGTATTCTCCGTTCGTGGTCCACATTAGAGTGGAGGGAGTTTCGAGATCTTTTTACGGAGACGCGTGCACGGCTGGAGCAGGTGGCGAGGGATATTCTTTTATCCCACATGGATGGCTGCTTGATCTTCGGATAACAACTTCATAGAGTTGACAGTCCACAGCTTCATGTTTTATTTGGCCTTGTCGTTTATTTGTTTTTCAGTTTCTGAATTTCGGCTGTGTGCATCTTATGATGCAAATACCGGGTGTAATACTTAAACTTTTAAGTAATAAAGTCCTTTATCAAAATAAAAAAAATCGGCCCGAAGGACTTCGTCGGCGAGATCACCGCCATGATTATGGCGCACATCAAGTGAGAGGAGGAGGAAAACACGAACCGTCGCATCAAGACGCTGAGATCCACGGCCTCCTCTTCCAACAAGGAGTCGCAGGCGAGCGCCAGCTCTAGTAGAAGGGGAGGAGTGGCCCCGTGAGTACGGGGCGCAAAAGCTCGTCTTCGTCAACCTCGACATCGATAATGACTGAACGTCGCCGCACCCCGAGGCTCCAGTGAGCCTCATACTGGATGTTAGGTTAGGGTTAGGGCGGCGATATCAAGATTCTCTTATGTATAAATGTTGAAAAATGGCGAGTGGTTTGATCCGATGATGAAGCTGTTCGACGAACTAGTGTGTTTGTTTTAAATCTCCCTCGAATGCATAGTTTTTAAAATTTCCAGTTTGGTTTAGTGTTTATGTTTTAAGGGATGCACTTCAACCCTCTAAAAGTGAAAACCAAAATGTAAAATCTTTATAAATATTCATAATATAAGGGGTCTGCTACATATGCTGAACTTCTACCTAAACAATGAGCTTCCTTATTAGAGATTCTCTCATTGTAAAAGAAAAGCTTAGCAAGATCTTGTTTGGACTAGTTGATATCGCGAATAAGATGTTATCAAGGAGTTTCACCGGAACAGTGTTTTTGCGTGATGGATATATTTTATATGTCGGAGAGAATTTATATTGAGGGCATTGGATTTCCGAGAGGAATTTATTCCGGAGTTATTTTGAGAGAAAATTTGAGGTTGCACGCTTTACGGAGAAAGTGCACAAGGCCATGAGATTTCCCGGGGCATCGTAAATATATTTCTGACATAGTTAGATAATATCGATGATTTTATCTAAAGAGGTCACAAGGTTCCGGAAGAGTTTCAGGCAAGATCCGAGAGGGGGCAGGAATGCTCATCATGGCTGCACCCTATTTTAGGGGGCTGCCAGGTGGGCCCCAGGGTACTATACATTGATACATTACATCCCTGAATTTTATTGGAGATAAAAAGGATAAAACAAAAAGGGAAAAAGGAGAAATGAAAACGGAGGTGGAGTTGGATTCCACTTAGGGAGTCCAATCTGAGTTCAATTAGGTGAGGTGGTGCGGCCACCTACTTGGCGCGGACAAGCCCCCTCCTAACTGACGTAGGACTCGTACCCCCTTTGGTATGTCTCCCCTGCCCTCTAACTATATAAAGGACTGCGAAGTTCACACAATTGTCCCTCAAGCCCCTCTCTCTAATAGAATTAGAGGGTCTAATCAGAACATCTAATTATAGCCCCTCTAATTGAAATAGAGTTTTTTCTAATTGGGTTTTTGAGGTGTCCTCTCCCAATTAGATCTAGATTCTAATTACTCTCTCATGTGTTTAGAGCTCCACCTTCGTGTAAACATGCGCCGTCTAGTTTTGAACGGCGAAGCGCTGCACAACTGGCCCGACGTATCTGTGCATACTATCAGAGGGGTAACACATGAGACCCTCATTCTGCTGCATTAAAATACTGGATACGGGGAGTTGGCAACATCCTCGCCCACATGCTTGTGCGTGAGGATCTTCAACATGCTTCATTGACATTGTCATCAACACCCCTTCCGTTTGTAATGTGTCTGGTACACGATCTCGAGAACTAGATCTCGGATTGTTTATTCACTTGTATCTTCATATATAGACCTTGGTGGTTGAGTAGCATGCATGACTCTCGTACAAGCAACCCAACAGTTATTCATACATAGTTTGTCCAAACGATTCAATTTTCGGTATGCAAATTATATTTGCACACTAGATGCAAGAGCTCTTTTATGATCATTTCAAGAAGGTAAAAAAATAACTTGCTTACAAATGGGGTTATTTATCCTAGCTTTGGAGCTCTTTTGGACAATATTTCTCTTGACTATGAGTTGTTCTTCACAAAAGGTCTCGGATTGACCACGTACCAAAGATTAAATTTTGGGTGATATTTGAATTTTGACGCAAGTTTAAATTTTAGGTGATATTCAAATTTTAACAAAGGTCAAATGAATTCAAACCTCAACATCAATAACACGTACCAAAATTTTCCACGTGACCATTCTTAGTGATTTATCCATAACTAAAAACCACATTAAGGATAGGAATATATAGTTAAAAAGCTAAAAACAGTTCTCTACGCTATGCATAAAAACACCCTATTTCTCTAACATAACTTAAAACCAACTAGTACATCTACTATTACATGTATTTTTCAATCGATCTACAACTTCTTAAAGTCAATGTCGTCGTCGTCATCAACCTCGATCGGATCCTTGCTTTTGCCCTTGTCTTGCACCTCCACTGGGACCCTTCCCTTATCCTTTACCTCGCCCTTGCGCTTGCTCTCCCCTTTCTGGTCTGCCAACGACAGTGCCATAGCCTTCCGCATGTTCTCAGCATACTCTAAGTCTCTCACATGCTCAGCTGAGTGCCTGGCCCGCTCCGTGGCGTGGTAGTCGGCCCTGGCCCAAGCCAGATCTGGTCCTCCTCCTAGGATTCAAGATTGATGAAGGGAATTAGTTCGACATTCTCAGATGCCATGAACCAGCGTGACTGTGAAGGGGTCCTGCTCGATCTCGAAGGAGTCATGTTTGAACGCGAAAAGCTCCTGCTCGAACGTGAAGAGGTCATACTCTATTGTGAACTAGCAGCTCCTGCATCGTCGCTCGAATCAATCCACCAAGGATAATAACGCGGCGGTTCCGGTTGGAGCCACCGCAATCGGAAGTGGAGAGGCCATCCCCACGAGCCATGGAAAGATGAGAGGACTAGGCGAGGGGAAATGAGAGTAGGAGGAGGAGTTTAGTGGAGGGGGCATGGGTGCAATGGAGTGTAAAATTTCCGCTTTTCTAGGCGTCTGTGGCCGGACCCGTAGTGACGGAGACTGAGGAACATTGGCAATTGATTCGATTCGTTAGAGCGTGCGACGGGACAGACTAGGCAAAAAGACAGAAAGGCGGCAGAGCAGAAGAGCGGCCAGGCCGCTAGCGTCGTCGGCGGAGCAGAGGAGCGGCCATGTCGGCAGCGTACGCGGCGCTGTAGCTTTCTGCCGGCCGGGGGAGGGTCATTGAAGGCGCGCTAATTCGAGACAGGGAGCAGCATCGACGTGCACCTACTCTTTCTACATCAATCCCACCCACTTAAATGGTTCTCACATGTGACAGACTTGGCCCTTTGAACGGACAACACAACTTTTACCATACGGGAACATCCCTTCGGCACCCTTCTAGGAGCCAATTATGGAAAAAAACTAAGGTCTTGGTTAGTGGCGAAGCTAGCTCACTAGTATAGCCCGGGAAGGCTTGGGAGCATTGCATCTGTTAAAGGCACGCACGCGTCGCTCCCAGGGGGCGGCACGGGCGAAACCCTAGCCGCCGCCGCCCCCACACCCCCTCCTTCCCTTCCACCCGCCGCCGCCGGAGGAAGCCACCGGGAGCACAACCCTCCACGTGGTGGACGGCGGCCGGCGGGTCCTCGCCTCCTCAGCACAAACGCAGTGGGAGGCCTTCGGCCAGATGCGTGGGTCGGCCCTGGACGGCTGGCGCAGACGGCGGAGCACGGACGCCGGGGCGGCGGCCCTGGTTCTTCTAGCGGTGGCTAGTGGTTGGGTCTGCGTGGGCAGCCGGCGCTCGCCGGGGTGGCTCTAGGTGGCGTCGCCATTGGGATCTGGGATGGCTCGGCCATGGTGCGGCGGCCGCGGAGACCTCGACGGCCGGTGTTCGTCTCGCCTCTTCGTCACGCAAGTCTGCAGCGCCCCTCGAGCGGCTCCGTCGACGGCCTTGAGCAGGACGGTCACGCATGATGGTGGGCGCGGGTCTGGTGGCGGTTGGCGGCGGGGTGTTATGCATCGGGATTCGTCACTTGAGCTCGGCGGTGGACTGCACAGGCGGTTCGGTGTTTTGGCGGCGGTGGCGCCATCAGCAAGGCTCTCGGGCGGCGCGGCCTCCTCTGTCTTTGGCGGCGGGAGGCGGTGGTGCTAGGGACCTTCGGCGGCAGGGCTCCCGGTGGCGGCGGATGCGGAATCCAGGAGATCTTTCTCCTCCCGCAAACGTCCCTGCTGGGAGTCGTTTCGCAGCGTCGGGGCTGCGAGACATCAGAATAAAGGAGGTGGTCCTTGGGTTTCCCATTGCGCGACGATGAAGATCCTGATGTAGGTTCTCTTTGATCAAGCCGGGGTGTCGAGCCGAAAGGCTCCGCCGGCGAACTCCCATGGGCGACGCCTGAAGATTGCTGGATCGGTGGAATTCTGTCACAATGCTCAGTCATCGAAGGTGAGATTGGAGGACTAGCAACAGTGTTCGGAGTCTTTGCATCGATGGGGAATTGCCTTGGAGTTACAAGATTCGTGGCAGCCGTATGTAAGAGGGAGCGGCAGCATGCGTGAAGTCCAAAGTCCTACCTTTCAGGGTGAAAGCCCAAGGTCTGGCCTTAATTGGTTGTGCCTGGCACTGGTCTTCTTGGTTGTGCCTGGCACTGGCCCAGATCTCCAGGGTGAAAACCCAAGGTCTGGCCTTAATTGGTTGTGCCTGACACCGTTCTTGGAGACGTTGTTTTCGAAGAGATAGACATCAGCTGTTGTTTAGGTGGTGGTTGTGTGGATACCGCGAGGACTGTAACTCTGTAGCGGGACTTTTTCTTTTTATTTTCTTCTTTTTATTGTCTTTCGGCTGTGTGTATTCGTAATGACTATGGTTATTGCGTTGTTGCAGAAGCCGGGTGTAATTTGTATTTCCGCGATATTAATATACTTTCCTTTATAAAAAAAAAGGTATAGCCCGGAAAAAGTGTAAGTAAACATGCTAGCTCATCAGTTCTTGCACGCAAAAAGTTCTGATTAAGGGCTTCACTTTCCAGTAGTAAGACTGGCCAAAAGTGAGCTCTCTCACGCCTCATCATTCTCGAACGTCTGATGCTCTTCCCCTGGCTGTTTTTGATCATTTGATATCTTGTAATCCTCGCAGTGGGCCTAATATCCCGGGGCAGCGAAGGGCAAAGAGGAGCTTCTGCGTCTCCACCCCGACCCCGACCCCGACCCGAACCCTAACCCTAGGCCGCCGCCGGCCGGCGCGCCGCCCCGTTCCTCTGTCGCTTCCCCTTCTCCTCCTCCACCTCGTCGCCCCCCGGGCGGCCGGGGGGCTCCTCCCTCTCCCGTCGCAGGCTCTCCTCGGAGTCCGTCCCTTCCGCCGCCGCCGGCGGGCGTTGCCCCTGCGAGGCCGGGGCGGCGGGCCTTCCTCTTCCCTGCGCGTAGGCGGCTCGGCCGGGCGAGCACGGCCGGCGGCTCGGCTTCCGGCGATTGGGCCCATGGTGCCCGGAGGAAATCTTCTCGGCGGCGGTGTCGTTGGCAACGGGTGGCGCAGGGTGCGGCGGGCGGCCGGTGGCGCGCGGTCGGCCCAGATCTGGGCCCTTGGGCGCGATCTGGGTTGGGGTGGCCCGGCTTGCCCCCGTACGGAGGCGGCGCACCTTGGAGGCTGAGATGGGGTGATGGTGGATCTGGGGCGGGGCGGCGCTGCCAGCCGGCCTGCTGCAGCGTGGCGACGGGGGGTTTTGCGGGCCTGTTTGGGCCCGGCCGGGCCAGAGGGCCTGGTATGACCCTGCTGCCACGTCCGGTCGGCTACCGCAAAGGCGGTGGAGGCGGTCCCTCCCGCGCGGCTGCGGTGCTGCTGGCCCCGGAACTACCGTGTGCTCGATCTCCGTCCTCTAGGCCTCGAGGCGGTGACCTCAGTGAGACGACTTGGGATGGTCCCACGACCGTGGTGGCGCATGCTGGTGGGCGGCAAAGTTGGAGAGAGCGGTGTGATTCTCCCCTGGGAGTGGTGGGGGGTTGGGAGAAATCCCTTCCGGCTTGTCCTGCGCTGACGCGGTGACGCCTCCGGGCATCGCCCTTCCTTCCTGAAGGGCGTCGGTGCACCCCTTCCCCACTCCCCTTTGCGTATCGGGGGAAACCCTAGGCTTGGTCCGGGCAACAGCATCGTCGTCGTCGCTTTCCTTCCTGAAGGGGTTGCTTGTTACGCGGCGATTCGGAATGCCGGGAGCGCGGTGGAAAACTTCGGTGGGCGCAGCGGTTGTGGTTCATTCCTAGTTGTTCGATCTATTGTCGTTGGCATTTGTTTCTTTTTTGTTTCTCTCCTCTTGTCTCTTGGGCATGTTTGTGCTGCCGCCCCAGCATTCCGGTGGTTGTATCGTGTGGTTGCTATATTAATATAGCGGGGCAAGCCTATTTCGGTGATATCCCGGGGCAGCTACTCTGCCTCCGTGGCCTCATTGTCCTCGACTCGCTCGTCTCTGCTTGACTCTCTCTCCCCAACTAGCACAACACATACTGAAACGTAAACACGCGCGGATGGCGGCGATTGATTGCGGCACAGCTCCATCGTCCTTGCCTCTCCCTCCCTCTTTTACATTTCCCTGCAGCAGGTGGCAGCATGTGAGGGCAACAATAGAGTCTCCACTCACGCCCCTCCTCCTGAACCATCGTTATGGTCGTCTTTGATCACTGTCCCGTTGGTGGGTGCGATGGCGGCCCCCTCCCTCTAACCATTTGCGTCACGCGTGCAGGAAATAGGGAGCTTGACGTGCAACCATGGACTAGAGACTGAGGGCCCGTTCACATCCCCTCCACTCCTCAAAATCCACTCCAGCTTTTCTCACTTCCGTGGACATATGGATTACTGGGCTTTAGCTCCGCCACTGGTCTTGGGGCAATAGAGAGTAAAACATCGGGCATTGAAATAAAAATCCCATTGAGAAACTGTTTTCATGACTTAGGGCATCTTTAACAGTTTGTTGGTTAGCTTGTTGGTAAAATTGGACATGTCATCAACCAACAATATATCTTACAACAACTCCAATGATTGTATGTAGTTTGGCCAATAGAAGGTGAGAGAATGTGCAAGAACTCTCTCTATTCTATCTCGGAGCTTGTGCAAGGGTTGTTGGTTAATCTACATACAACCTCACTCTATCACATCATTTATTTTATGCCACATCATCAAAAATCCTATGTGGCAAAATCTACCAACTTCTATCTTACAACTATTGGAGATGGCCTTACTGCATCAAACACTAAATCATAAGCTCGTGATAGAAAATAAACCGTTCTAGCACTTTTCGCTTTGCCGAAATTTAAGGAGTCATTTTCGGATTCCATCCCACGAGGGCGAGCCACGGTGCTACAAAATAGGGGAAATGGAACCCGATGTGAACAGGCACATCCTGGCTGCAAAACAAATTCAGCTAAGCCAGTGACTGACAGGATCACAAGAGCATAATAGAGAGAGCAGTACGAACTGAATAGGCACGACAATCAGAAATGATACTCCCTCCGATCCATAAAAAATTCCGCTCACTTAGTATAAAGTTTGTACTAACTTAGTATGAAATGAGCGATTTCATTCTTTTACGTATACAATCTACAAAAGACAGTACTCTGTTTTTTATTCTGAGAGCTCATACACACAAATCACCGCGATCAATCCGTCATAAGTAGTGTGTTTAGGAAACAGAACTTTCCCAAATCCAGTAGTAGCTAGTGCATTTAGAAAGCAGGACCTTGGCTCAGCGGGGCGCGGAGGAGCATGGTCTCAGCGACGAGGCCAGGGCCAAAGCCAAGCAGAAGCCCCCACTCGAGGCCTTCCCCGGCGGTGGGCAGCTCGTGCTTCTGTGACCTCCGCCTCATCTCGTCCATGGCAAGGATGACGCAGGAGCCCATGGTGTTGCCGTTCTGCCTCATTACCTCCCTCGACACCTCCAGCTTCTCCTTCCTCAGCCCAAGGCTGCTCTCCACTCCGTCCAGTATCGCCCTGCCGCCGGGGTGCAACAGCCAGAACAAATCGTTCCATTCCGCTAGAACGCTCTCCTGTTGCAGCGTCTTCTTCACAATCTCCTCTACGTTCTCCGAGATGTGCATCGGCACATCCCGGTGTAGGGTGTACTGCATCCCCTCTTCGCGTATGTCGGACACTATCATCGTCTCTGTCTCCGGTAAGATGTCCTGCGACGCCGACACGAGCTCGAACACGCGCCGCTCGTCATCGCCCACCACGGCGTCGGCACCGACGATTACGGCTCCCGCGGCATCGCCGAAGAGCGCATGCCCGACAAGGTTCCCCATGTTGGACTCGGAGGGGCCACGGAATGCCATGGTGACCACCTCGGAGCACACCACTAGCACCCGGGCACCAGGGTTGTTCTCGGCAAGGTCCTTTGCTAGACGTAGAGACGCCACGCCCCCATGGCAGCCCATCTGGTACAGCATGAACCTCTTGGTGCTGAGCGGGAGGCCCAGGAGAGTCACAAGCCTCTGGTCGAAGCCCGGTATGCACCCGCTGGACGTCGTAGAGAAGACCAAGTGCGTGATGTCGCACGCCTGCCGGCCCCAGTCGCCGATGGCATTACGTGCAGCTTCCGCGCCTAGCTCAGGCACACTATCATTTGCGAGCTCCTGACGAAGGTTAAGTGAAGGGGACTTGTGCGCAGTGATGGATGGGTTGCTCCTCAACAAGTCGTCAGACATGTGCATATGACGCTTTTCAATATTTCACTTATCACCTGCCAAAAATACAAATAAAAAAAGTAACGTCCTGAGATTTGTTGATCTGTTAACCGTGTCAAAAAAAAATTGCATTGGCATGGGCGTACTAATTACCCCTCCTTCAATACATCGGTTCTTAGCATGCAATTCTAGGTTATAGCTTAGTGTAAGAGATAACTACCCACTGCATTCTCTTTTAGGCCTCGTTTGGCAGGCCGGTGTTGACAGGTTTTCTGGCGTAGTTTCCCGGCCCAATTTAATACACGCTGAAACACTCCGTAGCTATTTGGTACGTTGGTTTTGGACGGGCCGAGCCACGTCCATCCGCTGAAAACTCGTAGGGTACAGGTGGATCAGAAACACTTCGCACCCCTCGCGTTTTTGATCGTTGGACGCGGCTTCAGGAGCGCAGACAGCTCGCGTTGTTTTTTACCAAACGGCATTTTCTGAAAAGGGGTTACGGAGGATTAGGATGGAAGGGAATTTTAGGGGATTGGGTGATGGAAGTGGTTTCACCCAAAACACTCCGTATAATACTCTGAAATACACTATAAACCATAGCTGCCAAACAAGGCCTTAAGGATTGTGTTAAAATGAGATTTTATTTAAACATTTAATCTTTGTATATGAATATGGACTAATGACTCTTTAACTATGATACTATGTTTCAAATGATACTATGGACTGCCTAATACTAATGGCTTTTTAACAATGTGAATATGGACTTTGCTTCAAATGAGACGAAACTAAAGAACCACACAAAATAAACTATATAGCTCCCACTAAAATCAATATCCCTCATGATTGATACTTAGTGACCCAAAATCCGCGTGTTAATATCCCGATGCCAATGTTACACCAAGTAATACCGGTAGGAAATCATACTAATTACATCACTATGTAACTGATGTTAATCTTTCGATTCTCGTGTTCCATAATATAGATCGTCTAAGTAGTATGTCATGAGAACCTAAGCACACCAACTCCACAAACTTTTTTCACCCACATAATGAACGTTACCCGAGCACCCATGTTCGCATTCAGAGAACATTATATTTGGCGCCTAGAACAAATCAGTTGATAATTTTTAGTGATGGTGTTAAAAGTGTAGACACATCATTGCTTTGATAGATCGACGCCACGCTTAATATGGCACTCATGTTACATGACTCGCACCTGTTCGAAGAACATTATATGTAGCAACTAATCGCTTGATAATTTTTAGTGATGGTGTTGAAAGCATAGACACGGCATTGCCTTGATACATTTGATAATAATATCATAAACCATCAAAGGAAACTCTAATCATAAGGATAGGTGGACTTCATGCTTAACCAATTATGTAGCTGATATAATGTCATGTTTTTGTCACATAATTGGAGTCATGAGCTAAAAAAAGTAAATTGGAAAATTGTAGAACCACGTCTAACTGGTTCCCTCCATCCCAAAATATAAGGCACAAATTTTTAATGGTTTTGATGCACCACTTTGACAAACATTAGATACTAAGTTCTATTGAATCTGAATGTATAAATAGTGTCGTTGGATTCCTCTTGCCAAATTATTTTATTTCATATATCTTTATGCTAATTTTCTTGACATGATATAAGTAGAAACCATAGCAAAAAAATGTAGGTCATTGACCCGTGAAAACCAAGAACGCCTTATGAGGGAGGGAGTATATAATTAGATAAGATGTTCAGTTTCATGTCATATGAGGGTGCAATAAACTTACAAATGGTTTTGAACTTTGCCTTCAGATTCACCAAATGGTTGCTATTTGTTATCCCAAAGTAGTAATCAGGGAATGATCTTTGGTGCAACACATTAGGTGGTACAGCGGTGCCTATTCCAAGGATTGCAGCATCTCCTCGCATTGCCTTAATATGGAACTTCCTTATCCGAATATCCGAAGTACAACCTGGGTTCATTTAGCTACCATTATATTTATATAAGAGATTGGAAATGAAACATGGATGGTATGCTATGCATGCAAGAAAGAAAATTATCTCTCCGGTAGTACATTACAATTAGGTCGAACAATTTTTTTTAAGTGAATACCAAAATTTAGACCATACACCAGTCTACATGCGACAATAAAAGTAGACTAACTCCGATCCCGGGTCCCGTAAACGAGAGTTGCCACGTGAAAATAAACGGTCATATATATATTTACCCGTTCATAAATCGTATAAATCTATCAATATCCTTATAAAGAAAACCGCCACTAACATGAATTACTCATTTTTATCTCAACATGCACCACATCATCAATTTTTTTAGCTAATCAATTGCCCATGTCATCTCCATTAATATTCATTAATCACTACATACAACCTACACATCCTACATTCCTTAGACTATCCAATTGTTCACATTAATAATTCATGATACACACTCATCAAATGCCTTTTAAGTTTAATATTTCTACTATGGTCAATGTTCGGGATGTCTCTTATCATTAACTTATTGGCCGGCTAAAAATAAGATATAAATGGCTTATCAGCCGATAAATTGATTTCATCAGGAGATTATTTATCGAACGGTTTTCTTGTAAAACCAATATTTTAGCACTAAAACATCTAAAATATGGTATAGAAATATATCATATTGAAAATAAAAAATTCTAAAACATTATATATACACTAGTGGAAACAACCCCTCTCGTCCAGGGGGGCGGGGGGCAGCTGTCCCGGTTGCAACCAAATCCGGGACAAATGCCCTGCATTGGTCCCGGTTCGTGCGCCCGGGGCAACAGGAATCGCCTGGGCGCATTGGTCCCGGTTCGTGGGGGCATATCCGTCCCGGCTCGTGCCACGGACCGGGACCAATGCCTAGCCACAGGCCACGTGGCACGCGCATGACCTGTTGTCCCGGTTCAGTCCACGAACCGGGACCAATGCCCCCTTCCCCTATATATACTGCCCCAGCCCCCCCCCCCCTCCTTCCATCTTTTTTTTTGCTTGGAGGTGTGAGAGAGTGTGGTGTTGCTGTTTTTTTTTTACTATGCACACGAGGTGTTCGACGAAATTCCCGAGACGCACACAAGCTCACTGAAAATGGTTTCTTCGACCGAGGTTAACAAATTATCTTTTTCATCTGTAACTGATACATAAAAAAGTATTATTTGTCGATATACTGTGGTTATCTCTGTATTAATATGTATTTTGATAAACTTAATTATATGATGCAGATGGATGCACGGCAGCGATGGATGTACGGTGACCGACGCACCTCCGAGTATATGGCAGGCCTGAATGCATTTCTTGCTGTAGCTCAGGCGAACAAAGATAATGGCTTCATGTGTTGCCCATGTGTTGATTGTCGGAACGTCAGAGAACATTCTTCCGAAAGAATCCTTCACGGCCATCTACTTCGGAGAGGTTTCATGCCCAGCTATAATTGCTGGACCAAGCATGGAGAAAGAGGGGTTGTGATGGAAGACGATGAAGAAGAAGAAGAAGATCCTTTGTTCCCTGAATACGACGATACTGCAATGGAAGAGAATGCAGAAGAAGGAGGTGATCAAGAACAGGCATCAGAAGAGCCCGATGATGATCTTGGCCGAGTTATTGCTGATGCAAGGGAAGACTGTGAAAATAGATTGGAGAGGTTGAAACTGGACAACATGTTATAGGATCACAAAAAATTGTTATACCCAAATTGCGAAGATGGTAGCACAAAGCTCGGTACCACACTGGAGTTGCTGAAATGGAAGGCACAAAACGGTGTGACTGACAAGGCATTTGAGACTTTACTTCAACTAATGAAGCCAAAACTTCCAAAGGATAACGAATTGCCTGAGAGTACGTACGAAGCAAAGAAAGCTCTCTGCCCTCTAGGATTAGATGTGCAGAAGATACATGCATGCATTAATGACTGCATTCTCTTCCGCGGTGAGAAGTACGAGAATTTGGATGAATGTCCGATATGCACTGCACTGCGGTATAAGATCAGAGCAGATGATCCTGGTGATGTTGACGGCGAGCCTCCCCGTAAGAGGGTTCCTGCTAAGGTGATGTGGTATGCTCCTATAATACCACGGCTGAAACGTCTGTTTAGAAACAAAGAGCATGCTAGGTTGTTGCGATGGCACAAAGAAGACCGTAAGAAAGATGGAAAGTTGAGGCACCCCGCCGATGGATCGCAGTGGAGAAAGATCGAGAGAGACTTTCCAGACTTTGCAGGAGAGGCGAGAAACTTATGGTTTGGTCTAAGTACAGATGGCTTTAATCCTTTTGGGGAGCAGAGCTCCAGTCATAGCACTTGGCCTGTAACTCTATGTATGTACAACCTTCCTCCTTGGTTGTGCATGAAGCGCAAGTTCATTATGATGCCAGTTCTCATCCAAGGCCCGAGGCAACCTGGCAACGACATTGATGTGTATCTAAGGCCATTAGTGGAAGAACTCTTAGAACTGTGGGGCAAACCAGGTGTACGTGTGTGGGATGAGAACGAACAAAAGCCATTTGACCTACGGGCGTTGCTTTTCGTGACCATCAATGATTGGCCAGCTCTTAGTAACATTTCCGGTCATACAAACAAGGGATACAATGCATGCACACACTGTTTAGATAAGACTGACAGTGTTTTTTTGGATAAATGTAAAAAGGTTGTATACCTGGGGCATCGTAGATTTCTTCCGATCAAGCATCCCTTAAGGAAAAAAGGAGGGAAGCATTTCAGAGGTGAGGCAGATAACCGAAAGAAGCCTGAGCTCCGTAGTGGTAATGATATATTCGATATGGTCAAGGACCTAGAAGTAATCTTTGGTAAGGCTGCTGGCAGCCAACCAGTTCCGTACGGCCCTGATAAGCGGGCACCCATGTGGAAGAAGAAATCTATATTTTGGGAGCTACCCTATTGGAAAGTTTTAGATGTCCGGTCTTCGATCGACGTGATGCACGTGACAAAGAATCTATGTGTCAATCTGCTATGCTTCCTGGGCGTGTATGGGAAGTCAAAAGATACGCCTGAAGCACGGGAGGACCAGCAACGTATGAAAGACCCAAGCAACAAGCACACAGATACAGGGCGCCATTCCTTAAGCAGCTACGCTCTTACTAAAGCAGAGAAGGAAATATTCTTTGAAGTCCTTTACAGTATCAAGGTTCCGTCTGGCTTCTCGTCGAATATAAAGGGGATAATAAACATGGCAGAGAAAAAATTCCAAAACCTGAAGTCTCATGACTGCCACGTGATTATGACGCAATTGCTTCCGATTGCATTGAGGGGGCTTCTACCGGAAAATGTTCGAGTACCCATTGTGAAGCTATGTGCATTCATGAACGCAATATCTCAGAAGGTAATCGATCCAGAAAGTCTGACAAGATTACAGAGGGATGTGGTCCAGTGTCTTGTTAGTTTTGAGTTGGTGTTCCCACCATCCTTCTTCAACATTATGACTCATCTCCTGGTTCACCTATGTGAAGAGATTCATATTCTTGGTCCGGTATTTCTACACAATATGTTCCCCTTTGAGAGGTTCATGGGAGTCTTGAAGAAATATGTTCATAACCGTGCTAGGCCAGAAGGAAGCATCTCGAAGGGCTATGGAACAGAGGAGGTCATTGGGTTCTGTGTTGACTTTATTCCTGACCTTAAGACAATTGGTGTTCCTGAATCGCGGCATGAGGGGAGACTGAGGGGAAAAGGAACGCTGGGAAAGAAAACAATGATACCTAGGGACGGGCATTCTTTGACCAAAGCACACTACACAGTTCTACAAAATTCTATGTTCATGGCTACGTATGTCGAGGAACACAAGAATATTGTACGGTCTGCAAACCCGGGGAAGGATGACTCATGGATTAAACGCGAACACATGGAGACTTTCGGAAGTTGGTTGCAAACACGTCTTATAAATGACACCACTGTTGAAGATCAGCTATACATGTTGGCAGGGTCACCATCTTCGACTATTGGGAGTTTTCAAGGGTACGAGATAAATGGAAATACATTTTACACGAGCTCCCAAGATAAGAAGAGCACCAACCAAAACAGTGGTGTCCGCTTTGATACAACAAACGAGAATGGAAAAACTGACACATACTATGGTTACATAGAGGAGATATGGGAACTTGACTATGGACCTTCTTTTAAGGTCCCTTTGTTCAAGTGCAAATGGGTCAACCTGAATGGAGAAGGGGTAAAGGTAGACCCGCTTTATGGAATGACAACAGTGGATCTCAACTGTATTGGTTACAATGACGAACCATTCGTTCTAGCCAATGATGTGGCTCAGGTCTTCTATGTGAAGGACATGTCTTCCAGACCGAAGAAAAGAAAAAATAAGGGAACAATTTCATCATACGATGAGCCGAAGCGTCACATAGTTCTCTCAGGGAAAAGAAACATTGTGGGAATCGAGGACACGACAGACATGTCAGAAGATTATAATAAGTTTGTTGAAATTCCACCCTTCACAGTGAAATCTGACCCCACCATCCCGTTAAATAATGAAGATGCTCCATGGTTACGGCCGAAGCGATCATAAGCAAGGGACACGAAGAAAATTCAGAAGACTAGATAGGGATGTTGTTGGTGATGTGTAATAATAAACGTGGAATACATGATCATAGTTCTTATAACGTAGTATGAACGAGATTTTGTTAACCAAAATGATATTTATACATATTATGTGATTATGAATGGAGTAGGTGCAAGTTTGACCAATAATTTGTATTGATCGGTGTTGAAGAACATGTTTCCCAATGGTGTTAATGTGGTGTCCTTATTCTCCGGTATTGGAGGAGGAGAGATAGCTTTGCACAGGCTTGGCATCCACATGAAGACAGTGATTTCAGTTGAGATAGGTGAAGTTAATAGGAGGATTTTGAGGAGTTGGTGGGATCAGACACAAACTGGCACTTTAATTGAGATTGCCGACGTGAAGTCTCTCACTAATGATAGCGTACACGGAATGCAATTCATTCCAAATTGATACTGTGGGTTGCCACTTGTCGGTGTTGAAGAACATGTTTCCCAATGGTGTTAATGTGGTGTCCTTATTCTCCGGTATTGGAGGAGGAGAGATAGCTTTGCACAGGCTTGGCATCCACATGAAGACAGTGATTTCAGTTGAGATAGGTGAAGTTAATAGGAGGATTTTGAGGAGTTGGTGGGATCAGACACAAACTGGCACTTTAATTGAGATTGCCGACGTGAAGTCTCTCACTAATGATAGCGTACACGGAACGCAATTCATTCCAAATTGATACTGTGGGTTGCCACTTGTCGGTGTTGAAGAACATGTTTCCCAATGGTGTTAATGTGGTGTCCTTATTCTCCGGTATTGGAGGAGGAGAGATAGCTTTGCACAGGCTTGGCATCCACATGAAGACAGTGATTTCAGTTGAGATAGGTGAAGTTAATAGGAGGATTTTGAGGGGTTGGTGGGATCAGACACAAACTGGCACTTTAATTGAGATTGCCGAGACAGATATTGCAGGATTATAACTACTTTCGAGATGTAGTATGTGTTGACACACGGTATAGAACAAGTGATTATGGCAGGCCTCTATTGTTATTCATTGGAGTTAATCACCATAAACAACCCAAAAAAGTTTTGACTGACTGCTTTACATCGATAGGGGATGCAGTTGCTTCTGCTTGGCCAGGGACTGTCCACCGCTCGGATATATATCTGTCAACGTCAGTCCTGGCTGCTTGTTCATCCTCTAGAGTCTGCTCTGCTCTGCTCTACTGCTCGTTGCGGCTCAGGTTGGTAACGGTCCATGTTTGCGTATGCTTTGTGAACTTATGGTTTGATTTGAGAATTTCAAAACTTTGATTTGATAATCTTTTGGCCGGAAGCACCTAGCAATATCTTTTAAACCTTGTTTCTCTCCATATGCTATTTGTACTTCTCATCGGCTGTAATGTTTCTCTACCTGATTCTACTTCTCCTCTGCCTAGTTTACAGATGTTTGCTCTTTTCTGTAGATGTTTCTACACTGTAAAATGGACATGTCCTGCGAAACATGCAGACAAGGCGCTGATCACCACTACTGGGACATGCCCATTTTACAGTGTAGAAACATCTACAGAAAAGAGCAAACATCTGTAAACTAGGCAGAGGAGAAGTAGAATCAGGTAGAGAAACATTAGAGCCGATGAGAAGTACAAATAGCATAGGGAGAGAAACAAGGTTTAAAAGATATTGCTAGGTGCTTCCGGCCAAAAGATTATCAAATCAAAGTTTTGAAATTCTCAAATCAAACCATAAGTTCACAAAGCATACGCAAACATGGACCGTTACCAACCTGAGCCGCAAGGAGCAGTAGAGCAGAGCAGAGCAGACTGTAGAGGATGGACAAGCAGCCAGGACTGACATCGACTCTAGAGGATGAACAAGCCACCCTACTTCTACTATGAAAATGAGGCCCTAGCTCCAAAAAGTGTATGGGTGGAAATTTCCAGAAATTTGTATGACATAGAGCCGCTTTATAATTTGAATATAAATTTGCATAATTTATATTCAAATTATATACAAATGAAAAAATAATTAATAGTTTCAATAGTTAGAATAATTATTTAGTTAAACGAAAAATGGATTTAAATTAGTTTTGCAAATTCTAGCATTTTTCATGTTGGAATTTTTGTCAAATTTGGAAGTATATAAAAGTTGTTAATGTGCAAACTTAACACTTTTCAAATTTTGGCGCTAAAAAATTTTGGGCGCGCAGAGGTGCCACCGAAATTCGAAATTTGTTTTTGGTCCCGGGCCGTGGTACCAACCGGGACCAAAGGGCTCTAGTCCCGGTTGGTGGCACGGGCCGGGACTAAAGGCCCAAGTGTATAAAAAAGCGCGGCCCTCTCTCCAGGCCGAGCGGACACCCCAGGGGCGGGCACGAGTGGATATGGCTGGGCGAAGCCCTGCCGGCGGCGGGAACGAGTGGACAGATTCGCCGGCGGAACGCCGGCGGGGATGGACTAGGGGCACAGTAGATTAGGGGAACACAACTTATATTAAAATAGGGCCAGGGGCCTTGCTTACATAGGGGCGGCGCGGCCACAGGCGGCCGGCCGTACTTGCATAAGGGCGGCGGCGCGGCCACAGGCGGGCCGGCCGTTTCTTGGGGGGGTAGCTAGCTAGGGGCGTTGTCTATAGAGAATAGGGGGCGGCGGTGACCTAGTCGTCCTCGTCGTCGGAGAGGTGTACATACGCGGGTGCCTGCCACAGGTGGGCAGGCGGCTGGGCCGGGCTCGCCGGGGGGGGCATCGGGGGCGCGTACGGCGGCGGCGGGGGCAGTACCTCCTGTGGCAGCGGCGGCGGCGGGGGCAGCTCCTCCTCCTGCTCCGGCGACCCCGGCGCCCAAACGCCGCCGGTCCAGGCCCAGGTCATGCCATACACCAGGCCTGGTGGGAGCGGCTGCGGCTCCGGCATGTCCTCGGACGCCTCCAGCTCGGCGTTCATGGCCTGCCACCAGGGGATGGCAGGCTCGTTAGGGGGTGGCGGCGGCGGTGGCATGGCAGCGGCGTCGGCGGCGGCGGCGGCCACGACACGCTCCCACCTCTTGATCTCGTCGTCGACAAGGGAGCGGCGGGAGCGCTCGCAGGCCTCCTCCAGTTGGGCCCGGAGCTCGGGGTCCGGCTCCCCGGAGAAGTCCTCCGGCTCGTCCACGAGGAGCCATAGCTCCCTCTCCCGGCCGGGCGCTGGCGGGGGGTAGTCGTCCACGTTGGCCTCGAGGGGGGCGGGGATGAAGGAGCGGCGGCGCTGCTCGTGCTCCTGCTCGAGCCAGGCGGCCCAGTAGGGGGAGCTGCGCGCGTACATCCGCTCCCTGCGGACGGGGGCCGGCAGGAGCTCGCGGCGGCGCTCGATCTCCTCGAGCAGCGCCGCGCCGGTCGGGGCCGGCGGCACTGGGATCCGCTGGGGATTCAGGTGCCAGCCGTCCGGGAGGTGCACGTCGTTGTAGAACACCGGAGTGGCATTGTTCCAGTGCCACTCCGCCTCGTCCACCCGGACGTACCGGCGGAACCGCTTGCCCGGGGGCGCGGCGCGGGGCGGCGGGCGTGCAGCCGGTGGTGGTGCGGGGACGCGTGGCACCCCGCCGAGGCGGACACCTCCAGGGCCGTAGCCGAAGGCCTCCGCCGGCGGGGGCGGGATGCGGCCTGCGCCGCTCGACGAGCCTCCGTCGTCGTTCCTTGGGCGCTTGCCGGAGTTCGAGAACCAGCGGGACATGGTGGCGGCTAGGGTTGCTTTGCCAGGGACGCGTCCGGGGTGGGTGGGTTGTACGGGCGGCGGGGGGCCTTTAAAAAGGACCCGGGGTGGGCTGGCATGCCAACCGGCGGCCTGAACGTGGCGGCGGTTGCAGGCGGCCATGAATGCGGGGAGCCGAGGCGTGGCGCGTGGGGAGTGGGGCGTGGGAAGCCGAGGCGGGGCGGGAAGACGAGGCGGGGCGGGAAGACGAGGCGGACAGCGGCCCTTTGACCGTCCTTCGGTCTTAGTTTAATGGACCAGGCGAACCAGCCACCAGGCCGCTGGCCAGTGGCCCCTGTTGACTGGCCATAATAACAGGCGCGGGCCAGTGGGCCCTTCGAACCGTTGACTGTCCATAAATAAAAGACGCGGGCCAGTGGGCCTTTTTGACTAAAAAATGTGTCAGTGGGCTTAATTAAAGACGTGGGCCTGGAGCGGTTGGGGAAGGGGAGGCCGGTTGGCGATTGCGAGGCAGGAGAAAAAAAAAACGAACAAAAAAAACCCTGCCGCGGCAGGGAAAATGGGCGGACTTTATTCTTTTTTTAAGAAGGCATCCATCCCGGTCCCTAAAACGAACCGGGACGAACTCCCTCGCGGTCCCTGGCCCAGAGTCGCCACGTGGGCCAGCCTTACCATCCCGGGTGCTGGCACAACCGGGACCAATGGGGAGGGCCATTTGTCCCGGCTAGCCCATCCCGGTTGCGCAACCGGGACAAATGGCCCTTACGACCCGGGACAAAAGGCCCTGTTTCCACTAGTGATATATATATATATATATATATATATATATATATATATATTCAGTACTATTAAAAATTCTATGATAGATATCACTAATCATAGGTTCCAGCAGTGGAAAATCAATATATCGGCATATCAGCCGGGATATCGCTTGTCAGACAGATAAATCTTCCGAAAAAATCCGTTGATATTCATTTATCTTATCGGTCACCACCCGATAAGCGATAAATCAGCCGATAAATCGACATGTTGAAAGATATTTTGAACATTGGCTATGGTAAACTGAATTTTTCATATTACTTTAGACAAAATATTGTATCATTTCTATTATACTCTTTTGTTTACAGAATATAGTTTCTAAAGGGATCCCTAGGCAAGCATTGGGTATCCATCTAGTATATCTCATAAAGCAAACCCACTAACATTCAATTATGATAGTCTATCTCAACATGTAAACTATCCACATCAACCACTATTTTAGCCAACTATTTTCTCATGTAATCTCTAGTAATCATCATTAATTATAGTAGTATATATTTCATGCAAGCTATCCATGTCATCTATTTTTTAGCCATACAATTGTCATTGTCGCGAACTTTTAGTCGTAATATACATAATGATTCCACGTCAATTAAATTTAGTCTTGACTATTGTGACAAATTGAGTCTTGCACATTATAGTCGGCAATTTAATATTTCACGCAACTTATACATTTTCATTTATACAATAGTTTTTTAAAGTGTGCGCGAGTATTCTTCTAACTAAATAGAAACATTATAATCTCTAGTACTGTCAGCCCGGCACAACTAATATATTTTATAGTGGGTTAAATTCTAAATCCAAATAAAATTAGACACTTAGCACAACAAATCTATCATATATCTCTTATTTCCATATGTGTGTTTAAGATTTATATGCACCACCTTCGTTGCAGCTTCAGGTTGGCGTACGGTGTCTGTGTTGAATCCGTGAGCAACACGAGAAAATGGGAGCAATCCATCTATCGATCTCGATCCCGGTGCTGTTTTGCAATGACGGCACTCTGGTCAGTGTTTGGTCAAAAAAGAGTGGAAAATTGCTACCCAACAGCTCCCCCCATTTTTTCCCTACTGATCGAGGTGTACGGAAATTTCCCAACGGGTAGAGAAACGTTGCCGGGTGTGACCGGGCACTCCGCCACGTAGGACTCGGACCACTCCATCTCTTTCTTTATTCTTTCTTTTTCGCTTATCTATGTTTCTCCATCAATCATATGCAATTGACCGGACAATCTGAGAGGAATTTGTGGTACATGGTTGGATACACCAATAATTTGGGGTAAAGTGGACACGCCGACAATCCACGAACACTTTAAGGATTATTTTTGGCTATTCCGGTTAGAGATGCTCTTAGCTCTTCAATTCATGCACCTCACCTTTTTGGTGTACGCGCCGCGTACCATTGCTTTCCAAAATGCTAGATTTTCAGCGCGGTGATGGAAGGTACGATAGAGATGAATGTCCATGTTTCAGTTCCACTCATCTAGTCATCCCTTCACTTTATGCAATGGCCAATCGTATACAATTCTAATAGTTGGAAATATGTTAACTTAATTATGGATTTTTTTTGTGTTTATTCTTGCGAAAAAACATATAGTCATAACGATTCCCACGAAACGACAAATGTGTGTACATTGAAAGCAAAAACAAAAGTCCTACTAGATCAAATCCAGTAAGCGTGGTCGCTTAAAAAACGACCTTTAATATGAGAACATGGTCTACTTTCTTCCAGTGATAATTATACTTTTAACCATCAAAGAAAACTCTAACTATAAGGATAGGTCGACATCTCATGCTTAACCAATTATCTAGCTGCGATCATGCCATATCTAGCTGGGATCAAACTCTAGTCATGATTTGTGAAAAAGAAACACAACTTAAAAAAAAAGGAACCAAACCTAACGGGTATACATATAATTACATACAACGCCCAGTTTCATGTTTATACGAGTGTGCAAGAAACTTACATATGGTTTTGAACTTGGCCTTTAGATCCACCATATGGTTGATATTTGTTATCCCGAAATAGTAATTAGGGAATGCCCATTGGTTCAGCAAATTGGGCGGCCTAGCTGTGCCTATCCCAAAGATTATAGCTTGTCCTCCACTTTCCATTATGGAACTTGCTTCTCCGAATCTCCCAAGTGCAACCTGGGTTCGGTGAGCTACCTTTATAGTCGTAGAAGAGAATGGAAAGGAAACATGGATTGAAAGACACACATCATAGAAACATATTATCTCTCTCCCGTAGGACACTAAAATTAGGTCGAACATCTTTTTCAGAAAGCATTAAGATTGATATAAGAAAAAAGATTATCTCCCCGGTGGGCCACAAAATTATTTTCCTATTGTGCCTGTGGATACAGAATTGATCAATAATCCGTAGTTAAAATTTCAAAAGACCATGTGGCATATTCATGCATGAAAAGAGGTGGGGTTAAAGTTTAATTCCACCTTGCTAATTTAAACCACATTATAGGAGAGGTTCTTCTACCTGTTGTATGAGAAGAAGAGACGTGCAAACACACACGCTCCTCCTCGCCACACCTCGCCACGACGTGCCGTGGCCTGACGGGTTTCAGGAAGGAGGCGGGTTAGAAAATATGCCACGTGTAAGTGTTGTTTTTCTTTGTACCGCATATGTTTGGAGCATCTGAACCATGTATCTGACATTGTAACGTTTTCGTGTTCAATACAAGTGAATGATGAGTATGAATGGTTTGTCTCACTGGCTTCTCCCTAACCGTTCGTTTCACCTCCGCCACCTTGAAGAGGTCACTCCTCACCCTGTACAGACACGTAGACTATCTCGTTCCAGGACATTGCGTGGCCGCCCAAGTTTTCTTCATCTCGTCTTACCGCGCGCATCGCGAGACAGGACAACAAGCATCCGGAATCCCCGCTTTTCGTGATCTTGTAGGGCAGGGAGACAATCAGATTTTTTGGGGGATGCACTTGCGTGACTAATGGCAGCGACAACTTTTTCAATGACGACTTCTTCCTCAAGATCAACAATCCTTTTCCGAAACATGGCTGCCACAGAGAACAAGACCGACTCTGCTCACGATGTACTGCATGTGTTTTTTCTTCTCTATTTGAGATTCTCCTAAAGTTTTTGCATTAGATTTGTTGTTCCATGTCCGTTAGTTCATATGTCTTGTTTAATACGGAAATTCATTTCGAAACATGGGAGCACATGCTCCTTCCACCGGAAAAAAGGCATTGCCAAATGTCAAAATAATATCAGAACCAAAATTTAAACTGTGCATCTCGACATTCTATGAGGTCACATCAAGTTTCATGGAAAACCGATACTTTTATGGTCTGCATAAAAAGACGAAAAATTGTCTTGTGAAAAGTCTTTTTTGACATTGAAGTTTTATCCTTTTACACACGACACAAAAAAATGTCAGTTTTTCATGAAACGACTTCATAAGCACGTGGACCAACCACATGTATACGTGAAACTTTTGGTTCAGTTTTTTGACATTTTAAAATGTGTTTAAAAGTACATTTTGAAAACCCGGAGCATATGCTCCTGGGTGCCAAAACACTGTCCCCAATTTTGTATTCATCATAGAGCCAACCTTTTCTATTTTTGACAAAGTTCAGCCTAAGGTTGTTACATTTAATCTAAAGTAGACCAAGTCACCTTTACCGCGATTAATGCAATATCCGTCTTTATCTCTTGAGTAGAACGCCCATGCTTGTTCGCCTCGAACGAACAACAATATTCAGCACGGATGCATGAGTCTCCGGCTACGTTGAACTTCAGTTCCATCTGAGCATCTTCCACAACAGCAACCACAGACCTCCTTAAACCACATGTCTCACCAATAGCACCATCAAAGAGCCGGATTTCTTCACGGAACCCACTGGTAAAACAACCGAGGCGCATACTGAAACTGGTTTGCACTTGTGATACTACGACTTCTATGGTCGCCTCAACTGCAAAGCCAAGACGTGACGCACCTACGTCAACTGCGCCACAATCGCCTTGGATGCGAAATGTGAATGGCATGCAATTATTCATCTCTACCTCATCCAAGCATGATACACCGTCGATCAGCTGTAGATCTTGTTTTTCGTGTTCGCCTGTCTTCATCCTCATGTCATATTCAATTAGAATGGTACCCGTAAATTTGATCCCTCGCTTAGGGCCGGCCATGTCGATGTGAGAACCCTACATAATCAAATAGAAGTAAGAAATATCCATACCCTTCTGATGTTTCACTCCTAAGAATATTTAGACTTCAGTTAAAGGCATGTTTTATAATTGATGGCCAAGATTTTGCGTAGCATATCAGACAAACATAACGGTGTTATAGTGGAAATCGGCCCCAACTATTTATTTGATTTTTTCAATCCAAATACTTAATTAAATAAGCCCGTAAGAAAGGAAAATAGAAACGGATGTAGCGGTGGGATCATTCATGCTATCCATGTTCATATGCGTATAAACAAATTAAACAAATCAATTTCGTGAGGTTTACTTGGTACCAACCAAGAGTCCAAAAATATTCTATTTGATTTTGGTTGGACTATGTCATGCTTAGTTTTATTATTTAGATATGTTTAATACAGTAAATCATCATTTCACAATATAAGACTTGGCATTGTAGGGGGTTATAGTCATGAGTTGTAGGGGGTTTAATTCAAAAAAAAAAAATGAGCCATATTTTTGTGGCTCAATATGAGCCAGCAGCCTAGCGGCACGCTCCGATGATGGGTTATTAATAGACTTATTCATGAAAATAGTTGCAGACATGTATAGATGTGCACACCTGCTCCACTGTGAAGGGATCATCCCTGCTAAAATTCACGATATAATTAAGTGATGTATCCGGATAATCCCGTGCTGCTATGTAGCCATACAACTGGACTGAGCCACGCTCCACAGGAATTTTAGCCAACTTCAGTGACAAAATTTGGAACATGTGACGACTTGAGTGTGCCGCGCAAAGTCCATTGTACATGAAGCAATCTGTGGGATCTGAAAACATCATTGCCTCCAGACGAGCTTCAGAGAAAAATACAAGTTTTATTATAGTTGAGAAATAATAAGAGAAAGAAATGCTTGCCATAAGAAAAGTAAAGACTCCGTTTAAGGTTCCATGGTCCTATCGGAAAATTTCCCTCTCATTTAAGTGGAAACTATCATTGTTCTTTCTAGTAGGAAATTTCCCCCCTTGAAAAGTTTTTCCTTCTAGGAAAACCCAAGGAAAAAGAAAGTTAAATAAGGAGTGCAAGTTTGATCATGTTTGTTCTGTACAGACAAGGAATGCATCCAACATATATATGTTCTTCCAGTGTGTAGTCTATAATAGAAAGTTGGCAGATCTAGCTAAAATCATAGGAGTCTATGAAGGCAGTAGTTTTGAATCAGTGGTTCGGTTTTGGATTAGTAATAAGAAACATGTGGTGCTTAATATGTTGAATATAGAAGCTATGTGCTTCCTTTGGAAACTAAGAACGTGTCGCTGATTTGGCAAGGCGTGACCCCATGCTTAGGAGCTGGACACTGCTTTGTCTAACATGAAATTTGGAATGCTACAATTGGTGGGTCTCTGGGCTGGAGGCATTGGCAGTCAGCAACCGTAAGTCAGAGGATTCAGTTCCATCCATTCTTGATGACGAATTCCTGCTCGCTGGAGAGTGACGAGAAGCGTGAAGAATCAGAGCAGTGAGAGGAGTAGTAGGAGGGGGGTTCGGCTGTGCTCTGAGCTACACGGTTGTGTCTTCCTGTCTTCTGCAGATCATGCAGAGGGCATTGCCCTGAAAAAACTGGGCTAGCTGCAATTTGCTAGACGGAGCAATTTTCTGATGTCTCCTACTCTTGCAAACACCAAGCAATGAAACCCCTGAGTACAATATTTCCCTTGATATGTGCCACCGCACCGCCATGATCAATTAAGAGAAGTAAACAGAGTAAAGCAAAATTCAACGTAGAAATTTCAGGAGAATACATGAGTTGACCCTACAGCCTGAAAAAAAAAGCTCCGATAACCAAAAGAAGGAGAAGAGATTGATCAATGATCACTTACTCTCATTGTGGTCAGCAATACGATAGCTCCTTTTCCAGTCCTCTGCGCCGCTGTATACGGAACCGTCACGATGGCTGCTGTTTGGCAATATATCGATAAGGGGCACATCCTCCACGGGGTAATCAGGTATCTCTACAGCCCAGCTCGCTTTGTCAGCACTGCTCAGCTCACAGCCAGTTTCTCCCGTTGCATCAGGCTTGCGATCTATGACCTCCAAGGTTGTCCGGCAGGCCTCGCCTTTTACCACACTGCTGCTGGCCATGTTACGGTATCCATGAGGAAATCTGTCACAAATAAGCTGGTACCATCAGTCAGGATTGAAATCGGCTTCTATTTCTGTGCCTCTTTCTTTTCTCTGCTTCTGGAGTCATATGGGGTTAACTGAAAGGTTTTCCCCGTTTGCCTTAACAAATTCAACATCGGAAACCAGTCCAGATCGCGTCTATAGCAACCGACTGAACTTTAGCATGAGAAACTCACCGGGAAACACGACGGATTGGGGGAGGATTGGCTGCGGCAAAGCGTGGAGAGACTCGTTGCGCGAGCCCTGATGGCCACCAGCAGCGAGGCGAGAGGAGAGGTCTAGCGGTACAGACGAGGCGGTGCATTGAGGCAAAGGACGAGAGGGTAGGGTCCCTCTTCGGCATTAGAGATGGAAGGAGTTGCCTCTTCGCTGCACGAGGGTGCAATCTTGGCCTCGGTCTGCTGCTACTTCTTGCCGTTTTGTTCTTGGCGCCTGAGTGTAGTGGGCAGCATCAATTTCAAGTCTTCTTGTGGTTGTGTGTTGCGCTGTAAGCTGCTCATCGAGCCCCTTGTATCGTTCGGTCGTCGGTGGTGATTTCTCTGTAATTCCTGGCCGGTTGAGGGCTTTGTTAATTCAAAGTCGGGCTGTTGAGCCTTTTATCTAAAAAGAGGAGTAGTAGGAGGGGGGTTCGGATGTGCTCTGAGCTACACGGTTGTGTCTTCCTGTCTTCTGCAGATCATGCAGAGGGCATTGCTCTGAAAAAACTGGGCTAGCTGCAATTTGCTAAACGGAGCAATGTTCTGATGTCTCCTACTCTTGCAAACACCAAGCAATGAAACCCCTGAGTACAATATTTCCCTTGATATGTGCCACCGCACCGCCATGATCAATTAACAGAAGTAAACAGAGTAAAGAAAAATTCAACGTAGAAATTTCAGGAGAATACATGAGTTGACCCTACAGCCTGAAAAGAAAAGCTCCGATAACCAAAAAAAAGGAGAAGAGATTGATCAATGATCACTTACTCTCATTGCGGTCAGCAATACGATAGCTCCTTTTCCAGTCCTCTGCGCCGCTGTATACGGAACCGTCACGATGGCTGCTGTTTGGAAGTATATCGATAAGGGGCACATCCTCCACGGGGTAATCAGGTATCTCTGCAGCCCAGCTCTCTTTGCCAGCACTGCTCAGCTCACAGCCAGTTTCTCCCGTTGCATCAGGCTTGCGATCTATGACCTCCAAGGTTGTCCGGCAGGCCTCGCCTTTTACCACACTGTTGCTGGCCATGTTACGGTATCCATGAGGAAATCTGTCACAAATAAGCTGGTACCATCAGTCAAGATTGAAATCGGCTTCTATTTCTGTGCCTCTTTCTTTTCTCTGCTTCTGGAGTCATATGGGGTTAACTGAAAGGTTTTCCCCGTTTGCCTTAACAAATTCAACATCGGAAACCAGTCCAGATCGCGTCTATAGAAACCGACTGAACTTTAGCATGAGAAAATCACCGGGAAACACGACGGATTGGGGGAGGATTGGCTGCGGCAAAGCGTGGAGAGACTCGTTGCGCGAGCCCTAATGGCCACCAGCAGCGAGGCGAGAGGAGAGTTCTAGCGGTACAGACGAGGCGGTGCATTGAGGCAAAGGACGAGAGGGTAGGGTCCCTCTTCGGCATTAGAGATGGAAGGAGTTGCCTCTTCGCTGCACGAGGGTGCAATCTTGGCCTCGGTCTGCTGCTACTTCTTGCCGTTTTGTTCTTGGCGCCTGAGTGTAGTGGGCAGCATCAATTTCAAGTTTTCTTGTGGTTGTGTGTTGCGTTGTAAGCTGCTCATCGAGCCCCTTGTATCGTTCGGTCGTCGGTGGTGATTTCTCTGTAATTCCTGGCCGGTTGAGGGCTTTGTTAATTCAAAGTCGGGTTGTTGAGCCTTTTATCTAAAAAGAGGAGTAGTAGGAGGGGGTTCGGCTGTGCTCTGAGCTACACGGTTGTGTCTTCCTGTCTTCTGCAGATCATGCAGAGGGCATTGCTCTGAAAAAACTGGGCTAGCTGCAATTTGCTAAACGGAGCAATGTTCTGATGTCTCCTACTCTTGCAAACACCAAGCAATGAAACCCCTGAGTACAATATTTCCCTTGATATGTGCCACCGCACCGCCATGATCAATTAACAGAAGTAAACAGAGTAAAGCAAAATTCAACGTAGAAATTTGAGGAGAATACATGAGTTGACCCTACAGCCTGAAAAGAAAAGCTCCGATAACCAAAAAAAAAGGAGAAGAGATTGATCAATGATCACTTACTCTCATTGCAGTCAGCAATACGATAGCTCCTTTTCCAGTCCTCTGCGCCGCTGTATACGGAACCGTCACGATGGCTGCTGTTTGGAAGTATATCGATAAGGGGCACATCCTCCACGGGGTAATCAGGTATCTCTGCAGCCCAGCTCTCTTTGTCAGCACTGCTCAGCTCACAGCCAGTTTCTCCCGTTGCATCAGGCTTGCGATCTATGACCTCCAAGGTTGTCCGGCAGGCCTCGCCTTTTACCACACTGCTGCTGGCCATGTTACGGTATCCATGAGGAAATCTGTCACAAATAAGCTGGTACCATCAGTCAGAATTGAAATCGGCTTCTATTTCTGTGCCTCTTTCTTTTCTCTGCTTCTGGAGTCATATGGGGTTAACTGGAAGGTTTTCCCCGTTTGCCTTAACAAATTCAACATCGGAAACCAGTCCAGATTGCGTCTATAGCAACCGACTGAACTTTAGCATGAGAAACTCACCGGGAAACACGACGGATTGGGGGAGGATTGGCTGCGGCAAAGCGTGGAGAGACTCGTTGCGCGAGCCCTGATGGCCACCAGCAGCGAGGCGAGAGGAGAGGTCTAGCGGTACATACGAGGCGGTGCATTGAGGCAAAGGACGAGAGGGTAGGGTCCCTCTTCGGCATTAGAGATGGAAGGAGTTGCCTCTTCGCTGCACGAGGGTGCAATCTTGGCCTCGGTCTGCTGCTACTTCTTGCCGTTTTGTTCTTGGCGCCTGAGTGTAGTGGGCAGCATCAATTTCAAGTCTTCTTGTGGTTGTGTGTTGCGTTGTAAGCTGCTCATCGAGCCCCTTGTATCGTTCGGTCGTCGGTGGTGATTTCTCTGTAATTCCTGGCCGGTTGAGGGCTTTGTTCATTCAAAGTCGGGCTGTTGAGCCTTTTATCTAAAAAGAGGAGTAGTAGGAGGGGGGTTCGGCTGTGCTCTGAGCTACACGGTTGTGTCTTCCTGTCTTCTGCAGATCATGCAGAGGGCATTGCTCTGAAAAAACTGGGCTAGCTGCACCAAGCAATGAAACCCCTGAGTACAATATTTCCCTTGATATGTGCCACCGCACCGCCATGATCAATTAACAGAAGTAAACAGAGTAAAGCAAAATTCAACGTAGAAATTTCAGGAGAATACATGAGTTGACCCTACAGCCTGAAAAGAAAAGCTCCGATAACCAAAAAAAAAGGAGAAGAGATTGATCAATGATCACTTACTCTCATTGCGGTCAGCAATACGATAGCTCCTTTTCCAGTCCTCTGCGCCGCTGTATACGGAACCGTCACGATGGCTGCTGTTTGGAAGTATATCGATAAGGGGCACATCCTCCACGGGGTAATCAGGTATCTCTGCAGCCCAGCTCTCTTTGTCAGCACTGCTCAGCTCACAGCCAGTTTCTCCCGTTGCATCAGGCTTGCGATCTATGACCTCCAAGGTTGTCCGGCAGGCCTCGCCTTTTACCACACTGCTGCTGGCCATGTTACGGTATCCATGAGGAAATCTGTCACAAATAAGCTGGTACCATCAGTCAGGATTGAAATCGGCTTCTATTTCTGTGCCTCTTTCTTTTCTCTGCTTCTGGAGTCATATGGGGTTAACTGAAAGGTTTTCCCCGTTTGCCTTAACAAATTCAACATCGGAAACCAGTCCAGATCGCGTCTATAGCAACCGACTGAACTTTAGCATGAGAAACTCACCGGGAAACACGACGGATTGGGGAAGGATTGGCTGCGGCAAAGCGTGGAGAGACTCGTTGCGCGAGCCCTGATGGCCACCAGCAGCGAGGCGAGAGGAGAGGTCTAGCGGTACAGACGAGGCGGTGCATTGAGGCAAAGGACGAGAGGGTAGGGTCCCTCTTCGGCATTAGAGATGGAAGGAGTTGCCTCTTCGCTGCACGAGGGTGCAATCTTGGCGTCGGTCTACTGCTACTTCTTGCCGTTTTGTTCTTGGCGCCTGAGTGTAGTGGGCAGCATCAATTTCAAGTCTTCTTGTGGTTGTGTGTTGCGTTGTAAGCTGCTCATCGAGCCCCTTGTATCGTTCGGTCGTCGGTGGTGATTTCTCTGTAATTCCTGGCCGGTTGAGGGCTTTGTTAATTCAAAGTCGGGCTGTTGAGCCTTTTATCTAAAAAGAGGAGTAGTAGGAGGGGGGTTCGGCTGTGCTCTGAGCTACACGGTTGTGTCTTCCTGTCTTCTGCAGATCATGCAGAGGGCATTGCTCTGAAAAAACTGGGCTAGCTGCAATTTGCTAAACGGAGCAATGTTCTGATGTCTCCTACTCTTGCAAACACCAAGCAATGAAACCCCTGAGTACAATATTTCCCTTGATATGTGCCACCGCACCGCCATGATCAATTAACAGAAGTAAACAGAGTAAAGAAAAATTCAACGTAGAAATTTCAGGAGAATACATGAGTTGACCCTACAGCCTGAAAAGAAAAGCTCTGATAACCAAAAAAAAGGAGAAGAGATTGATCAATGATCACTTACTCTCATTGCAGTCAGCAATACGATAGCTCCTTTTCCAGTCCTCTGCGCCGCTGTATACAGAACCGTCACGATGGCTGCTGTTTGGAAGTATATCGATAAGGGGCACATCCTCCACGGGGTAATCAGGTATCTCTGCAGCCCAGCTCTCTTTGTCAGCACTGCTCAGCTCAGAGCCAGTTTCTCCCGTTGCATCAGGCTTGCGATCTATGACCTCCAAGGTTGTCCGGCAGGCCTCGCCTTTTACCACACTGCTGCTGGCCATGTTACGGTATCCATGAGGAAATCTGTCACAAATAAGCTGGTACCATCAGTCAGGATTGAAATCGGCTTCTATTTCTGTGCCTCTTTCTTTTCTCTGCTTCTGGAGTCATATGGGGTTAACTGAAAGGTTTTCCCCGTTTGCCTTAACAAATTCAACATCGGAAACCAGTCCAGATCGCGTCTATAGCAACCGACTGAACTTTAGCATGAGAAACTCACCGGGAAACACGACGGATTGGGGGAGGATTGGCTGCGGCAAAGCGTGGAGAGACTCGTTGCGCGAGCCCTGATGGCCACCAGCAGCGAGGCGAGAGGAGAGGTCTAGCGGTACAGACGAGGCGGTGCATTGAGGCAAAGGACGAGAGGGTAGGGTCCCTCTTCGGCATTAGAGATGGAAGGAGTTGCCTCTTCGCTGCACGAGGGTGCAATCTTGGCCTCGGTCTGCTGCTACTTCTTGCCGTTTTGTTCTTGGCGCCTGAGTGTAGTGGGCAGCATCAATTTCAAGTCTTCTTGTGGTTGTGTGTTGCGTTGTAAGCTGCTCATCGAGCCCCTTGTATCGTTCGGTCGTCGGTGGTGATTTCTCTGTAATTCCTGGCCGGTTGAGGGCTTTGTTAATTTAAAGTCGGGCTGTTGAGCCTTTTATCTAAAAAGAGGAGTAGTAGGAGGGGGGTTCGGCTGTGCTCTGAGCTACACGGTTTTGTCTTCCTGTCTTCTGCAGATCATGCAGAGGGCATTGCTCTGAAAAAACTGGGCTAGCTGCAATTTGCTAAACGGAGCAATGTTCTGATGTCTCCTACTCTTGCAAACACCAAGCAATGAAACCCCTGAGTACAATATTTCCCTTGATATGTGCCACCGCACCGCCATGATCAATTAACAGAAGTAAACAGAGTAAAGAAAAATTCAACGTAGAAATTTCAGGAGAATACATGAGTTGACCCTACAGCCTGAAAAGAAAAGCTCCGATAACCAAAAAAAAGGAGAAGAGATTGATCAATGATCACTTACTCTCATTGCAGTCAGCAATACGATAGCTCCTTTTCCAGTCCTCTGCGCCGCTGTATACAGAACCGTCACGATGGCTGCTGTTTGGAAGTATATCGATAAGGGGCACATCCTCCACGGGGTAATCAGGTATCTCTGCAGCCCAGCTCTCTTTGTCAGCACTGCTCAGCTCAGAGCCAGTTTCTCCCGTTGCATCAGGCTTGCGATCTATGACCTCCAAGGTTGTCCGGCAGGCCTCGCCTTTTACCACACTGCTGCTGGCCATGTTACGGTATCCATGAGGAAATCTGTCACAAATAAGCTGGTACCATCAGTCAGGATTGAAATCGGCTTCTATTTCTGTGCCTCTTTCTTTTCTCTGCTTCTGGAGTCATATGGGGTTAACTGAAAGGTTTTCCCCGTTTGCCTTAACAAATTCAACATCGGAAACCAGTCCAGATCGCGTCTATAGCAACCGACTGAACTTTAGCATGAGAAACTCACCGGGAAACACGACGGATTGGGGGAGGATTGGCTGCGGCAAAGCGTGGAGAGACTCGTTGCGCGAGCCCTGATGGCCACCAGCAGCGAGGCGAGAGGAGAGGTCTAGCGGTACAGACGAGGCGGTGCATTGAGGCAAAGGACGAGAGGGTAGGGTCCCTCTTCGGCATTAGAGATGGAAGGAGTTGCCTCTTCGCTGCACGAGGGTGCAATCTTGGCCTCGGTCTGCTGCTACTTCTTGCCGTTTTGTTCTTGGCGCCTGAGTGTAGTGGGCAGCATCAATTTCAAGTCTTCTTGTGGTTGTGTGTTGCGTTGTAAGCTGCTCATCGAGCCCCTTGTATCGTTCGGTCGTCGGTGGTGATTTCTCTGTAATTCCTGGCCGGTTGAGGGCTTTGTTAATTTAAAGTCGGGCTGTTGAGCCTTTTATCTAAAAAGAGGAGTAGTAGGAGGGGGGTTCGGCTGTGCTCTGAGCTACACGGTTTTGTCTTCCTGTCTTCTGCAGATCATGCAGAGGGCATTGCTCTGAAAAAACTGGGCTAGCTGCAATTTGCTAAACGGAGCAATGTTCTGATGTCTCCTACTCTTGCAAACACCAAGCAATGAAACCCCTGAGTACAATATTTCCCTTGATATGTGCCACCGCACCGCCATGATCAATTAACAGAAGTAAACAGAGTAAAGCAAAATTCAACGTAGAAATTTCAGGAGAATACATGAGTTGACCCTACAGCCTGAAAAGAAAAGCTCCGATAACCAAAAAAAAAGGAGAAGAGATTGATCAATGATCACTTACTCTCATTGCGGTCAGCAATACGATAACTCCTTTTCCAGTCCTCTGCGCTACTGTATACGGAACCGTCACGATGGCTGCTGTTTGGAAGTATATAGATAAGGGGCACATCCTCCACGGGGTAATCATGTATCTCTGCAGCCCAGCTCTCTTTGTCAGCACTGCTCAGCTCACAGCCAGTTTCTCCCGTTGCATCAGGCTTGCGATCTATGACCTCCAAGGTTGTCCGGCAGGCCTCGCCTTTTACCACACTGCTGCTGGCCATGTTACAGTATCCATGAGGAAATCTGTCACAAATAAGCTGGTACCATCAGTCAGGATTGAAATCGGCTTCTATTTCTGTGCCTCTTTCTTTTCTCTGCTTCTGGAGTCATATGGGGTTAACTGAAAGGTTTTCCCCGTTTGCCTTAACAAATTCAACATCGGAAACCAGTCCAGATCGCGTCTATAGAAACCGACTGAACTTTAGCATGAGAAACTCACCGGGAAACACGACGGATTGGGGAAGGATTGGCTGCAGCAAAGCGTGGAGAGACTCGTTGCGCGAGCCCTGATGGCCACCAGCAGCGAGGCGAGAGGAGAGGTCTAGCGGTACAGACGAGGCGGTGCATTGAGGCAAAGGACGAGAGGGTAGGGCCCCTCTTCGGCATTAGAGATGGAAGGAGTTGCCTCTTCGCTGCACGAGGGTGCAATCTTGGCGTCGGTCTGCTGCTACTTCTTGCCGTTTTGTTCTTGGCGCCTGAGTGTAGTGGGCAGCATCAATTTCAAGTCTTCTTGTGGTTGTGTGTTGCGTTGTAAGCTGCTCATCGAGCCCCTTGTATCGTTCGGTCGTCGGTGGTGATTTCTCTGTAATTCCTGGCCGGTTGAGGGCTTTGTTAATTTAAAGTCGGGCTGTTGAGCCTTTTATCTAAAAAGAGGAGTAGTAGGAGGGGGGTTCGGCTGTGCTCTGAGCTACACGGTTGTGTCTTCCTGTCTTCTGCAGATCATGCAGAGGGCATTGCTCTGAAAAAACTGGGCTAGCTGCAATTTGCTAAACGGAGCAATGTTCTGATGTCTCCTACTCTTGCAAACACCAAGCAATGAAACCCCTGAGTACAATATTTCCCTTGATATGTGCCACCGCACCGCCATGATCAATTAACAGAAGTAAACAGAGTAAAGAAAAATTCAACGTAGAAATTTCAGGAGAATACATGAGTTGACCCTACAGCCTGAAAAGAAAAGCTCCGATAACCAAAAAAAAAGGAGAAGAGATTGATCAATGATCACTTACTCTCATTGCAGTCAGCAATACGATAGCTCCTTTTCCAGTCCTCTGCGCCGCTGTATACGGAACCGTCACGATGGCTGCTGTTTGGAAGTATATCGATAAGGGGCACATCCTCCACGGGGTAATCAGGTATCTCTGCAGCCCAGCTCTCTTTGTCAGCACTGCTCAGCTCACAGCCAGTTTCTCCCGTTGCATCAGGCTTGCGATCTATGACCTCCAAGGTTGTCCGGCAGGCCTCGCCTTTTACCACACTGCTGCTGGCCATGTTACGGTATCCATGAGGAAATCTGTCACAAATAAGCTGGTACCATCAGTCAGGATTGAAATCGGCTTCTATTTCTGTGCCTCTTTCTTTTCTCGGCTTCTGGAGTCATATGGGGTTAACTGAAAGGTTTTCCCCGTTTGCCTTAACAAATTCAACATCGGAAACCAGTCCAGATCGCGTCTATAGCAACCGACTGAACTCTAGCATGAGAAACTCACCGGGAAACACGACGGATTGGGGGAGGATTGGCTGCGGCAAAGCGTGGAGAGACTCGTTGCGCGAGCCCTGATGGCCACCAGCAGCGAGGCGAGAGGAGAGGTCTAGCGGTACAGACGAGGCGGTGCATTGAGGCAAAGGACGAGAGGGTAGGGTCCCTCTTCGGCATTAGAGATGGAAGGAGTTGCCTCTTCGCTGCACGAGGGTGCAATCTTGGCCTCGGTCTGCTGCTACTTCTTGCCGTTTTGTTCTTGGCGCCTGAGTGTAGTGGGCAGCATCAATTTCAAGTCTTCTTGTGGTTGTGTGTTGCGTTGTAAGCTGCTCATCGAGCCCCTTGTATCGTTCGGTCGTCGGTGGTGATTTCTCTGTAATTCCTGGCCGGTTGAGGTTTGTTAATTTAAAGTCAGGCTGTTGAGCCTTTTATCTAAAAAGAGGAGTAGTAGGAGGGGGGTTCGGCTGTGCTCTGAGCTACACGGTTGTGTCTTCCTGTCTTCTACAGATCATGCAGAGGGCATTGCTCTGAAAAAACTGGGCTAGCTGCAATTTGCTAAACGGAGCAATGTTCTGATGTCTCCTACTCTTGCAAACACCAAGCAATGAAACCCCTGAGTACAATATTTCCCTTGATATGTGCCACCGCACCGCCATGATCAATTAACAGAAGTAAACAGAGTAAAGCAAAATTCAACGTAGAAATTTCAGGAGAATACATGAGTTGACCCTACAGCCTGAAAAGAAAAGCTCCGATAACCAAAAAAAAAGGAGAAGAGATTGATCAATGATCACTTACTCTCATTGCGGTCAGCAATACGATAGCTCCTTTTCCAGTCCTCTGCGCCGCTGTATACGGAACCGTCACGATGGCTGCTGTTTGGAAGTATATCGATAAGGGGCACATCCTCCACGGGGTAATCAGGTATCTCTGCAGCCCAGCTCTCTTTGTCAGCACTGCTCAGCTCACAGCCAGTTTCTCCCGTTGCATCAGGCTTGCGATCTATGACCTCCAAGGTTGTCCGGCAGGCCTCGCCTTTTACCACACTGCTGCTGGCCATGTTACGGTATCCATGAGGAAATCTGTCACAAATAAGCTGGTACCATCAGTCAGGATTGAAATCGGCTTCTATTTCTGTGCCTCTTTCTTTTCTCTGCTTCTGGAGCCATATGGGGTTAACTGAAAAGTTTTCCCCGTTTGCCTCAACAAATTCAACATCGGAAACCAGTCCAGATCGCGGTCTGTAGCAACCAACTGAACTTTATTATGAGAAACTCACCGGGAAACACGACGGATTGGGGGAGGATTGGCTGCGGCAAAGCGTGGAGAGACTCGTCGCGCGAGCCCTGATGGCCACCAGCGAGGCGAGAGGAGAGGTCTAGCGGTACAGACGAGGCGGTGCATTGAGGCAAAGGAGAGATCAGAGAGACGAGGAATCGCATAAGCGATGTTTTTTGGGCCTCACAAGATCCCTTATAGCAGGTCCAGTCCGTAAATATTTCACCGTGTCATCGACGGCTCCCGGCCGCTATTTCTATCGGTTTTGCTAATTCTCGGTCAGTCAATCTCTTAACCGTCCGATTTTAAGCGCTAGGATTTGCAGTTTTATTTCGTCGCTTCCCTATAATAAGTAGGTACGTCCGTACGTGCATCTGGATCGGTAGTGCAGCCTGTATCGTGCTTTTAACTGGGCCTCTTCCATTTGTTGTTTTGATGGGCTTCTCTTTTGTTTCCTTTTAAAGCTGGAAAGTGGGGCCATTTGCCTACACGTGGGCTTCTTTCTATGTTGTGTTATCTTCTGTTGAAGGGAGAGAAAAACTCTGTATTGTTCAACCGGTTCATGTTGATTTTTTAAAGAAAAAAAATGTTTTGTTTTGATTTTTCTTATGTTTATTTTATTTTTCTCATCATCTTTTCGCTGGTTTAACTTAGTGCCCGGTCAATACGCAAAGCATCCAATCTGAGCGCTAATATTTGTGTAATTTGTCTTTCGCTAATTGCGACTTGTACGCGTGCGTAGAGTGGTACATGCGTGGTTTGGCTAGAATTTTATTTGTGTTTCTCTATCAGTCGTGAGCTGTTTGCATGGTGGGATTTTCTATTTTCCTTTTTGAATCCATATCTAAGCCATTTTTGAACATTTCGTGGGCCTTTTTGGTGCTGTCGTTGAAGGGAGCATTGGCTGTTTTATCTTTTTTTTTGTTGATTCTCAAATCCAAAAAAAAACATTGTTTTGTTTTGTATTTTCTATTTCTTATAATTTTATTTTCCAATGTCTCTTAATGAATCTCATGTGTCCTAATTTTTCTATACATTATTATTTGTGCTTGTTAAATAAACTACGGATTTGTTTTTATGGACTTTAGTACAATTGTTTTTTCAATTGCAAGTGGGGTTGCGATAAGGGTTTTTCTAGTTTAAGTCGGCTTGCAAATGATATATTTCCTAGATTCTAGTTGGGTTGTAACTGAGACCTTTTTCCCCGATGCAAGTCGGTTTACAACTGATTTTTTTTAACGGTTGCAAGCGTGGTTGCAATTGATTTTTTTTTGTTTTAAGTCGGCTTGCAACTTCATTTTCTCTGGTTGCAACTAGGTTTATTTGCTATTACAAATAAGGACCCAAAGTGAGTTCTTATTAGTTGCAAGTGGGGTCACAACTTAATATTCTCAGTTGCAAGTCAGGTGAACTATTTTTTTAGTAGTAAGTCGGCTTGCAACTAATATGATTTTTCAGTTGTAAGCGGAGTTGCAACTAAGTTTTTTTCCAGTTTAAGTTAGCTTACAAGTGAGATATTTTCCAGTTGTAAGTCGGGTTGTAACTGAGATCTTTTTTCAGTTACAAATTGGCTTGCAACTAAGATTATTTTCCAATTGCAAGTAGGGGGTGTAATTGAGTTTTTTAGTTTCAAGTGAGGTTGTAACTATGATTTTTTTTTAGTTGCAAGTGAAGTTGTAACTTATCGTATGTCCCGTTTTCTAGTATCCCACTAATCCCACTTAGTCCCGGTGGGCAAAAAAATTCGGGAGGCAGAAATGCCGTACCCGCACCACTTGCATCCGTGTATCAAACACTAAATCATAAATTTCTGACAAAAAGTAAGCCGTTCTAGTGAGATTTATAATATGAGCACCTTTTCGCTTTGCTGAAATGTAAGGGTCATTTTTGGATTCCATCCCATGAGGGCGATCGTGCTCGATCGGTCATGATGCTACAAAATAGGGGAAAGTAACCCGATGTGAATAAGTACACCCTGGCTGGAACGGTCACGCACAAGTCTACCTACCGTGCCTATTTACTGAAAAGCAAATTCAGCTAAGCTAGTGACGACAGGATCACTGAAGCATAACAGAGAGAGCAGTACGAACTGAATAAAGGCACGGCGAGCAGAAAATGATAGAGATTCCCTTCTTCGTTGCGTATACAATCCAAAGACAGTACTCTGTTTTTTTCTTATTCCGAGAGCTCATACACAAATCAACGCGATCAATCCGTCATAAGTAGTGTGTTTAGGAAACAGAACCTTCGGAAATCCAGAAGTAGGCATTTAGAAAGCAGGACCTAGACTCAGCGGGGCGGGGCGCGGAGGAGCATGGTCTCAGCGACGAGGCCAGGGCCGAAGCCAAGCAGGAGCCCCCACTCGAGCCCTTCCCCGGCGGTGGGCAGCTCATGCTTCTGTGACCTCCGCCTCATCTCGTCCATGGCAAGGATGACGCAGGAGCCCATCGTGTTGCCGTTCTGCCTCATCACCTCCCTCGAGACCTCCAGCTTCTCCTTCCCCAGCCCAAGGTTGCTCTCCACTCCGTCCAGTATCGCCCTGCCGCCTGGGTGCAACAGCCAGAACAAATCGTTCCATTCCGCTAGAACGCCTTCCTGTTGCAGCGTCTTCTTCACAATCTCCTCTACATTCTCCGAGATGTGCATCGGCACATCCCGGTGTAGGGTGTACTGCATCCCCTCTTCGCGTATGTCGGACACTATCATCGTCTCCGTCTCCGGTAAGATGTCCTGCGACGCCGACACGAGCTCGAACACGGCCCGCTCGTCATCGCCCACCACGGGGCCGGCACCGACGATTACGGCTCCCGCGGCATCGCCGAAGAGCGCATGCCCGACAAGGTTCCCCATGTTGGACTCGGAGGGGCCACGGAATGCCATGGTGACCACCTCGGAGCACACCACTAGCACCCGGGCACCAGGGTTGTTCTCGGCAAGGTCCTTTGCTAGACGTAGAGACGCCACGCCCCCATGGCAGCCCATCTGGTACAGCATGAACCTCTTGGTGCTCAGCGGGAGGCCCAGCAGATTCACAAGCCTCTGGTCGAAGCCCGGTATGCACCCGCTGGACGTCGTAGAGAAGACCAAGTGCGTGATGTCGCACGCCTGCCGGCCCCAGTCGCTGATGGCATTACGTGCAGCTTCCGCGCCTAGCTCAGGCACACTATCATTTGCGAGCTCCTGGCGAAAGTTAAGTGAAGGGGACTTGTGCGCAGTGATGGAAGGATTGCTCCTCAACAAGTCGTCAGACATGTGCATATGGCGCTTTTCAATATTTGACTTCTCACCTGGCAAAAATACAAAAAAAAAAATAACGTCCTGACATTTGTTGATCTGTTGACCGTGTCAAAAAATATTGCATTGGCCTAGGGCGTACTAATTACCCCTCCTTCGATACATCGGTTCTTAGCATGCAATTCTAGGTTATAGCTTAGTGTAAGAGATAACTACCCATTGCGTTCTCTTTTAAGGATTGTGTTAAAATGAGATTTTATTTAAACATGTAATCTTTCCATGTGAATATGGACTAATGACTCTTTAACTGTGATACAATGTTTCAAACGATAATATGGACTGCCTAATACTAATGGCTTTTTAACAATGTGAATATGGACTTCGCTTCAAATGAGACATTGTTTTGTAACTAAAGAACTACACAAAATAAACTATATAGCTCCCACTAAAATCAGTATCCCTCATGATTGATACTTAGTGATCCAAAATCCGTGTGTTAATATCCCGATGCCAATGTTACACCGCACATCGAGAAGTAATACCGGTAGGCAATCATACTAATTACATCACTATGTAACTGATGTTAATCTTTCGATTCTCGTGTTCCATAATTTAGATCGTCTAAGTAGTATGTCATGAGAACCTAAGCACACCAACTGCACAAACTTTTTTCACCCACATAATGAACGTTACCCGAGCACCCATGTTCGCATTCGGAGAACATTATATTTGGCGCCTAGAACAAATCAGTTGATAATTTTTAGTGATGGTGTTAAAAGTGTAGACACATCATTGCTTTGATAGATCGACGCCACGCTTAATATGGCACTCATGTTACATGATTCGCACCTGTTCGAAGAACATTATATGTGGCGCCTAATCGCTTGATAATTTTTAGTGATGGTGTTGAAAGCATAGACACGGCATTGCCTTGATACATTTGATAATAATATCTTAAACCATCAAAGGAAACTCTAAATATAAGGATAGGTCGACTTCATGCTTAACCAATTATCTAGCTGATATAATGTCATGTTTTTGTCACATAATTGGAGTCATGAGCTGAAAAAAGTAAATTGGAAAATTGTAGAACCACGCCTAACTGGCTCCCTCCATCGCAAAATATAAGGCACTATTTTTTAATGGTTTTGATGCACCACTTTGACAAACATTAGATACTAAGTTCTATTGAATCTGAATGTATAAATATTGTCGTTGGATTCCTCTTGCAAAATTATTTTATTTCATATATCTTTATGCTAATTTTCTTGACATGATATAAGTAGAAACCATAGCAAAAAAATGTAGGTCATTGACCCGTGAAAACCACGAACGCCTTATATATCGGGATGGAGGGAGTATATAATTAGATAAGATGTTCAGTTTCATGTCATATGAGGGTGCAATAAACTTACAAATGGTTTTGAACTTTGCCTTCAGATTCACCAAATGGTTGCTATTTGTTATCCAAAGTAGTAATCAGGGAATGATCTTTGGTGCAACACATTAGGTGGTACAGCAGTGCCTATTCCAAGGATTGTAGCATCTCCTCGCATTGCCTTAATATGGAACTTTCTTATCCGAATATCCGAAGTACAACCTGGGTTCATTTAGCTACCATTATATTTATATAAGAGATTGGAAAGGAAACATGGATGGTATGCTATGCATGCAAGAAAGCAAATTATCTCTCTGGTAGTACATTACAATTAGGTCGAACATTTTTTTTTTGAAGTGAATACCAAAATTTAGACCATACACCAGTCTACATGCGACAATAAGAGTAGACTAACTCCGATCCCGGGTCCCGAAAACGAGAGTTGCCACGTGAAAATAAACGGTCATATATATTTACCCGTTCATAAATCGTATAAATCTATCAATATCCTTATAAAGAAAACCCCCCACTAACATGAATTGCTCATTTTTATCTCAACATGCAAGTTATCCACATCATCAATTTTCTTAGCTAATCAATTGCCTATGTCATCTCCATTAATATTCATTAATCACTACATACAACCTACACATCCTACATTCCTTAGACTATCCGATTGTTCACATTAATAATTCATGATACACACTCATCAAATGTCTTTTAAGGTTTAATATTTCTACTATGGTCAATGTTCGGGATATCTCTTATCATTAACTTATTGGCCGGCCAAAAATAAGATATAAATGGCTTATCAGCCGATAAATTGATTTCATCAGGCGATTATTTATCGATCGGTTTTCTTGTAAAACCAATATTTTAGCACTAAAACATCTAAAATATGGTATAGAAATATATCATATTGAAACTAAAAATTCTAAAACATGATATATATATATTATATTCAGTACTATTAAAAATTCTATGATATATATCATTAATCATAGGTTCTAGCGCTAGAAAATCAATATATCGGCATATCAGCCGGGATATCGCTTGTCAGACAGATAAATCTTCCGAAAAAATCCGATGATATTCATTTATCTTATCGGTCACCACCCGATAAGCGATAAATCGACACGTCGAAAGATATTTTGAACATTGGCTATGGTAAACTGAATTTTTCATATTACTTTAGACAAAATATTGTATCATTTCTATTATACTCTTTGTTTACAGAATATAGTTTCTAAAGAGATCCCTAGGCAAGCGTTGGGTATCCATCTAGTATATCTCATAAAGCAAACCCACTAACATTCAATTATGATAGTCTGTCTCAACATGTAAACTATCCACATCAACCACTATTTTAGCCAACTATTTTCTCATGTAATCTCAGTAATCATCATTAATTATAGTAGTATATATTTCATGCAAGATATCCATGTCATCTATTTTTTAGCCATACAATTGTCATTGTGGCGAATTTTTAGTCGCAATATACATAATAATTCCACGTCAATTAAATTTAGTCTTGACTATTGTGACAAATTGAGTCTTGCACATTATAGTAGGCAGTTTAATATTTCACCCAACTTATACATTTTCATTTATACAATAGTTTTTTAAAGTGTGCGCGAGTATCCTTCTAACTAAATAGAAACATTATAATCGCTAGTACTGCCAGCCCGGCACAACTTATATATTTTATAGTGGGTTAAATTCTAAATCCAAATAAAATTAGACACTTATCACATCAAATCTATCATATATCTCTTCTTTCCAGATGTGTGTTTATGATTTATATGCACCACCTTCGTTGCAGCTTCAGGTTGGCGTACGGTGTCTGTGTTGAATCTGTGAGCAACACGAGAAAATGGGAGCAATCCAACTATCGATCGTGATCCCGGTATTGTTTTACAATGACAGCACTCTGGTCAGTGTTCGGTCAAAAAAGAGTGGAAAATTGCTACCCAACCGATTTCCCAACGGGTAGAGAAACGTTGTCCGGGTGTGACCGGGCACTCCGCCACGTAGGACTCGGACCACTCCATCTCTTTCTTTATTCTTTCTTTTTCGCTTCTCTATCTTTCTCCATCAATCATATGCAATTGACCGGACAATCTGAGAGGAATTTGTGGTACATGGCTGGATACACCAATAATTTGGGGTGCAAAGTGGACACGCCGACAATCCACCAACACTTTAAGGATTATTTTTGGCTGTTCCGGTTAGAGATGCTATTAGCTCTTCAATTCATGCACGTCACCTGTTTGGTGTACGCGCCGCGTACCATTGCTGTCCAAAATGCTAGATTTTCAGCGCGGGGATGGAAGGTATGATAGAGATGAATGTCCATGTTTCAGTTCCACTCATCTAGTCATCCGTTCACTTTATGCAATGGCCAATCGTATACAATTCTAATAGTTGGAGATATGCTAACTTAATTATGGATTTTTTGTGTGTTTATTCTTGCGAAAAAACATATAGTCATAACGATTCCCACGAAACAACAAATGTGTGTACATTGAAAGCAAAAACAAAAGTCCTACTAGATCAAGTCCAGTAAGCGTGATCGCTTAAAAAAAACGACCTTTAATATGAGAACATGGTCTACTTTCTTCCATTGATAATTATACTTTTAACCATCAAAGAAAACTCTAACTATAAGGATAGGTCGACATCTCATGCTTAACCAATTATCTAGCTGGGATCATGCCATATCTAGCTGGATCTAACTCTAGTCATGATTTGTGAAAAAGAAACACAACTTAAAAAAAAAACCCTAACTGGTATACATATAATTACATACAACGCCCAGTTCCATGTTTATACGAGTGTGCAAGAAACTTACATATGGTTTTGAACTTGGCCTTTAGATCCACCGTATGGTTGATATTTGTTATCCCGAAATAGTTATTAGGGAATGCCCTTTGGTTCAGCACATTGGGCGGCCTAGCTGTGCCTATCCCAAAGATTATGGCTTGTCCTCCACTTTCCATTATGGAACTTGCTTCTCCGAATCTCCCAAGTGCAACCTGGGTTCGGTGAGCTACCTTTATAGTCGTAGAAGAGAATGGAAAGGAAACATGGATTGAAAGACACCCATCATAGAAACATATTATCTCTCTCCCGTAGGACACTAAAATTAGGTCGAACATCTTTTTCAGAAAGCATTAAGATTGATATAAGAAAAAAGATGGGAATGCCTATGTCTCAGTCGACTGATTTTTTCTTAAGTCTCAGTCAATTTAGAAAAGTGCAACTATAGTTTAAAGAAATGTGCAATTGCACTTTTCTGAGTATAAAAGTGCAACTGAAGCCGTTGCACTTTTCTGTCTAGAAAAGTGCAATTACACTTTTTTTAAACTACGGTTGCATTTTTCTCAAAAGTGACTGAGACTTAAGAAAATCTCAGTCGACTGAGACTTAGCAAAACCGAAAAAAGATTATCTCCCCGGTGGGCCACAAAATTATTTTCCTATTGTGCCGGTGGATACAGAATTGATCAATAATCCGTAGTTAAAATTTCAAAAGACCATGCGGCATATTCATGCATGAAAAGAGGTGGGGTTAAAGTTTAATTCCACCTTGCTAATTTAAACCTCATTAAAAGAGAGGTTATTCTACTTGTTGTATGAGAAGAAGAGACGTGCATACACACGTGCTCCTCCTCCGCCCGCCTCGCCACACCTCTCCACGACGCGCCGTGGCCTGACGGGTTTCAGGAAGGAGGCGGGTTAGAAAATATGCCACGTGTAAGTGTTGTTTTTCTTTGTACCGCATATGTTTGGAGCATCTGAACCGTGTATCTGACATTGTAACGTTTTCGTGTTGAATACAAGTGAATGATGAGTATGAATGGTTTGTCTCATTGGCTTCTCCCTAACCGTTCGTTTCACCTCCGCCACCTAGAAGAGGTCACTCCTCACCCTATACACACACACGTAGACTATCTCGTTCCAGGACATTGCGTGGCCGCCCAAGTTTTCTTCATCCCGTCTTCCTGCGTGTATCGCGTGACAGGACAACAAGCATCCGGAATCCCCGCTTTTCGTGATCTTGTAGGGCAGGGAGACAATCAGATTTTTTGGGAATGCACTTGCGTGACTAATGGCAGCGACAACTTTTTCAATGACGACTTCTTCCTCAAGGTCAACAATCCCTTTCCGAAACATGGCTGCCATAGCGAACAAGACCGACTCTGCTCGCGCTAGACTGCATGTGTTTTTTCTTCTCTATTTGAGATTCTCCTAAAGTTTTTGCATTAGATTTGTTGTTCCATGTCCGTTAGTTCATATGTCTTATTTAATACGGAAATTCATTTCGAAACATGGGAGCATATGCCCCTTCCACCGGAAAAAGGCATTGCCAAATGTCAAAAAAAATATCAGAACCAAAATTTAAAATGTGCATCTCGACATTGTATGAGGTCACGTCAAGTTTCATGGAAAACCGACATTTTTTATGGTCTGCATAAAAAGATGCAAAATTGTCTCGTGAAAAGTCTTTTTTGACATAGAAGTTTTTTTCCTTTTACATACGACACAAAAAAATGTCAGTTTCTCATGAAACGACTTCGTAAGCAAGTGGACCAACCACATGTATACGTGAAACTTTTGGTTCAGTTTTTTTACATTTTAAAATGTGTTTAAAAGTACATTTTGAAAACCCGGAGCATATGCTCCTGGGTGCCAAAACACTGCCCCCAATTTAGTATTCGTTATTAGTCATCTTTCATGTACTACTTTTATGATTAAATTGTATGATAAATTGCTCCTATGCCATTCACAAATCTACATGTGACAATGAAAATGGCCTCACTTCGATTCCGGACCCGACAAGGAGGGTAGCAATACCACTTGACAAATAAATAATTCTACCAGCCTACTCAACGGTTACACAAATTAAATAGAAGTACTAATCGCCAGCACTGCCAGTATGGCAAGATACTTGTATATTTTTTCGGTGAGCCATATTCACAGTCCAAACAAAATTACCCACTAACCACATCCAAATGTGTCTCTTGTTTCCAGACGTGTGTTTACAAGCTGCTTCAGGCTGGCATTTCCGTGGCTATGTTGATCTGTGAGCAATGAAGGCACGAGAAAATGGGAGCGATCCCGGTGCTGGTTTGCAATGACGACACCAGCAGCAGGGGAAACTTGCGTGTAGGCGGGGGCCGGCCGCCATTGCTGTCTATAATCAAATCGCAAAATGATAGATTTACAAAATCGCAAAATGGTAGATTTACAGCTACGTGTTGATGTTTCGGTTCTAGTCATCCAACAAGCAGCAGGGGAAACTTTTTAAGTAATAAAAGCCCTTTGTCAAAAAAAACTAGTAGCAGGGGTAGTTTGTCCGGGACGGAAGTCTGGACAGCTAGTTCCTCTGATGTTTCGGTTCCTCTGATTTAGTCATTCAGATAGTAGCGGGAGTGGCAGTACGGCTAGGAAAAGGATATCTCTACCTCCCCAGGCTATAGCTAGTGTCACTTCTACTTGACTTTGAAAAACAAAGATTTACGAACAAATATGAACCGTATGTGTGATGCGTGTCTTGCATTCTTTCTTGCTAGTAAGACTTCACTCTCCAGGTTTTGTAAATACTGTACGACGTTTAAAACGAGGTCTTGACCTCCCAAGCTAGCTAGTGTCTTGTCCATGAAAAGGATATCTCTACCTCCCAGGCTAGCTAGTGTCACTTCTACTTGACTTTGAAAAACAAAGATCTACGAACAGATATGAATCGTATGTGTGACGCGTGTCTTGCGTTCGTTCTTGCTAGTAAGACTTTACTCTCAAGGTTTTCTAAATACTGTACGACGTTTTAAACGAGGTCTCGACCTCCCAAGCTAGCTAGTGTCTTGTCCATGAAAAAAAAAATTACCGACAAGTATATGAATCATATATGTGACGCGTGAATCATATGTGTGATGCGTGCCTTACACTCTCAATTGCTAGTAGATTTAATTCTGCGGATGTTGTATGACGTAGAAACTAGATCTCTACCTCCAAGGTAGGCAGTGACAATTTCTACTTGTCCTTGAAAAAAAGATTTATCGACAAATATGAATCATATGTGTGATGCCTCCCTTACACTCCGCACGTCTTACACTCTCAATTGCTAGTAGCTAGATTTAACTCTACATATGTTGTAATACTGTAAGACGTAGAAAACTAGATCCCTACCTCTCAATGTAGCTAGTGTCAATTCTACATGTCCTTCAAAAAAAGGGTTTATCGACAAATATGAGTCATATGTGTGATGCCACCCTTACACCCTTAATTGCTAGAATTTCATGTGTGGTTTACTTACAAATTCTAGAAAATCCTAGAAATTATATTGAAAGTAAATATGCATACCGATATAATTTTTGTGGTCTCATGTTGTTATGACTCGCATCTTGTATTTCTCATGCTGGCTTTGCTATTGCGAGTCAACATGAATGTAAGCAGTGGCATGGATATATGCGTGACTTTGGCATTTGTCTTGAAAGCCACCCATGTTCATATATGATAGGCCATTTTATGAGTATATTTCTAAAAAGTGGTCAAAATCCATGATTTTTTTCTCGCAACTAGTACACAAAGATAGACTCTACGTGAAAGGATTGCATTTTCTTAATATATAAAAATCGGTGGCCTAACTATTCATAGAAGGGGATGAATATTCGAACACCCTATGTAGATATTGCTAGAATAATCTTAAAATGATTATTTACAATTTTTAGGAACAAAATATCACACACTTGTAGTTCAAAATTAAATTACTCACGGGAAAAGGTCCAAAATTAATTTTAATAGGTAAAATTTCAGGAACTAAGTGAATAAATTATTAATACTTGGGAATTCGCCATCCAATATGCTCTACTTTATTATAAAAGTTAATGGTCCCATTTTGCACCATACTATTAGCACTTGCTCAATAACAAAGACCCAATTTTATTGCAAAAAATGGATAATGGTCACGTTATCATGAAGTAAGTAACATTTTGATTTATGTAAATTTTGCTATTTATCCTAAGCTCATTTACCCAAAAAAATGGATTTATGCAAAAAAAAAAAATCAGAAAGGTTTTAGGTACTATGTCATCTTTACTTATTTAAGGTCTCTAGAAAAGTGTAAATAATTTGTTCTTCAAATTATAAATATGTGTGCATAACATTTTATTTTCCTTGTTTGCCGAATATTTTTCAAACGACACTCGGCAAGTTGATCATGTCTTGTGCTAAAATAGACACGTACTTAGGACTATGTCTAGTGTTTTTTTGGTTTGTGAGTTCCTTGCCAAAAAAAAATACTAGAAAAACTATGCCTAGTGCTTTTTTTGTTCCGAGTGTTTTACCGTGACACTCGTCAAGATCTCACATTTGTCGAGTGACTAACATGCATGCGGGCAAACCATTTGACAGTAGACAACTAAACAATTTCTGGTGGTGCTTATCGTTGACACACTTGGGATATCATGTAGTTCAATGAACTAGATATGGTTGCGGTTTAATGAACTTGGCGTCCCATGGACAATTTTTAGGTAAATATCTGTTGTGACCTTATGCCACATCTCGAAACAAAATTGTGAGGCTAGTTATGTATTGTTCATCTCTATCTATAAATTTGATTTTATGAAGCCCTTAAGTAGCTAGTGATATACGTATAATTCATGTTGTTGGCTAGTGAGAACCCACGAGTGTAGAGGAGCTATTGTAACATTTTTGATAAATAACAGTTTTGAACCCAATGAGGAGTTAAAGTTAGTACTAGTATTCTTAAAATTTCTATCAACCATTGATACAACTCTACGCACACCGAAGGTTTTGCTTCGTCTAGGAAATAAAATTAGAGGAATTTTGCATGTATAAAAGAATATGTTTGCAAGATTATAAAGAAAAAGAAGATAAATGTTAGTTTCTCCATCAATAAAGGACTTTAAAGTAACATAACATGAATGTGAAAATAATGGTCGACAGTGGCCGAATTATCCATAATTTATTAATCAAGTTATAAGATTGATTTTCCTCGTTACAGTTTTTATGTGGGAGAGGTCACATCATACATGCTCTCAGCTACTTGTGATCGCACACACTATATGATTGGAATCTATAGCAAGCAAAAAAAAATTAAAGATTAATTAAGGTAAGACCAACCATACGTTAAGATAAATTGGTCCATATTCATCCCGTGTGATCAATTCCTAAATGAGGCTCGGGTTTCTGTCACTCCGAAAGGCCCTACCCTCTAGATTTCTCAACATACGACTCAATTCAACCATAGATATTCAACATACGACTTTATATTATCCGTGCACATATAAATATAATGGGTGCCATAACACTAACATATCAACATACGACACAATTCAACCATAGATATTCAACAGTTTACAATAAGAAAAAGAAACTATGCCAACTTGACATAGATGCACGACATAATTTGCAAACATTTTATAACATCAACTACCATGTTCACAGATGGAATTACAGAGGTTTATGGGAGATTGCACTATGTATATTGTGTGCTAATAGTGATTGATATGTATGTCAAGTTGATGTGTTGGCAGAGTAGGAACAACATGTGGGGTGCTAGGTGGCAGGGCACCTCCTGTACCTGCCAGTCATCATGGTTGTGTGCTGCCCCTTAGCTCGTTTCTCCATGGATTCTTGCTACTATAGATGATCCCTCCCACTTGTAGATGAAAGCCAAGGGGAGAAAATTCGTGGCTTTTGGTGGCTGCCCCAAAGAATAGGGTTTTCTCTCTTTGTATATGCATATGTGATGCTCCTTGGCCCGTCGATGGCTGTCACTTTGAATCAGGGGCTCTTGGGAACCTCTAAACCATTCCCAGGCCCGACTCTCGGCCCCAATGACTCAATAGGGAGAAGTCTTGGTAGAGTCCCTTAAGTTGTGTACGAGTTCGAGTCAGTCATGTCACCAACTTTTGATTCTCATATTCGGATCTTGGCCTCCGGTAAAACGGGTCCACTGGGCCCATCCGAACTTTGTTTTCGACGAATTATATGTCCAAATAATGTCCCTGAAATTACCTACAATTTTGTAGTTAAATTATTTTCCATTTGATGTCTTCTTCGGGTCAATCTCTTAAACTTCCTGGGTGACAGATTTTAGGAAAGTTCAAGAGTCCACCGCCACAAGACTTCTTTTGTGTTTTTACAATTTCCAAATAATTTCTACACATAAAAGTGAAAAATAAGAACTTGTGAACTAAATAAATAAGCAAAATATTAAGTGAAATAACATAATAAATCACAAAGTTTGTCGATGCATTTTCAACATATCTACATCCCTAAATTTAATGCATCTAGTAGGTAAATGATAAAACAAATACGGACTTTGGAGTTTGTTATTAATAGATACAAATTTTAGCATGGTAATTGATACTCAAAGCATAATACTTGATCGCATGGTATACAGTATCAACAAATCAACATATGAAGTAATATATAGCACAAGCTTCGATAATAATATGGTATTAATTATCTCGGGTTCATTAATAATATTCATATCTTTATGTTATAACTGGTGTGATACTTGAATGTGAGACTCAAAAAAAAACTCACACGCACGTGGGAAAAACAATCAAATACGCGTTTATAATCTATAGCCTCTAAGATTAGCTTATATTTATGTGATAAGTTTTATGACCATGGACTGTACTAAGTCAACAACTGTGAGAGTATATCGATAGCGAAGCAATATTATTGAACCAATAAATTATATGATCTAGCTATGGGATAGTATTTGTAGTTGTTGATAGAAATGTTATCATGAAGTTATCATTTGCATAAATCTTAAACCATGAGAATGTCTAGTAACTTCATACTTGAAAGGTGTACTTTGATTTTCATCAAACATCTAATGTAACTGGGAGTTCAAAAGGCTGATTTTCGAATATCCTAAAGAATGTAATAGAACTTTGATAATTCAAGATTGGGATCTTGATTGTCTTAGAAATAGAGACATGCACTCGGACCCTCGCATTGTTACGATATCATCCAACCGTCTCGACACACACAACATGATAATATCATGAGGATATTATAACACGTAATGAGAAAACAGAGTGATGTCAGCATAGTGATCGAAAAGTTTTATCAAATGGATACTGATAACCCACAAGTGTACGGGATAACTGAAAGTGCATGGTGCCCCCATATGTGGTTTGGGTAATTAATGACAATCCTTATGAACTAATGTTTGCATTGAGTTATCCTTGTAGATCTTGTCCATAGTAAAGTTTGGGATTAATGTGTTGAACTCTATTAGCTTTCATAATGGCCATTGGTATATTCAATGATTTATATGAAGATTGGCCATGTATAGAGTTGTGCATATTGCTAGTGTGACTTGAAGAAAAGGATTAGGTGATATCTCTTGATTATCTTCAAGACATCATCATTTGAAGTGAGAAGAAAAGATACAATGTTGATCAAGCAAGTGATCAACACACAAAGCTAAAAGATGTTCCAAGTGGGATTATGTATCTTTTGGTATGGTAAGAAATTGTCCATATATATTTGTGAACTAACCATGATATTTGTTTGTGGAATCTATATGTGTGGTTAGGTATCTTTCTATGGGCATGCATCAAAAGAAAAATTTCATATAGCCTATGGTCTATGTAGTCGTCAAGCGGTGTTCGTCATCAAGCTTGACGTGGAATCTCAAGTGAAGCATCTCGAAGAAACCCTATGCTTTATGCTTGCCACCCATTTTTATATTGTGGCCTTGTGAATATTTGCCGAGAAGGGTCTATCCCATAATGGTGTATGGGGGAGCAACTTGCAAGTCTTCATCAAGCGGAGCATGTGCTAGCAAGCACGATCAAGAAAGAGGATCCAACTTGAGAGAGTCAAGATCTTCATCACTTAGGTCAAGTGGAATGCTCAATTCAAAGTTATTATCTTGATAGGTTTTCTATTTTACCAATCTCGTGCCTTTGGGAGACCGGGTTATAGGATAGATAGTCGTACTATCAAGAGGGGCTCTCAAGTGAGTAACTTGATCGAATCGTTATGGAGAGCTAAAATCTTTGCATCCTTGCATATCATATTTCTTGGTTATTATTTGTATTTTATATCATTGTGGTTTTGGTGCTTGTCGTGATCTAATATGACAAGCCAAGGTTTATCGAAAACGGTTTTGGTAAGAAGAACTTGTCGCGTTTTCGGTGGTGAAAATATCCGGTTCTGCTTTGAGAATGTTTTCACACCTTCCATGTGTGGTAACTTATCCGATTTATTTATTTTTTGATACTCCTTTTTGTTATCTTTCTAACCCAATTGGATTCACCTCTTTCGGATTTCATTCGCAAAAGTTACGTGTGTTTTCAGTGATAGAGGTTTTACCGGTTGTTCCTTTTAGAGAGATTAAACCTTTATACATTTGGTTTCAATTTACATTGTTGGGAAGTGGTTTTTATATGAATTATCTTGTAGAGTTTTTTTGTTGTGAACTCAATGAGCCAAATATCATAAAAAACGGAGTCCGGACGCAAAAGTTATGAGCGTTTTAGTATTGGTGTTATGTAGTTTTCGTCGGGCCGGAATCTCCGGAGTTAGCTCCGGAATCTCCAGACCACCGGAGTCTCCGGTCTTAGGTCCGGAGTCTCCGGACCCAAAACACCTCCAGGGGTTTCTCCAATGGTGTCACCCACTGTATAGGGTCCGAAGAGTTCCCGGAGTCTCTGGTGTGAGTTTTCCTGCAACGACTCTCTTTCATGAGGACCTATAAAAGGCTCCCTTCTTCCCCAAAGAGCTAGGTTGTCTTAGCACAAAATTTTCCCCTCTCTCTCCACCATTGTTGAACTTGGGAAGCTTTCCCTTATCTCATTTCCTCCCATGATTCTTTCATATCTTTTAGGGAAAAGAGAGAGGAGATCTAGATCTACATTTCCACCAATCCGTCTTCCTTCTTAGTGAGGGAAACCTAGTAGATCTTAATCTTGGAGTTCTTAGTGTTTCTCCTACATTTTTATTCCGCTCTTATTCCCCCATAATAATTTGTTCCTTTGTTTTAATTTGATAGTGAAGGATTTGAGCACTTGTGCTCTTGCCATTTGCATTGGTTGCATCGGTTTGCTCTCTCCACAAGGATCCGTGGAAGTGAAAGTTTGTGGATTTGTTACTCTTGGGTCTTGGACCCTATACAACCTCTGGTGTTCTTGGGAGCCTCCAATTGAGTTGTGGATGCGTGCCCCAAGATTGTGGTGACATCGATAGCCTCCAATTAAGTTGTGGATGTGTGCCTCGATCGAAGGTTGCCAATAGTGGAAGGTGAACTAGGTCTTTGTGGTGAGGTTCGTCGGAGAATAGGGTGAGGCCTTTGTGGTGTTGAGTAGGCTTTGTGGACAGCTCACACCTCTCCAACGAGACGTACTCCACTCAAAGGGAGGAACTCGGGAATACATCTTCGTCTCTGTGTGCCTCGGTTATTTCTACACCCGAGCTTTTTTACTTATGCAATTTACATTGTGATAGCCTTCGTGCTTGAAGTTATATATCTTGCTATCACCTTGTTACTTGTATTGCTAAGCATAAGTTTTTGGTGCACCTAGTTGACCCTAGATTATTTAGATTGTGTGCTTGTTAATTTAAACACTTAGTTTATTTCCGCATTTAGCAAGCCTTAACCGGAAAAGTTTTAATCGCATATTCACCCTCCCCCCTCTAGGCGACATCGGTGTCCGTTCAATTGGTATCAGAGCCTGGGCTCTCATTGTTAGGATTTACATATTAGGGAGTACGATGTCATTTAGGGAACTAGGGAAGGATTCTTCTTTTAAATTCGATGTCACAAATTATGGTGTTTGGAAAATTCGCATACTTAATCTTTGTGGGGCCATGGGTCCAAACTATGTAAAGAGAATCGTAGATGTGGATTTTCCTCCTTGAAAGGATTCCCAAAATATATCTTTAGAGGGTGAGGAAAACTCTCATCTATATACTCAAATATCTAATGGTCTCATTTATGTTTTGAGTGATGTAGTTCTTGCGTCAATCATGCCTTTTTGTAACTCTCATGAGATATGGACAAAACTTCAAGGTATATATGATGTGTCCAACATTATTGAGGATGATTTTTCTCCTTCCACCTTCGGTCGTGATGAGTCCATATCTTTTTGCACTCCACCAATATGTGATTTGTCACAAGGTAATGATATGGTGAGTGTTGATAGGAATCGCATTGTAGATAGTGAATCTACTATTGACTATACTTCATCTCTATCCCATTGCAATGTTCTATATTTGGACTTAAACTCTTATAGCACTTTAAATGTATTACATGCTAGTGTTGATAGTCCTTTCATATCATGTAATAGTTGTTTAACTAAATCTCATGATGATATGATTCCTATATCTTGTTGTCTTGAAAACAATGCTTACATTTCCTCTAGTACTTGTGTGGCTAACAATGTAGAGGAATCCCAAATTTTGTTGGAACGAGACATGGACCTCTATGGAGCTTCAAGTATTCTCTCATCGGCACGTTCTGATTCTCACTTGTGCCTTATGGCTCAGGATTCAAAGCTATCGCCACCTTTGTAAACCTCTACATCTTGTGTTGATGAGGATGAGGATCTCTTTTATGGATAGTATGATGATGTCTCTTTAATGGAGAAGGGTGAGTTGGTTCTTATTGATCTCCCGAAAGGTAGTAAAGCTATCTCTCCCTTGGGTGAAATTTTGGCTTTTGCTATTAATAGTGCTAAAATCATTGAGAAGAAAGATGAGATTGAAAGCAGGGATGCCGATGAAAAGGCATCCCTCACTATGTCTCTTGAGGAAGAGTATGAACTCCAAGTTACTCTTTAATAGAAACTTGAATCTATTGAGGAGCTCTATAAAAAATAGCCTTTCTCACTAAAGCACATGACCATACTATTGCTAAATATACGTGCTTAAAAAGGAAAAAGGTTGAATTTGTTGTTGGCAATGCTAATCTAATTGAGTAAAATTATAGGTTGAATAATGAGCTTGCCAAGTTGTCTTCTTCTATTTCTAATGATGCTTGTGCTACTAACTCCACATCTTGTGAAGCATCTATTTTGAAGGAGAATGTTGAGCTAAGGGCTCAACTTGAGTTGATGACTAGCAAGTGTGGGAAATTGGAAGAAAGCGATGAAAAGCTATCTAGCTCTCATGAGGATCTTCTAGCATCCCATACTAAGCTAAAGTTAGCTCTTGAGGCTATCACTATAAAGGTAACATCTTGTGAGCCTCATGTGGTCACTAACAAAATCTCTTCTAGTAATTCTATATTGTCTTGTGCTAGTATTGGTAATTCATCCTCTCATAATGTTTCTACATCTTGTGATGAATTGCTTCCCTTGCCTTGTTTCTCTAAAAATGAAGCATCTACTTCCTCTAGCTCTTCTGTTGATTCTAACCATGTAGAGGAAATTAAAGAGCTCAAGGCCCAAGTCACTTCTTTGAAAAAATACTTGCAAAAGTGTCATGAAGGGAGTTCCACCCTTGACAAGATGTTGAGAGTGCGAAGACTTCCCAATGACAAGAGTGGACTTGGATTCAACTCCAATATCAAGGACAAGTCCAAGGTTGACAAGAAGAAGGGTCATCAACAAGTAAAATATTCGGCCAAGATTACTTGCTTCAAGTGCAAGATTGAAGGGAACCATGTTAGATCTTGCCCTTTGAAGAAGAAGCCTCTTAGTGAGAAGCAACTAGGGAAGCGGCCTCTTGTTCAATCTCATGCTCAGCGACAAGTTGAACAAAGGTCACCTCCTAACAAGACTCAAGCTAATGCTCCTCGGGTTAAGGAGCCTTGTAAGAAGAAAGAAAAGAGTCGATGTTCCTACCTTTGTCGTGAGAAGGGACACTTTGCTTCTTCATGCACTAATGGTACATTATCCAACCCTATTCTTGTTGAGGATGTTTATTCCATTCAAAAGGATAATGTGGGCAATGTGTTTGCCAAGTATGTTGGTACTCAAAGTGGTGTCACACAAAAAAACCATTTGGGTTGCTGATGCGGTGTGGACACACGCTCGTTGGGATACCAAAAGCGCGGGGTGTGAAGAGTGCAGCAGCAAGTTTTCCCTCAGAAAAGAAACCAAGGTTGAATCGACCAGTAGGAGGAAGGAGTAACTTCAAAAGGTTGATGCAGCTGAGATGGCAGGGCGCACTACCGGTTCAGCAGCAACGTGGAACCTACACAACACAATAAAATCACTTTGCCCCAACAAAACAGTGAGGTTGTCAATCTCACCGGTTTTGCTGAACACAAAGAGGTTAAATGTATGGTGTGGAAAACAATATGAGAACAGTATGAAAACAATACCAGCGGTGTGAAAACAGTGGAAGCGGTGTGTGTATTATCAGTATGAGAAAATGGACCGGGGTCCACAGTTCAGTAGTGGTGTCTCTCCGTGAAAGATAAATAACATGTGTGGTGAACAAATTACAGCTGGGCAATTGACAGAAATGAAGGCTGCACCGTAGTGCATATGCAAGACATAAAGATTACTATGCGATTCATGCGGGCATTACAACAAGATACATGGACTGTCATCCAACTGCGTCTATGACTAATAATCCACCCTCTGAATATCATCCGAACAAACGTTGCGTGTTAAGTTGCAAGTAACATATAATTTCATAAAGCAAAGTGTGCAATGTAAACAATAAAATATTCGTTAGACAAAGAACTGTTGTTTTCTTCCTAATGGCAACAGCACATCCTCCATCCGTCATGTTTCTGTCACTCGAGCATTGATGCAAAGGAGGCATGAACCCACTATCGAGTATAAATACTCCTTCTTGGAGTTAATAGCATCTACCTGGCCAGAGCATCTACTAATAACATAGAGCATGCCAGATCATAAATAACATATGCATGAAGATAACATGATAGATTGATAATCAGAAGACATAGCATTCAACATTCATCGGATCCCAGCAAACACAACATGTTGCATTACATAAAGGTGATCTCGATCATATGAGGCAGCTCACGAGATCTAAACATGAGGCATAAAGTGGAGGAGACAACCATCTAGATACTGCTATGGACCTGTAGTCCATGGATGAACTACTTACGCATCACTTCGAAGGAGGGCATGGTGGTGTAGACCCCTCCGGTGATGAATCTCTCTCCTGACAAGGTGCCGGGGAGAGCTCCAGAACCCTCCCAATCTCGGGATGATGATGACAGCGGTCTCGGGTGTTTCTCGGGGAAAAGTGGTATATTTCTAGGGTTGATATATAGGGGCGATGAAAGAGCAATGACAGAGGGCACCCGGGGGGGCCAGACCACCCCAGGCGCGGCCGGGGGGTGCTGCCCTATGGTGTGGCCCCTGGCTGCGTCTCTTCGAGACTCCGTGGAACCTTCGGGAATTCTAAGACTTTCGGGCTTTGAATTTTCCAATTCCGAGAATATTTCCAGAACAACTTTTCTGAATCTAAAAACAGCAGAAAACAGAGAACTGGCTCTGTGGTATCTTGTCAATAGGTTAGTCCTAGAAATCGATAAAAATGATATAAAGTGTATAGCAAACATTTAGGAAATAACGTGAAAACAACATGGAACATCAGAAATTCAGGATACGTTTATGACGTATCAACATCCCCAAGCTTAGTTCCTACTCGTCCTCGAGTAGGTAAATGATAAAAACACATAATTTCTGAGGCTACCAACATAAACTTGATCATCAATAATGTAAAAGCATATGTAAGCTGAGATCATAGAACTTTAACACAAGCATGATAAATAAAACTTTAATAATAAAGCATAGCAATCACCTTGCATCATGAAAAGTAACACAAATAAAAGATCATGAATAACAATGCATCGAAAGTTATATGTTTGTTTCAAGTATAGAGAAAGCATGGCAAAGTGATATTTCGATAGTCCTTAAGAGTGGGGAAAAACATAAATGTCAGGACACCTTCAAAGTTCATGAGGAATACTAGAACAAATAATTTGAGAGCAAGCAATAACACATCATGAATCAATTATTAATGTTTCTGGGACAAATGCACATAAAACTCAGAATGGCAACTATGCTCTCTCAACTATGCATAAAGTTAGAAGTTGGGGACTTAACATAAAAGTAAAAGAAAGGCCCTTCGCAGAGGGAAGCATGGATCACTCATGTGCTAGAGTTTTTATTTTATTAAACAGAGGTATAAAATGTTTGACACTCCTCCCAACCATCTTACACAAACCATGGCTAACCGAATCCTCAGGTGCCTGGCAACTATCACATACCGTGGAGGAGTGTCTAATTTTTTAGGGAGGTGTATGCTTATGTCAACGAATGGTAAACAAAAAATACAGTACGTCACAAGCCAATTAGACTTCACAAGAGAGGATCCCATTTGAAGGACGCAACTGGTGTAGAAAGTCATCCCTCTTTCTCTTTTGTTTACACAATTATGCTTTGACTGATAAATCAGAGGCAAAAATAGTGAAGAGAATTTGTTTGTATTAATTTGGGGTTGGGCACCCCGCTGCCAGCTATTCTATCAATTGGATAAGCGGATGAAGCCACTAGTCCGGGGTGTGAAAGTCCAATCAACAAGTGAGATAAAGATTCTCTATTTACGTCCTCATGAGCTAAAACAGGAACACAAAGCAGGAGTAATTTTGAAGGTTTTAAAGGTAACACATGAGCAATTTACTTGGAGTGGCAGTTAAATACCACATATAGATCTCATACTCTGTAGCATCCCAACTTTTAATAAAGATGGAATACCTGTGTTATTGTGCTAGTCCCTGGATCAATTGCTAGCACCACAGTACAAAATGAAATATCATGCAAATGCATCAAATTCTATTACATCGCATGATCCAGTCTTTACAAAATAGTATTACAACTTGCATAGTCTTAGAAGACTAGCAGAAAACAAAGTATACAGCGGAAAACATGAATAACATTGAGCCCATCTTCTTCATGTGCCACAGGCAAAACATGTTGGCGATAGTCTCGAGATCCTAAACGAAATCCTCACTCGTCTTCAGAAAAATCTGCAATATGAAATATGCAGCCACAAGGGAGTCAATACAATTTAATGTATTGTCAAGTAACACTATGGTGGATATAAATGGCAAGACTAATACTACATGCTTATTTGGCTGAGTGGAGTTTTGGCTAAGTTTTTGCATAAAGCCAGTTTTCTCCTATCACTTTTGTAAAACAAGCTTTTCTTTTCAAAAGGGTGGCATCATTGGACTGAAATCCAAGTACCACAATACTCTTCAGTTGGTCAAAATTTTACTTATTGAAAATGGTGATGTGATTCTTCCGTCCTTCCTTGTCCAGCTGCTCATAGTTGTCCATAACCGGGGACACGGCTAAGATCTTAGTTTGTTGACTCTGCAGAGCTTGTGCACTTTCACCTTCAGACCCAACTCAACCCAAACATCCTATACACCCTGAGTGCATTAAGGAAAGGAGAAGAATCGAGACGAGATCTTTCAGAAGCAAGAATTCAACCCAATGGCAAGACCCGTTCCACCTATAATTATGCTACATCTGCTTGTCAAGCCCAGGCTGAACCCTCACAACTTAGTTGATCAAGACAGAGCCCATATGACTAAAGGCTGCACTGGAAGCAATCTAAACTAGGGGAACATCATAATCACTTTGTTCCTGGGTGGCATTCCTCAAGTGAACAACCCCTCGGGGAGACACTCAACTCTCATCAGCCAAACAACCAAATCCACCCAGGTGGTTCATTGAAGTTGTTACTTAAAATTTTCCCACAACATCAAGTAAAAATCATTTGTCACATTGCATAGCATCTATCAAGTTCTAAGGCTATAAATAACAAGGATAAAAGATATGGTTACACCCTACTAGGATAATAGCATAGCATAATATAACTTGGTAAAATTTCCTATCAATGCATACTACTCAAAAATCAACTAATGCATATATAAAATAATGGGTAGTTGTTGATGTGTTACTTGCCTTGTTGAAGTTAGTGAAGATATCACACTCTCTTCACAAAAGATCGTTGCTCTCCGTACAATCTATTCATTGAAAACACAATAACAAAATAAACAAGCATCCTAACAAACAAACATACAAGTGTAGAAAACATACATAGCAACTAACATATCAAAAGGGGCTTAACCAAGTTGGTTAGGACAAGGTCTAGGTTTGAGTTGAAAGATTCATTCTCTAGTGGTCTCATTCTTGTTAAGGAAATTCCAATGGCTTACTTGGGAAGGGCTATGTTGATTTATGTATAAAACTAACTTTATTATAACCATACTTGTCGAGGGAGTTCCAAGAGTTCACTTAGAATAAACATATTACTTCTTCAACTAAAGTAATACATGCAAACACTTGGTCATATTCACCTTCAAAAAATATTTTAGTGACTATTTTAGTATTTTCCATTGTGGTTAGGGTAGGTCTGCTAACTTCATCATCAAAGGGAAAATATTACTAAGTCTTGGGTTTTCCATTTGGGTCAAAGGTTGGACAAAAATAACTTGTTATTCTTCAACTTGTATGGATTGCTTCTAGTCCTCATGTGATTGCCTTCTTGAATATCATCTTCATGCTTCTATTGTAGTCTTGTTTCTTGGATGGATTCTTCTCTTGGTCTTGATAAACTCTTCTGGGCTTTTACTTCACTAATTGGTTTGGGTATGGGATGGGCACAAATACCACTAAGTCAAATTGGAAAGAAAGTAAGAAGAAAGATAGGAAGAGAGGGGGAGATGTTTTCTTCTAAATTTCTTCACACTTGTACTTCTTGAGTTTTCTTCTAGGTGTGGAGTCCAAGTCTTTTCTTCAAATTTCTTCATTGATCTTCCTTGTAGCCCTTCATGTTGCCACCAAGTTGATAATGAAATTCCTTCTTGTGCTTGAGTCTTGATTTCCATCTTCTAACTTGATGAATTCTTGAAGCATGAGGGGGGTGGAGGAGTATATAGGAAACTAAGGTTCACTACATGGTAATATATGTGATTGACACACACTAGGGACTTGGCTTGGCTCCAAATTGACATAACATCAAGGAATAACAGTTGAAAACAAATCCTAAGACATGGTAAAGATGGATGAAACACTAGGTTGGGTTTTTGGTCAAAAACACATGTCCATGGTCCAAGGATGTCCAAAATGGTTGGGCAAGGTTGTTTCTGGTTCAAGGTTATCAAATGGAACAATTTTGCAAAAGGAACTATATTGAAATTATTTATACAAATTAATCTATGCCAAAAATACTCAAATAGACAACTTAATTCTAAATTCAATTTTAATTTGTTCAATTATTATTTTGTGACAGAGGATATGAAAGTACACATCCTAAGGTTTTCAAATATATTTTATTTATAATTTTTGGATTTGTAGAATTTGAATTATGCCAAATTTCACCAAACAAGCATATTTGAATTTGAACAATTTTAACTTTGTCAAATTTGAATTTGGACAGTGCTAAAAGATTCTACATATTCTGGTGATTTCAAAAAGTCCAAGTTTGTTGAATTTGGACTTATAGATCAAAAGTTATGTTAGATCTAAGTTGCAGGGACTAATCTGTAAAACTGCCAAATATTCTACCGGGAGAAAAATTCGAATAAAGGGCTGGCCACGTGGCCGGATCTGATTGGGCGCATCTGCTGACTAGGCGCTGACTGGGATGTGCTGACTGGGCTTAAGTGATTTGATCTGGATCGTTAGATCCAGATCCAGGGGTGGGGGCTGCGTACCGGTTCGGGATTTAATCCTGGCCGTGGATGAAGAATCGCACGGTGCTGGATGACAGGGAGGCTCGCGGTCGCCGGAGACGGAGTTGGTGGCGGCGCTCCGGTGGCCCGTGGCAGAAAAACGACGGCGACGGGGCTACGGTGGTCCTCGGGCTCGGGGAAGACCACGGTGAGACTCCACGCAACACGGGGAGGCCGATGGTGGGGTCTGCTTGCTCCCTCGCTTCCGGGGACGACGGCGCAGCACAGACGGAGATGCAGCAGCTCCGGCGAGTCCCGGGCGTGCTTGGCGCGGCTATCCTGCTGCGAAAAAAAATCGAGCAAATGCATCAATCGATGCACACGAGCTAGGGGAGGAGAGGTGGCCAGAAAAGGGAGGAGGGGACTCACGGGTGTCGCCGGAATCGAAGAAAATGGGCCGCGGGCAGGAGCTTTTCCGGCGAGGAAATCCGAGAGAGTGGGGGCATGAAATCAAATGGTACTAGAGGGGAAATGACGAGGCATTGGAGGGATTTAAGGGTCAGGAACCGCCACATCAATTGGTTGCTTAAAACTCGCGAATCAATGGGATTAAAAACCGGGAAGAAACGGTAGAGGGAGGTTGATGACGACCTGACGTCATGCTGACGTCAGCATAAATTTCTTTTTCTTTTTATTTCCTGTTTTTAATATCTCTTGATTTAAGTATCCAAATGACACCATTTAAATTTCTAAAAATTTCTAAAAACAATATCTTTCTGTTTAGAACATTTTTATAAACTTTTCAACACATTGACTTTTCATATTTTTGAAAATATAAATAATTGACTAATAGTGATAAATGTACATTTTAAATTATAAAAATAATAATATGAGTTTTTGATTAAATAAAATTTCAGAGACATTAAACATGTCAAATACTAATTTTGAAGGTCATTTCACATCACTTTTATATTTTATAAATTTAAGATTTCAGTGATTTACTAATAGTAACTTTATTCCATTTTAAAATTTAGAAAATAATAAATTGATGTTATTGTCTAAATAAAATCTCAGAGACATTTTACAAATCATATATTATTTTTGGAAAGCCATTTTTAAACCACTTTCACATTTTATATTTTTAGGAGTTGAAGGATCTACTAATAGTAACTTAATGCTATTTAATTAGTTCATATCAAATAGTTAATGTTGTTGATCAATAAAATTTAGAATAAAACTACAAGTCATGATATTGTTTTCCAAAACCATCTTTTATGTTATTATCAAGCATTGCATTTTTATTTTCACACCTTTATGTTTAAAACTTGGAATAACAACTAAAGGTTATTATTAATAATTTTATTCTCCTCAAATACTTTTAAGGCCTAGAACTTTATTAAGGGTTACAAAGAATTGAGTAATGTTGCCATAAACTATTTTCAAAGTAATATTACTTGTTTTCCTAAACAATTTATTTCTATAGCACTATATTATTTTGTTGATTGACATAACACTTGGAAAACAAGAATCCAACTTATATCTATTTTGGGTTTTTCAATAATAGTGAAACCCTTTTTAGAGATAAGAAGAAAAATATTAGAGATAACAATTCTCTAGTTTTTTTATATATCAAAGATATTTTCAAGATCATAATTGGGTTGAAAACATGTTTGGTGTAAGGGTTTGCTTAAGAAGAATTATTTTATTTATGTAGAATTATTTATTTTGAAATGACTTTAGGGTTTATGGAATAGAGGTATATTGGATTTTCATTTCCAAAACATTGTTTTCTTTTGTTTCTTGCATCTCATTTGGTTTTTGGTGACTTACTAAACATGAAAACAAAAAGTTTCAAATTTTTGTGATTTTTGAGTTTTCCAAAAATCAGGGATGTTACAGACTACCACCCTTAAAAGAAATCTCGTCCCGAGATTTGGGAAGGCTAGAAAGAAAGAATTGGGTAATTGGATTCCAAAACAACTGGGTGGCTACCACCCTTAAAGAAACTTTTGTGGGTAGTCTAAATTCATTAGATTAGAGTGTAGATTGATTTGAGATAGGCTTGAGTAGAACTTTCCTTTGAGGTAGATATGTAGACCAACATAGGTCTGTTGAACTACCTTTGACACTGAGGGGTCACTCTTTGGGTCAATCAAAAGATCAAGTTGAGAGGATTTCACAACATCATCTCATTATAATGGGAACACATTTCTCAGACATTCATTGTGGTTTATTACACTGGAAGAACTCCTAGGGAAAATAAATTTATTTTCAACATGAAACTTTGCCTAAGATTCCTTCTTTCAGAAAGTCATGTTTCCTTCCTTCTCCCTTTGAGGGCATCCATTTGCATAGTGTCCTTTATATCCGCATTTGAAGCATGTCACTTGGCTGATGTCTCTATAGACAGGATTGGGGTTCTTATGAAGTTTCTTCTTCTTCCTTGGTGGAGTTACATTGGCCATCATATCTTCATACTGCTGCCCAGTATACTCAACTATGTTGGTTGAAGGTCTGGGTTTCTTGTTGGGACAATTTCTAGATAAATGTCCATCTTCTTCACAAGAATAGCAATTCTTGGTGGATTGTTTGGATGAATATGGATGTGGTGTAGTCTTGGCTCCAGTATCCATCTTGACATGGCCCACCTGAATAGTATCCAACTTGCGTTTTCCCTTCACATCTGGTTTTCCTAAGTTCTCTTGGATTGCACCAAGCATTTCTATTTTGGCTTGTTGTCCAACTTGTTGTACCATGGGGTAAAGTGGACATTGTGTTGGAACATGTGTTGTTGCTTCACACAGAAAACAAGTAACTTGAGTGAAATATCCTTCAGTTGAGTTGTTTGCATCACCATGGGGCCACTCATCAGGACAATCTTTGGAATAGTGTCCTATCTCTCCACAAGATTTGCAGGCTTTGGGTGTTGAAAACATTTCTTCTTCTGTCTTCTGGTTATCTCTAGCTACCAAGGGTTGATGGTTTCCATTATTGGTCATGTTTTGGGACATCATGTGTACTATCTGGGATTGAGTATCCAACACTTGTTGCATTCCTGGTGTTAACTCCATATTGGGGTTGCTTGCTTGGTTCTGGGTCATCAGTTGTATCAGCTGAGTTTGAGCTTCTAGTAGCATCTGCATTGCTATTGAGTTCTCCGGGTTGTTGGCATTATGGCTAGGCATCTGTTTTGAGGTTTTAGGGAAGATGAGTAAAGGTTATAAAGGATCTAAGAAGGTTCCTATCCAAACACAGCAGATCAAGGAAACTCATCTTACAAACAACGCATAACAAACAATCTTCACACCAAACAACAAGGTTTTATAAAACAACTCATATTGTCATACCACACTCATTGGTATGATCAATACACTAACACGTTAACGTTGTTCTAACCAAGTAACTAGATTGGTGGTCTCATCTACATCTTCTCTCCATGTCTTAGCTATTCTTGATTGTTGTGAAGTCTATGATTTTCTTCAAGTTCTTCAATAGTCTTGAGTGTAGGTCTTCATGTGGTGAAAATACTTCTTGTACTTCTTGGTATGATCATCAACATTCCTGTCTTGATGGTATTGAGGAGGGAGGTCATCTAGAAAATTTTGAAGGTGAATAATAGATGAGAGGATATGAGAAAGATTGTTTTGTTTCTAGAAAGTTTGAACATAGAAAGTTTTCAATCCTAGGGTGATCAAGGGGTTATTAACAACTTGTTGCAAATTGGATATTCACTATAGTGAGAGATACTGGCACCTGCTAGCCAATCAGGGAACGGTCTCGTGTCCGTGGACACGTAAAGTTGTCCGGGCCGCTTCATCTCACTATGCCGCTAGGATCCAAAATACTCTAAGGAGATAATAATATGATCAAAAATGGCTTCCAAACCTAAGGGTCTCGAATCCTACAGGCAACACAATGCTCTGATACCATTTTGTAGCATCCCAACTTTTAATAAAGATGGAATACCTGTGTTATTGTGCTAGTCCCTGGATCAATTGCTAGCACCACAGTACAAAATGAAATATCATGCAAATGCATCAAATTCTATTACATCGCATGATCCAGTCTTTACAAAATAGTATTACAACTTGCATAGTCTTAGAAGACTAGCAGAAAACAAAGTATACAGCGGAAAACATGAATAACATTGAGCCCATCTTCTTCATGTGCCACAGGCAAAACATGTTGGCGATAGTCTCGAGATCCTAAACGAAATCCTCACTCATCTTCAGAAAAATCTGCAATATGAAATATGCAGCCACAAGGGAGTCAATACAATTTAATGTATTGGCAAGTAACACTATGGTGGATATAAATGGCAAGACTAATACTACATGCTTATTTGGCTGAGTGGAGTTTTGGCTAAGTTTTTGCATAAAGCCAGTTTTCTCCTATCACTTTTGTAAAACAAGCTTTTCTTTTCAAAAGGGTGGCATCATTGGACTGAAATCCAAGTACCACATACTCTTCAGTTGGTCAAAATTTTACTTATTGAAAATGGTGATGTGATTCTTCCGTCCTTCCTTGTCCAGCTGCTCATAGTTGTCCATAACCGGGGACACGGCTAAGATCTTAGTTTGTTGACTCTGCAGAGCTTGTGCACTTTCACCTTCAGACCCAACTCAACCCAAACATCCTATACACCCTAAGTGCATTAAGGAAAGGAGAAGAATCGAGACGAGATCTTTCAGAAGCAAGAATTCAACCCAATGGCAAGACCCGTTCCACCTATAATTATGCTACATCTGCTTGTCAAGCCCAGGCTGAACCCTCACAACTTAGTTGATCAAGACAGATCCCATATGACTAAAGGCTGCAATGGAAGCAATCTAAACTTGGGGAACATCATAATCACTTTGTTCCTGGGTGGCATTCCTCAAGTGAACAACCCCTCGGGGAGACACTCAACTCTCATCAGCCAAACAACCAAATCCACCCAGGTGGTTCATTGAAGTTGTTACTTAAAATTTTCCCACAACATCAAGTAAAAATCATTTGTCACATTGCATAGCATCTATCAAGTTCTAAGGCTATAAATAACAAGGATAAAAGATATGGTTACACCCTACTAGGATAATAGCATAGCATAATATAACTTAGTAAAATTTCCTATCAATGCATACTACTCAAAAATCAACTAATGCATATATAAAATAATGGGTAGTTGTTGATGTGTTACTTGCCTTGTTGAAGTTAGTGAAGATATCACACTCTCTTCACAAAAGATCGTTGCTCTCCGTACAATCTATTCATTGAAAACACAATAACAAAATAAACAAGCATCCTAACAAACAAACATACAAGTGTAGAAAACATACATAGCAACTAACATATCAAAAGGGGCTTAACCAAGTTGGTTAGGACAAGGTCTAGGTTTGAGTTGAAAGATTCATTCTCTAGTGGTCTCATTCTTGTTAAGGCAATTCCAATGGCTTACTTGGGAAGGGCTATGTTGATTTATGTATAAAACTAACTTTATTATAACCATACTTGTCGAGGGAGTTCCAAGAGTTCACTTAGAATAAACATATTACTTCTTCAACTAAAGTAATACATGCAAACACTTGGTCATATTCACCTTCAAAAAATATTTTAGTGACTATTTTAGTATTTTCCATTGTGGTTAGGGTAGGTCTGCTAACTTCATCATCAAAGGGAAAATATTACTAAGTCTTGGGTTTTCCATTTGGGTCAAAGGTTGGACAAAAATAACTTGTTATTCTTCAACTTGTATGGATTGCTTGTAGTCCTCATGTGATTGCCTTCTTGAATATCATCTTCATGCTTCTATTGTAGTCTTGTTTCTTGGATGGATTCTTCTCTTGGTCTTGATAAACTCTTCTGGGCTTTTAGTTCACTAATTGGTTTGGGTATGGGATGGGCACAAATACCACTAAGTCAAATTGGAAGGAAAGTAAGAAGAAAGATAGGAAGAGAAGGGGAGATGTTTTCTTCTAAATTTCTTCACACTTGTACTTCTTGAGTTTTCTTCTAGGTGTGGAGTCCAAGTCTTTTCTTCAAATTTCTTCATTGATCTTCCTTGTAGCCCTTCATGTTGCCACCAAGTTGATAATGAAATTCCTTCTTGTGCTTGAGTCTTGATTTCCATCTTCTAACTTGATGAATTCTTGAAGCATGAGGGGGGGTGGAGGAGTATATAGGAAACTAAGGTTCACTACATGGTAATATATGTGATTGACACACACTAGGGACTTGGCTTGGCTCCAAATTGACATAACATCAAGGAATAACAGTTGAAAACAAATCCTAAGACATGGTAAAGATGGATGAAACACTAGGTTGGGTTTTTGGTCAAAAACACATGTCCATGGTCCAAGGATGTCCAAAATGGTTGGGCAAGGTTGTTTCTGGTTCAAGGTTATCAAATGGAACAATTTTGCAAAAGGAACTATATTGAAATTATTTATACAAATTAATCTATGCCAAAAATACTCAAATAGACAACTTAATTCTAAATTCAATTTTAATTTGTTCAATTATTATTTTGTGACAGAGGATATGAAAGTACACATCCTAAGGTTTTCAAATATATTTTATTTATAATTTTTGGATTTGTAGAATTTGAATTATGCCAAATTTCACCAAACAAGCATATTTGAATTTGAACAATTTTAACTTTGTCAAATTTGAATTTGGACAGTGCTAAAAGATTCTACATATTCTGGTGATTTCAAAAAGTCCAAGTTTGTTGAATTTGGACTTATAGATCAAAAGTTATGTTAGATCTAAGTTGCAGGGACTAATCTGTAAAACTGCCAAATATTCTACCGGGAGAAAAATTCGAATAAAGGGCTGGCCACGTGGCCGGATCTGATTGGGCGCATCTGCTGACTAGGCGCTGACTGGGATGTGCTGACTGGGCTTAAGTGATTTGATCTGGATCGTTAGATCCAGATCCAGGGGTGGGGGCTGCGTACCGGTTCGGGATTTAATCCTGGCCGTGGATGAAGAATCGCACGGTGCTGGATGACAGGGAGGCTCGCGGTCGCCGGAGACGGAGTTGGTGGCGGCGCTCCGGTGGCCCGTGGCAGAAAAACGACGGCGACGGGGCTACGGTGGTCCTCGGGCTCGGGGAAGACCACGGTGAGACTCCACGCAACACGGGGAGGCCGATGGTGGGGTCTGCTTGCTCCCTCGCTTCCGGGGACGACGGCGCAGCACAGACGGAGATGCAGCAGCTCCGGCGAGTCCCGGGCGTGCTTGGCGCGGCTATCCTGCTGCGAAAAAAAATCGAGCAAATGCATCAATCGATGCACACGAGCTAGGGGAGGAGAGGTGGCCAGAAAAGGGAGGAGGGGACTCACGGGTGTCGCCGGAATCGAAGAAAATGGGCCGCGGGCAGGAGCTTTTCCGGCGAGGAAATCCGAGAGAGTGGGGGCATGAAATCAAATGGTACTAGAGGGGAAATGACGAGGCATTGGAGGGATTTAAGGGTCAGGAACCGCCACATCAATTGGTTGCTTAAAACTCGCGAATCAATGGGATTAAAAACCGGGAAGAAACGGTAGAGGGAGGTTGATGACGACCTGACGTCATGCTGACGTCAGCATAAATTTCTTTTTCTTTTTATTTCCTGTTTTTAATATCTCTTGATTTAAGTATCCAAATGACACCATTTAAATTTCTAAAAACAATATCTTTCTGTTTAGAACATTTTTATAAACTTTTCAACACATTGACTTTTCATATTTTTGAAAATATAAATAATTGACTAATAGTGATAAATGTACATTTTAAATTATAAAAATAATAATATGAGTTTTTGATTAAATAAAATTTCAGAGACATTAAACATGTCAAATACTATTTTTGAAGGTCATTTCACATCACTTTTATATTTTATAAATTTAAGATTTCAGTGATTTACTAATAGTAACTTTATTCCATTTTAAAATTTAGAAAATAATAAATTGATGTTATTGTCTAAATAAAATCTCAGAGACATTTTACAAATCATATATTATTTTTGGAAAGCCATTTTTAAACCACTTTCACATTTTATATTTTTAGGAGTTGAAGGATCTACTAATAGTAACTTAATGCTATTTAATTAGTTCATATCAAATAGTTAATGTTGTTGATCAATAAAATTTAGAATAAAACTACAAGTCATGATATTGTTTTCCAAAACCATCTTTTATGTTATTATCAAGCATTGCATTTTTATTTTCACACCTTTATGTTTAAAACTTGGAATAACAACTAAAGGTTATTATTAATAATTTTATTCTCCTCAAATACTTTTAAGGCCTAGAACTTTATTAAGGGTTACAAAGAATTGAGTAATGTTGCCATAAACTATTTTCAAAGTAATATTACTTGTTTTCCTAAACAATTTATTTCTATAGCACTATATTATTTTGTTGATTGACATAACACTTGGAAAACAAGAATCCAACTTATATCTATTTTGGGGTTTTCAATAATAGTGAAACCCTTTTTAGAGATAAGAAGAAAAATATTAGAGATAACAATTCTCTAGTTTTTTTATATATCAAAGATATTTTCAAGATCATAATTGGGTTGAAAACATGTTTGGTGTAAGGGTTTGCTTAAGAAGAATTATTTTATTTATGTAGAATTATTTATTTTGAAATGACTTTAGGGTTTATGGAATAGAGGTATATTGGATTTTCATTTCCAAAACATTGTTTTCTTTTGTTTCTTGCATCTCATTTGGTTTTTGGTGACTTACTAAACATGAAAACAAAAAGTTTCAAATTTTTGTGATTTTTGAATTTTCCAAAAATCAGGGATGTTACATACTCAGTACAGGTGGAGGCTAGGAAAACACTGGGAGCGACAAATCAAGAGAGAAGTAATGGCCATAATCATGCATAGAGACATAAACATCATTAATCAAAGCATAAGTGGTACCACAAGTTCAAAAATTAAATGATCATAGAGGCTATTAGTGACTGGTTCATAGTCATAAACATGGTGTGAGCATGCGCAAAGTCAACCAAATAAACCATTCAAAGGAGAACACCACAAATTTATGCTTCAATATGACAAGAACAACTCATGATTCTTTCAATGGCACATTAAACACTCTCAGCTATTTGAGACAAATCAAGCTACTAAATAACCACTAGGCTTTAGAATTAAAATAACATCTAGCATGATATGAAAAAGTCTGGCCACGGTCCATACAAACTTCTATTTGCATCGTTTATAATTCTGCCAAATGAGCAGTTTCTTTTCCCAACAAGCGCCATACAAAATATGTTTTAACAAAAACTCTATAAATGATACATAAAGAAAACATGAGATTACTCACATAACACTACGAAAACTAACATCTCTGAATAAGAGATGCAATGAAAACAAGAGCTAAACAGGAATTTTTGCAGCAGCTAGAAGAAAAACTAAGAATACGAGCATAACGAGTATTCAAACAAAAAAGCTGAGCATGTCTCTCTCCCAAACAAGGATGCTATGTTCCAATGATATTATTGCAGAAAGGAAAACAAAAGAAAACATAATGAAAAATAACAGACGCTCCAAGTAAATTTCATATGATGTGACCGAATAAAAATATAGTTTCACTAGAAGTGACCTGATAAATGGTTGATGAAGAAGGGGATGCCTAGGGCATCCCCAAGCTTAAGTACTTGAGTCTTCTTATAATTTTCTGGTATGAACCAACGGGGCATCCCCAAGATTTTACATTGCACTCTTCTTGATCACATATATCACCCTCTTCTCTTGACCCTTGAAAACTTCCTTCACACCACACTCAAAGAGTACTTCGCATTAGAGGGTTAGTGCAAAAATAAAAAATCCATGAGTTCTGTATGGACACAGGTGCTATTGATACTTTTAAACATTAGCTACAGCCACTTATGTTTCATGAAGCAAAGAAGTCCATTTGACATCGTAAAAGAGCAAATGCAAGAAAAATGGCAGAATCTGCCAAAACCAGAACAGTCTGTAAAGACGATTATTTTGGGAACTTACACAGCTCAAATCAAAAAACTTAATGAACCAAAAAAATTCAGAATTAGCTGAGGAATAAGCATAAAAAGTTTCAGGTCATTTCGATTTTTCTATGAATTATACAATTTTTACGGTGAACAACATAAATCTGTTTCCTGCGCAGAAATCCAAAACCAACTCCAACTTTCGTCAGAAACTTTACTTGGCACAACTAATACATGAAAATAAGGATACAAATGAGTTTCTACAGAATTATATAACCCATTGACTCAAAGAAAACAGATAAAAACAAAGCAAAAAATAAAACCGTGGGTTATCTCACAAGAAGTGCTTTTCTTTAACGCCTTTTAGCTAGGCCCAGAAAAGTGGATTCACGTGCTTTCAAGTGAAGAAGATGGTCACATGAGAAATATGAATTAATAAAAAGAGAGCATAACTAAGAAAGTATAAAACAAATTTAATTCTAACCCACTTCCTATGCATAGGAATCTTGTAAAGAAATAAATTAAAGAAGCTCAAACAAGAAATCATGGGAAAGTAGAACAAGAGCAACTTCAAAACTTTCAACAAAAAGAGAGGTGTTTTAGTAACATGAAAATTCCTACAATTATATTTTCCTCTCTTATAATAATTTTCAGTAGCATCATGAACAAACTCAACAACATAATTATCACATAAAGCATGTTTTTCATGGCCTAAAAGCACACAATTCATATCAAGCTCAAAAATAGTGGGATCAAAATTTAAAATCAGCTCCTCTTTTTTCCCACTTTTAGCAATAGCAAAGCAAGATGATTGATCGCTCATAAAAGGTACATTACACATTATTAAATCCTATTTTCAGTAGCATCAAGTAAGATAGGACCATCATCTAGAGCATTATTATATAAATTTTCTAAACAAACTTCCTCATTATCATGCATATCAATAGTTGGAATAAATAGAGGATTATCATAGATAGCAGTAGCAATATCATTCTCACAAGTTTCATTCATAGTAGTATCAATGTCACAAGTATAGCAAGTATCAACTTCATCAAAAAGGTATATTCAAAAGAATCAATGGGATCACCACTTTCATCAAATAATGTATGAGTTAAAGAGTTACTCTCATTTGTAGGTAGACATGGGTAGCTACTCCATTCTTCCTCCTCTTGACAATCACTCTCCTCCTCTTTTTCATCCAGTGAGCTTCCAGATTCAGCAGTTTCTTCTTCCATAGGTTCCTGCAAGGCATTAGTCTCTCCCTCTGGGGGAGAGAATTGATTAAGATATTGAAGTATGTAGTACTTACAATCCTTGTAATTATCAAAGAAATATTCAAGTATATCATAAATGTCATATTTATAAGGTGCATCATCAATACTTTCAATCAAATAGGCAATTTCAAATGCACCCTTCCAAGCAATAAATTCCTTAATTTGTTCCACATCAACAAAGTCATAATTTCGCTTAAAATAAGAAGATATGGTAACATTATCATACTCACATTGAAAAGGGAGGTGTTTATACCTCCTACGGCAACAAGATTTATCAAAGCCATAAGTAACATTATAAGGCATGTCCCAATGGGGGTTTCTTAGCGCGGGTTCATAGACGTTTTGCTTATGTGGCATACTACTTAATGATGAGAGAGAGTGAGGTTGTATCTTAGCTAAGATACAACATTGGCACGCTATCATAGGTAAAAATGGTTAATAGCCCAATCACATCCATGCATGAGCACTAAATCATTAAATTTAGAGACAACCTCTAAGAAACAGTGCATTGGACTAGTAGTCTCTTAAATTATTAATGCACCTATGGTAACGTGCTAAGAAACCATGCATTGGGACAAGCCTAAGTAGAGAATAAGTTTTCTAGCATAGTCATGCAATTTATTAAGTTGCTGCCATAAGTGTATCCCTTTTTGTGACAAGAGGTATTCCTTATAATATTTTTGTTGTTCATCTGTGAACCCACCTTGCCAATAAGATCTAGTTTCAAAGATATCAAACATTGATAGCAAGAATATAAAGCAAGTAACAAGCAAAACAATAACAAAGTAAAAATGACTGGAGGTGAGAGACTCCCCTTACAGAAATTCTCTTCCTCCCCGGCAACGACGCCAGAAAATCTTTGATGCGGTGTGGACACACGCTCGTTGGGATACCCAAAGCGCAGGGTGTGAAGAGTGCAGCAACAAGTTTTCCCTCAGAAAAGAAACCAAGGTTGAATCGACCAGTAGGAGGAATAAGTAACTTCAGAAGGTTGATGCAACTGAGATGGCTGGATGCACTACCGGTTCAGCAACAACGTGGAACCTACACAACACAATAAAATCACTTTGCCCCAACGAAGCAGTGAGATTGTCAATCTCACCAGTTTTGCTGAACACGAAGAGGTTAAACGTATGGTGTGGAAAACAATATGAGAATAGTATGAAAACAATAGCAGCAATGTGAAAACAGTGGAAGCGGTGTGTGTATTATCAGTATGAGAAAATGGACCGAGGTCCACGGTTCACTAGTGGTGTCTCTTCGTGAAAGATAAATAACATGTGTGGTGAACAAATTACAGCTGAGCAATTGACAGAAATGAAGGCTACACCGTAGTGCATATGCAAGACATAAAGATTACTATGTGATTCATGCGGACATTACAACAAGATACATAGACCGTCATCCAACTGCGTCTATGACTAATAATCCACCCTCGAATATCATCCGAACAAACTTTGGGTATTAAGTTGGAAGCAACAGATAATTGCATTAAGCAATGTGTCTAATGTAAACAATAAAATCATCCTTAGACAAAGCATTGTTGTTTTCTCCCTAATGGCGACAACACATCCTCTATCTGTCACGTTTCTGTCACTCGAGCACAGATGCAAAGGAGGCATGAACCCACTATCGAGCATAAATACTCCCTCTTGGAGTTACTAGCATCTACTTGGCCAGAGCATCTACTAATAACAGAGAGCATGCAAGATCATAAATAAAAAATGCAAGAAGATAACATGATAGATTGATAATCAGAAGACATAGAATTCAACATTCATCAGATCCCAGCAAACACAAATTGTAGCATTAAATAAAGATGATCTCGATCATGTAGGGCAGCTCACGAGATCTAAACATGAGGTACAAAGGGGAGAAGACAACCATCTAGCTACTGCCATGGACCCGTAGTCCAGGGATGAACTACTCACGCATCACTTCGAAGGAGGGCATGGTGGTGTAGACCCTCGGGTGATGAATTTCCCTTCCGGCAAGGTGCCGGGGAGATCTCCAGAACCCTCCCGATCTTGAGATGACGATGACGGCGGCCTCGGGTGTTTCTTGGGGGAAAGTGGTATATTTCTAGGGTTGACATATCGGGGGGGTTTATATAGGTGAAAGAGCGATGGCATAGGGCAGCCGGGGGGGCAGAACACCCCCAGACGCGGCCAGGGGGCGCGCTGCCCTATGGTGTGGCCACCATGTGGCCCCTCTCCGGGTCTCTTTGGGACTCCGTGGAACCTTCGGGAATTCTAAGACTTCCGGGCTTCGAATTTTCCAATTCCGTGAATATTTCCATAACAACTTTTCTGAAACTAAAAACAGCAGAAAACAGGGAACTGACTCTGTGGCATCTTGTCAATAGGTTAGTCCCGGAAATCGATAAAAATGATATAAAGTGTATAGCAAACATGTAGGAAATAACATGGAACATCAGAAATTAAGGATACGTTTATGACGTATCAGTTGCCAAACCTATTGTGACTAACCTCTTAGGACCCAACTTGGTTGGGGACCAACAAGATCAAACTTGATCAATAGGTATTGTTGGAGGTCATTGGAGACTTGCCTATCTCATGAATAATTAAGGGATCTTCATCAATTATATTTCCTCAAGACAAGTCATTTGGATTATATATACCTCATATCCAATGTTCCTCCTTGCGGTAACTTGTATTTAAATCATATATTCATTGAAAGTTGCTTGCTCACTTACATTTGTTTGGTTGTGTACCTTACTATTATTTGTATGTGTTGTGCTAACTACTTACCTATCTTGAGTAATCTAGTTATGTTTGTTGGTTTGCACTCCATGTACTTGTGTGCTTTGTGTTGAGCCGTCATTTCTATTCTTGCCTATTTTAGTTGGCTCTTTGAGAGGTTAACCCCTGGCACTTTACTATCCTAAAATGTGTGTATACATGAGGAATACCACTTAGTGCTTATATATCAATATTATCTAGTCTCTATGTGGTATGTCTTTCTCATGAGAAATTCAATTTCTAATGTCCATTAACTTTCCCTAGTTGAATTTTTATTTGCCTCTTGTTGAAAATGGATTATCACGTCATGGGGAAGCAATAATCTATGTGCATATTACAATCCTATAAAATGTGAACATGTGAGGTATTGCACCTAGAGTTGATGTTGTTATTATCTTGTTCATATGTGGCATGTTGCTCAAACAAGTTCCATATTTGCTTAAATGTGTTTTGTCTCTCTTCTTTGGTATCTTGTTTGTGAGAGAGTTTCTTGGTGCTTTGCATATTCGTTTCTTATTTGAAGCCTTCAAGAAATATCGATCTAAGAATGTTTTTCTATTCCTATCTTTTGGCACATGCTTATGTTTTGTGAATATGATTGTGAATAAATCGTATACCACCGAGAAATATCTCCATACATTTCTTGTCTTTGACAAGTGATAATAATTTGTGGTAAATTTATTGATCATATTTACATTTTCCTTTGCTTGAAAATTGCCTTATTTCTTGCCAATTTTTGTTTGGTTTAACTCCCTTGTGTTTTCCTTGTACCTTTTGTATCCTTTTTCTCTACTCAAAATTTGTTTTAAATCTTTCTTGGGTTAGGAAAAGCAATGATCCCATTCATGTGCATTTACATTCAAAGCCATACTTCTTTGTGTTGCACTATTCTTGGGAAGCTATCCTACATTGATTAGAACACCATTCTTTAAATTGGTATTGTATCTTATTCCTTTTCTTGAGCTTGACTAGTGTTTGAAAACAAAATGGAGAGTAATGATTCCAATGTGTGCATTATGTATTCAAATACAAGATCATAATTAATGCACTATTCTTGGAAGACCTATCTATATGCGTTTAAACACTTGTTGCCTTAAAATTGGCATTTTATCCCAATGAAATGTCTCTTTGGAAGACGAACATTTTTTCGTCATGATACTTTGTGTGCCATCATGAAAAGTGTAGAGGGTTTGATTATTCTTTGATCTTATTTTTTTGGTATCTTCTCTATTTGTTATCCTCAATCTTGTGTTGATTTGGGTTTTGATATAATTTGGACAATTCTCTTGCTTTTTCACTTTTGTGAGTGCCTTCTTGGTTTAATTGGTGTTTTGTCAAATTTGTATCTTGTTTGTTTCTTGAAAGTTTTTTGCATGTATATTTATTATATATATTGTTTGACATGCTTACTTTATTTGATCGAATATATAGGATAAACTCCATCAAATCCTAAAACGGCTAAGATGTGCATGAAATTCAAATTCATATTAATATGCACATATTTATGTGGAGTTTGTCCTATATATTGTAGTTGTTCTAACTACTTTGGACCCAATGAGTTCGGGTACCATGTTGTACTAGAATTTTGTTTTTAGGTACAATGGAGATGCATTGGTTGCTTGCCTCATTCATAAGGAAGGTATTCTCACCATGGGATTATAGGAGTCAAGCTATGATGATTAACGAACTCACATCCTCTTCATCGCCAATGTCTTCTCGGTAACAAGTATCTATAGCATGCATGCATTTATAGCTTTCAACCTTGTATAGGTTGTATCATGGTATGAATTCCTTTTTGTTGCATTTCATTTGGTTATTGCAAAATGTCTTATCAAAAGCATCTTTATTGCAAATATGAGTAAGCCAATATGATTACATATCAAGGGGATATTTATAATCATTTTCATGATTCACCAATCCAAAGTATATTAATCTAGCAACTTCTACTCGAAGTCTCTCATATGCAATATTGATGAATTCTCAAAACCATTTGCCTTTGGTGTGTGTTACCTTTCTCGAAGCATTCCAACTATCACTTTTTATCTTGTGGATATTTGTGATGTTTTGATGAGTTTGTTGATTGTTCATCTAACCATGAAATATTACCAGAAAGATTAACGAGTGGCAGGACGGTGGTACATCACCATCCTGGCTACCATATGCACCTTTTTGACAGTGTTATAACAAGCAAGGGTATGGTGGTAACCTACCGTACCACCCATCATACCGTAGTACCATCTACATATCGACATACCAGTACCATTTAACGAGCAGAGGTATGGTCATCAACGACCGTACCAGCCACCGTTCCATAACACCATCTGCATCTCAAAGATACCGGTATCATTTAACGGCCAACAGTACACTCACATGCTACAGTTATTGGATGTATGCCCAAGAGACAGTAAGATACATCAGTTTTCATGATTAATATATTATGTTTTTATGTTATAACTTCTATGGTCACTGATATGAGATTCAGAGTAAAATCCATATGCACGTGTAAAAACATAAACACAATGTTATATAACTTTGTCATGTCTCACAGACAAACTCGTTAATATTAGATGACCATATTTTCCTGGTCATAGACATTTGTTATACAATAATTAATGGGAGCACATTGTTGTTTCAACATTATGGCTGGGTAGACCCAAGTAGCTGAGATACTACGAGATTAGTTTGGATAAACAATATCGTCACAAGATGGTTATTTTGTTTGCTTCCTTAGAGTATGAGAATGTACGATGATGTTCGTCGTAGATATCATTTTTGTATAGTCAAGTATCACACCGTAAACTGGGTTATCAAAAAGTCTAACATTGGGTAGTCTCAGAAGTGTTCTTATCATCGTGATAGTTCAATACTGGGAATTACTCTTCTAGGTAATAGAGAGATACATCGAGGATCCACTCAGTGAAATAGTATCGGTAAATAAGTTTGCGCAGACAAAGACATGACACTAGTCATGGGGATACTATGACATGGTAACGAGTAAAAGGAACCATATGTGATTAACTATTTTAATCGTTGTCTTATCATTCATCTCGTCACGAGGTATTGATTGGTATCGCGAAGTAATAGAAGCATACTTAATAACCAACAGGTTCAACAGTTTTCTTTGAATAACCTGTAGGAGTCGATATGGACGTCCACGGTTCCCATGTTGATTATTGGTTGGGAAATATGATTTCCAATCTTGTCTACTAGTTATCGAACATGTAGGGTTCACACACTTAAGGCGTCAAAGTTTGTTGTTTGCATTGGTTGGTCCGGAGGAGAGCAGGGTATCATTGGGGTAATTCCGACGTGATAGAATTAATATTCAAGAGAGATTATGGAGGACATGAGATGTCCCAGGATGTTGGAAATATGTTTCTAACATCAATAATTAATTGTCGATGTCGTTACGATATAAAAGAAACAAATCTGATGCCAACCGGAGCCGTTTTAAAGAAGTTACTATGAGAGAGAAATATTTTGCACGCTTTACGGAGCAAGTGCAGAGGGGCATGAGATGTCCAGGAGATTTATAGTATATTTATAACATCGTTATATAGAATCAATGATTTTATGGTTCTGGAAGTGTTTCAGAGGACTTTCCATAAAGGGGGAGAGTGCCGGAGGGGGCCGATTTCCTCCTATGGGGAAAACCCCAATGTTGGGGGCTGCCAGGTGGGTCCTATGGCTCACATTGCGTACCACCACCTCCTGGGATTTTCCCTGATATATTTGCTAAATAAATGAGGTGGAAAAGGAGGTAAGGGAAAATAAAAGAAGAGGGATTGGACTCCAACTAGGAGTCCAATCCGAGTTTCCCAAGGGGATTGGTGTGGCCAGCCTTAGTGCTGCCAAACCGACCTCTAACCCTTCAGAGTCCTAAGTGCAGGGGGGCGTGAGATGTCCCGGGATGTCGCAAATATATTTCTGACATCGTTAGATAATATTGATGATTTTATCTAAAGGGTCCAGAGGGTTCCAGAAGAGTTTCGGGAAAAACCAGGAAGGGGGATGCCGGAGGCCCCTCATGGCCGCATCCTATTTTAGGGGGCTTCCAAGTGGGCCCCAGTGGCATCACATATTGGTACTTCTCCTCTCGGTATTTTTGCTGAATTTATTGGAGACAAAAAGGATAAAATAAAAAACTATAAAAGGGAAAAAGGATAAAAGGGAAAAAGGAAAGAGGGAGGTAGAGTTGGACTCCAATGGAGCCCAATCCGAGTTGGTCTAGGGCAAGGGGTGCGGCCACCTTTGGTGACTAGCCCCTTTCTACCCCAAGTAGGACTCCTCCTCCCCTTTGGGAAGTCTCCCCCTCCCCCTCCCCCCACTATATAAAGAACCCCAAGGCTCAAGGCAAAACACACAATTGGCTCTCGGGCCTCTCTCTCTCTCTTTCTAGTAGAATTAGAGGGTCTAATTAAAGTTTCTAACTAGAACCCCTCTAATTGAATTAGAACTTCTTCTAATAGGGTTTTTGAGGTGTCCTCTCCCAATTAGATCTAGCTTCGAATTACTCTCTCTCTCTCTCTCTCTCTCTCTCGCCCATGTGTTGAGAACTCCACCTTCATATACACATGCGACACCTACTTCTGGATGGCGAAGCAATGCAGAATTGGCCCCGACATATGTGTGCATACTCTAGAGGGGTAACACGCGAGACCCTCACTCTGCTGGATCAAGGTGCTGGATACGGGGAGTCGGCTAATCCTCACCAACAGGTTTGTGCGTGAGGATCTTCAACAGGCTTCATCGACATCGTCACCAACACCTCTTCCGCATTTATGGTGATTGGTAGACGATCTCGAGAACTAGATCTTGGAATTATTATTCATTTGTATCTGCATAGCAAGATCTTGGTGGTTGCGTAGTATGCATGGCGAAATTTTTAAATTCCCATTGCACAACCCAGAAGGGATAACATTCAATGACGAATGTGGGTAGCTAGATTTGGAGTCACGAATGACGAACGACGGCGGCTTGATTCGGAGAGGAGGACTATGATTCGGTACAAGGAAGTGTAGAGATCAATCTGGACGAGCACGAGCTGCGGGGTGCGAGGAAAAAGAAACCCTGGCTCTAATACCATGTTAAGAAAAGAGCAACTTGTTTTTTTTATGAGGTCAAATGCTAGGATGTATACATGTAATACATAATGCATCTACAAAACGGGGGAAATGAACCACATGGCCCGAGCAGTTTTAAGTGCAATGGTCTAACGCGTATGTCATGGGAATCACTTGGGGGATATCACTAGTAGAAAATTTCCTAGTAGTGGCATGACGATTTTGGTACCAGTGACGTGTATTTTGCACACCACTATTATCATGCTAGTGGTAATGTTACTCGTGACGTGCCACCCACATCCACTAGTAATTGTCGCACCCGGACTTCTAGAGGATACTCGCAGTTCCGTTGAACAGTAGTGGATTGGATTACGGGGCTTACCGGGCACCCGCATCTCTTACGAGTAGGCCAACACATGTATGTGTGACAACCAACCCCTATCTGTTCATCGTCTACGTAAACCATCCCATAGAAATCAGGATACTACCATTGACGTACTTCATACCATACACACATGGTACGTCAACGGCGTTTAACAGAATGATAGCACAACATATCTCTAAGACACAAAAGATGGAAATAAGTTGCAAATGGCTCTCATTAGAGCAGAGATAGCAAATACAATCATCCAGAGGACACATGTCCCAACATATCATCATTACATCACAGCGGAAGCATCCAAAATGTCTGAGTACAGACAAGATCCAAATAGGCTTAAGAAGCCGGAAACGAAAAGACGGAGCCCATCCACGAAGTCTCGGATCCTGCCCGGGTCCGCTATCTACTCGTCAGCAGCCTCGTCGAACTCCACGTAGTAGCCATCACGGGGATCCTCGGAAATGTAGTCTTCGGAAACCATAGCCCCAAAGGGGTCAGTACATAAACGTACTGGCAAGCAAGACTCACAATTCACCAAAGTGTAACCCGTCAACACCAAGCACAGATGCTTTGGGTTCAACGGAAGGAAGGGGATATAAAAGATGCTGCAACTGGCTGCTCTAACCAACTACAGAGGTACTACCACTTCCGGCTAAACAGAAAGAAGATAAGATAGCGTATAGTAACCAACTATAACTACCTCCAAACAAACCCATCCTGGATCTCGCCCCTTATCCAAAGAAGCAATCCGATGATAACTCACACAGTTGGATTAATGATGGTTCAAATTGTTGTGTCAATAAGTCTATTACTAGTCAGATTGTTAATCATTAGGTGTAAGTTGTCCTGAGTACTTGTTAGCCAGTACTTTCACCAAGTCGTCACATAACCGCGGACAACACGGCTTCTCGAGAAGATTCATCCCTGCAGGGTGTGCTCCAGTACCCGTACACCCTCGAGCCACCAACTAAAACTCAGGTGGACTCAACACGACTCGAACCATCTCTACAGCCTGTCCTAGGAGCCACGGAGCTATAAGGTCCCAGCCACGCGGCCGAATACTCAGCGCAAGTGTGCGAAACTCCCGCAGGACGCAACACCCCGGCAATACAGGCCTCGCCCTATATGTGTGCGTCATCATCATCATCAGTAACCATGGGAGCGACCCATTCATGCGTATGAGCCAAATGGAACACCCGAACTAAGTGTGGCTCTTCGGACAAACTGCGGATCAGATCAAAGCCGAGGGGGGTTCCATACCACCACCCGGATGCGGTGAGCACGCTCATCATGGATCAGTAGACAAGACCCTTTTCCTAATTAGGGTCGACACTAGCAGGCCTCAAAACCACGCCGGGCCTCCTGCCGGTGCCTTAACATCAAATTATTATTACCCATAACATTAACAGGTTGATTGTTTAACATCGAGCCCCAGAACATAATGAAATATGATAACAGAAAGTAACTGACAGCAGACTCGAGCAAAACCAACCCTAAGCATGCTAGTAAGACACGGGCACAAGAAACGGGGTTATAGGTGTGGAGGTGAGGCAATATCAGGGGTTAAGGATACATGTGATAGGATCGAACAGAAACAACGATTCATAGGGCTAGCAGAATAGACAACGGAAAGTATCGGTATCCAATGTTGAAAGGAACACAATGGTTCATGTCAGTGAATACTTGCCTGCAAACTCAGTAGCCTGGTACTGGGCTAACTCCTCAGAAGTAGTATCGTAAACCTCGTCTGTCTCAACGTCGTCGTCTATTCGAGAAGAAGCAAACAAGCAACGCAAAGAGACAAACAATCAATAACATGGCATAGTGCACAATCATGGGATGATGCATGACCATTTAATTTATGCACCAAAAATAAACTAGTTGACATGGTAACATAACAGGATTAAATTGACCCACATGCAATGTGGATTGCATATGGAAAGCCCATGAATTAAGGTTGAAATAATTGTTTTACAACTAATCAATAGGTGAAAGTGGATTAGTATGATGCATGGATGAGGAAAACAGAAAAATAACAACAATAGAATCAATTGGAAATAAGGTTTACCAATTTTGGAAATTTATTTATTAAGTTATGGAATTTTGGTTCCTTAAAGGTGTTACACAAACATTTGTTGTTTTCACCAATTTTAATTGTTCAAAACAGATAACGAAGTTCATATTTGAATAAAACACCAAATTTTAGTTGGGATACATGTCTCATTTGTTGAAAAAGGAATTAGAATGAATTACTTATGAATTAAACAAGTTTAAACAAGATTTAAATGATTTTAATTCAATTATTAATATTGATTGAATTTTATTTGTTCAAAGCATTAAACAAAATTCATATTTGAAAAGATTATGTTTTTCTGGTTTGAAAACATATTTTATAAGTTAAAAAATTAATTTAATTTGAGCAAGTTATGAATTTAGCAAATTTAAATGATTTAAACAAGGTTTAAATTATTTAAGCAATTTTAATTATTCAAATCATGAAACCAAATTTATATTTGGTTAGGTGGTTTAATTTGACATGGAAAGCATATTTTATTTGTGACATTTGGATTAAGTATGAATTAGTTATGGATTTATCAAATTTCAAATGAATTGTTTGAATTTGAAATTTGGATGCATTTGAATTAGTCAAAACAGAAAACAAATGGTTTGAATAGATAGATAATTAAATTTGGTGCAGTGTACATATTTTATTTTTATTATTTGGGTTTATAAAATAAAAGTTATTAGCAAATTAAACCTAGGGACTAATCTGTAAGGAAAAGGACTGAAATTAATAGAAAAGGTGGGCAGAAAAAAAAAACTGCACCGCGCAGTGACCCAGAATGGGCCACTGCCAGTGGGCCAGGCCACTGTGGCGCCTACGTGGCCTGCAGGGCCACTGACAACGGGCCCCGCGCGGGTGCGGGCAAGGGAAAAAAAAGGGGAGGCAATTGCCTCCCGCGGGGTTCGATCCCGCGCCCCTGGGGCGAGCGGGCGCGCGTGTTGCCAGTGTGGCTGGGTGCGGATGCTTGACAGAAAGGGGTAGCGAAGGAGGTTATCCTTCAGTTAAGAAGTTTAACTGAATTTTGGTTTCAGTTCGTTCTGAACTTCCGACGGAAGACACAGCACCCGCCGGCGGCCGTGGCGTGCTCGCGGGCGCGGCCCGTGCGTGCTGGTGCTGCGTGCTGTGGGCGGTGCGGGCTCGTGCGGAGGGTGAGTCGCAGCGAGGGGAAAAGAGAGGGAGGTGGCGATGGAGGGTGAGCTCACCTCGAGGAGATGAACGGAGGGGTCGGTGGTGGCGACGGTGGCGGAAAACGGGGACGGCGGCGGAGCTCCGGGGGCCCTCGGAAGAAACCGAGGGGACGGCGCGGGAGAGGGCAGCGCGGCGTTTCCGTTCGGCCCTAACACGGCCGGGAGGGCACCGTGGCGGCGGCGACCGGAGAGGGAAGGCGGCGGTGGTGGTGTTCTCGGTGGAGGATTCAGAGGGGAGGGGGCGGAGCAGCGAGAGAGGAGGAGACGGCGGCGGCGAAGGAGAAAAAGGGTGGGGAGGCTAGGGTACACGGGGAAGCTCGAGGTAGGGCTTATAGAGGTGAGGAGGGGCTCGGATCGGCCGTCCTTCTCTGCAACTGCTACGTGGACAGGCTCATCTGCCTGCCGTACCGAGGTAGGAGATGAGCCAGGGGGTACCAGACCTTCGTGGAGGTTGGGCTGGCCCAAATGGGCTGGATGCCCCTATTCCCCCCTCTCTCTCTCTGTTATTCTTTTTCTGTCTATTATTTCTTTTTTTGCAGATTTGGGAAAAGAGAGAAAACCAATGGTTTTAGGGGTTAGCAAATTTTGGAATAATTTGTATGATTAAGTATTATAATAGCAACAATTACACACTTTGGTTTTCCAAAAATATTTTAAATATGTTGCTTATTTGAAATTTGTTTGAAATTTAATTGAAATCAATGTTAATGGAATAATTTTGACTTAAGCCACTTAGAAGTTTTAAATTCAATTTTATTGTGAAACAAGTGATTGCTTTGTTTTGCAATTTTCATAATTTCAAAAATGGTTGCTGTTTGTAATTGAATTTGAATGCAATTTGAATTAAGTGAAATATTAAAAGAACAATTCAATAGTTTGAGCTTTTAATTCTTAATGGAAACAAATGGATGTTTTATTTGAACTTTGTATTTGGAAAATTGTAACATAACAAGTATGAACAATTTGATTTGAATTTTGGTTTGAAATTTCAAATGGAAAACAAAGAAAACAATGCAAACAAAAAGCAATGAGTATGATGACATGATGCAAAGCAATAACAAAACAAGAAACAAACATTCTAGGGGGAGATTTTCATACTTGGGATGTTACAGTAATATACATATTGCTATCGTGTCAATATCGACACGCAACTGATAGATGTTACTAGTGGTGTGCAGGCATGTTAAGCGCACGCCACTACTAGTATAATTTTTAGCAAAAATATGCATATATAATGTATGTCAGCAATGCCCTAATACATCTGCCATTAATGCACAAACCGTCAGATCCACTAAACCCATTAATTAAATCTAACCACTAGTAATCTACACTACACAATGAATTGGTGATCACCGATGGCAGTGGAGGCGAGGGCGGCAACAGCGGAGCGACGTGGGGAGAGGGAGAGGGAGGGGCGGCAGCGGCTACTATGGCGGAAATGAGTGTGAAGGAGTAGCATCGTCCGCGCGACTAGAGGATATAAAGACCGGGCGACATGATGAGCATAGAGGCGGAGTGGAGGCAGCGGCGGCGAGAAGTGGGGAGATAGAGAGGTGCCAGCAGCGGCCAGACAAGAGGATAGGAGTGTGAGGGGGCCGGCTTGCGCGTGGTGCGACGAGAGGAGTGTGAATGCGCTACCGCGAGGGGGTGGAGTGCAAGACTGGCATTACGAAGGAGAGAGTGGGGTGCAAGAGATAGGTATCTGGTTATGTGACTAGTAAGATGCCACATTTGTCACACGCCACCAGTTTAAAGATATAAGTGGAATGCATATTGGACATGCCACCACTAAGTAATACTATTGGCGTGCCAATAGTAAAACATGCAACGGGTAGATTCTACCGGGGTGTACGGCGTGTGTGAATCTTACTAGTGGCGTGTAACTATGGTGGTGTGTCACTAATATATGGTCTCCTAAAAGTTATTCTAGCAACTCATTGATCGGCGCATCACTCCCTCGTTGAAGCCTCCTAGCTTGCCCTCCTTTAGAGTCGTCCCATGGCGACCGGGCCTTCCTGACGCCGTCGCCGATGGTGTTGCCGTCTAGAGGATGCCAAGGAACATCGTTGGACTTGTATATATAAGTAGATCTGGTAGGGAATGTGTTTTTGGTGTGTTCGCCGATGTGCGGAATGGTGTCATGTTGTCTCCCTCTTTCCCTGCACGTGGCTTGGTTGCTCTGGGCGGCGACCATGGCTGGGAGAAGCTCATTCTCAATGCTTGTTTGCGGTGGATTGCGTTGTAGGGAAGCAGATCTGAGGGTGTGTTCTTGAATAAGCTTGCCTTGCGGTTGATTGGAGCGCTGCAATTTCATTCTTCTTCCGGTCGTCAGCGTGGAGCTGGGTGTAGAGGGAGGCAGGGACGGTGTGGTGTCTCTTGATCTTCTTATGGGGTCCATGCATGGCTGGGCTGCCTCCGAGCAGCGACCGCGGTGTGTGATATGTTGTTCTTCGGTGCTCTCTATGGTGGAGTTTGCGCTGGGGAAGAGATCTTGCGGGTAGGTTCTTCAATAAGCTTGGTGTTGTCGCCCTCCCTCCTCGTATGTATTCTTTACTTCACCACCATGGTGGCGGACTTTGGAGGCTAGAGTTCTAGCCTAGGGCTCGGGTAAGGTCGACTGTAGCTCGCTTACGGAGTCACCACGTGAAGGACAAGTTTGTTGACGCGATTCCTAGCAACACGGGACACTCCACGCCGTGATTGTGGGTTAGTACTATGGCTTCTTCTTCCTCTAGTCTTTGATGTCGTTTTGGAGGATCTTATGTCTCATCATGGTGTGCAAGGCTGGCGACGACCCAAGTGGTTTAGTCCCTAGCGTCGATGTCGGTCTCCATGCTTCGAGATCTGTTCAGTTGAGTTGCAGCAATAAAGGACTTGATTATTGTCTTATTATTGTTGTTGAGGTCTTTATTGTAAAAGTTGAGGATTTTGGTGTAATTTTTTGTTTTCTTTGGATCCCCTTTGTAATTGTACGTGCCGCTTAATATAGCTTCTGGGGTCCTTCGGGCCTCTTCCCCGTTCAAAAAATAAAGGCTATTCTACTAGCTCTGATCTGTTATAAGTGTCGCAGGTTTACACAACATGTAGGCAAAACTTTGCCTAACCATCCGACATTTAAATCGGATCGGAGGGAGTAGTAAACTTGGGCTCAAACAACGTTTCATGACAACACCGGCTTGGAACAAGTCGTGCCTCGGTAAAATGTGTACCCCTACACTCCTCATGAGACTCGCTCCTTTTTTTCCCTCCCGCGATCCGCTCCCGTCGCTCCCCCCCCCATCTCCGGCGGTCGGTCTCCTCTTAGCCTCCCCCTCATCCCCCGCCATTTTCGGCGGGTGCCTCCGGGCGGGGCTGGCGGCGGCGGGTGCTCCCTTCCCTGCTCACCTTGAGAGCCCGACGAGGCATATCTACTTGGTGGCTGCGCACCTACAGGAGGCGGCGGCCTAGCTCCGGCTGGGAGGCGACGGAACGATGGCGACATCCTCGTGTCTACGGGGCTGCGTGGGTTGTGGAGGTTAGCTCCCTGCAAGTCCACGTCGGCGGATGTACGGCCCAGATCTGGGCCCGGCGGGCCGGCCAGACCTGCGGTGCGATCTGCAGGTGGCGGCGACAGTGATGGTGCACGAGAACTACAGCGTTGGTGGCCAGATTGTTGCAGCGTGGTGGCAGGCTTCGCGGGCCCGAGTTTGGGCCCGGTTGGACCCTGTTAGGATAGGTGTGCCTCTCGCGGGGCTTTACAGGACCTCTGGGCCTGGTCGGACCTTACGGAGACTGGTGTGCCTGGCGACGACGTCCGATCGACTACCGTCCTCGGCGGTGGAGGTAGTTCCCTCCCGCGCGGTTGCGTACTGTAGTTCCCAATACTTGCCTCTCCTCTCCTCCGCCTTGCGGACCTCGTGACGTCTGCTTCGAGGAGACGATGATGGTGGCTTAATGACTGTGGTGGCGCATGTTGGTGGGTGGCTGGTCCGGTGGTGTCGAGACTCAGCCTTGCGGGGCTCTTGTGTGTCTAATCGCCCGGGGTGTGGATAGGATTTTTTCGGGAGAAATCCTGGTCGGTTCGTCCAGCACTGGCGTGGTGCCGCCTCCGGGTCGTACCTTTCCTTCTTTAAGGGCGTCATGGTTACCCGTTATCCGCTACCCCTTGTGTGCCAGGAAAACCCTAGGACTAGTGCGCTTGTCCGGGTAGTAGTGTATCCTTCCTGAATATGTTGCTTGGTACTTGTCGATTCGGTGCTACGAGCGTGGTGGTATTATGTTGGAGGGCGCGGCGGTTGAGAGTCACCGGCATTAAGTCAATCCGACTATTAGCGCATTTTTCTTTCATTCTTTCTTTTTTGTTGGGTGTGTTTTGGCTGCTGCCTCAACCCTTGGTCTGGTTTCATGTGCGTTGTTTCGGATGATTTCTATATTAAATTCGGCGGAATGTGCACCCCAAGTCGCCAAGATGAGTTACGGAAGAGGCAGATGACTTCTGTCCAACAGTGATGGCTACTATGCATTCCACCGAACTGAACCGACGTACTAGTAGTATAGTATATAACAGAAGAGGTAGTAGACGTACTCCCAAGCAAAAACATTTTAATTGTGCCATGGCGCCAGCTGCTCCGATAGAGCGCGTGAAGCTCGGCTCCCAGGGGCTGGAGGTCTCGGCGCAGGGGCTTGGCTGCATGGGCATGTCCGCCTTCTACGGCCCGCCCAAGCTCGAGCCGGACATGATAGCGCTCATCCACCACGCCGTCGCCGCCGGGGTCACCTTTCTCGACACCTCCGACGTCTACGGCCCCCACACGAACGAGCTCCTCCTCGGCAAGGTACGTAGCTAGGTCAAGGATGCTCTTCTTGTTAACGAGTGATAATTAATCCTCCATTCATCGTGGTAGCTAGGCGCTGCGAGACGGCGTCAGGGAGAAGGTGGTCCTTGCCACCAAATTCGGCGTCGAGTTCACCACCGGCGGCAAGCGCGTGATCCGGGGGGACCCGGCGTACGTGCGAGCGTCTTGCGAGGGCAGCCTCACGAGGCTCGGCGTCGACTGTATTGATCTTGTAAGATGTAAGGTTCAGGGGATTGGCACAACGCACTATGGCGTGGCCTCGTACGTATATTTATATTAGGGAACATGTACAGGTTACAATTACAGGTCCTTAACCGTGTCGGTTAGGTATACACAAAACCTAATACAATTCTAACATCCTCCCTCAATCTTAACCGTGTCATGAGGTGTCAAGCAGGTTAAGATTGCGCCGACAAATCTCAAACAATGGCAATGGCAATGGCTTGGTGAAGATGTCAGCAAGTTGATCTTTAGAAGAGACGAACTTGATTTGAAGAAGCTTCTGTGCGACTCGTTCCCTAACAAAATGATAATCAACTTCGATGTGTTTTGTCCGTGCATGAAATACTGGATTTGATGATAGGTATGTGGCACCCATATTGTCACACCAAAGAACTGGAGGCCGATCTTGAGAAATTCCCAATTCTTGAAGCAAAGACTGTACCCAAATGAGTTCAGCTGTAGCATTGGCAACAGCCTTGTATTCCGCTTCAGTACTACTACGGGAAACGGTGGCCTGTTTTCGGGCACTCCAGGCGATCAAGTTTGGTCCAAAGAACACAGCATATCCCCCCGTAGATCGCCTATCATCTGGACTACCGGCCCAATCAGCATCAGAGAAAGCAGATAAAACTCCTGACGGATTGGACCGAAGATGTAGACCAAATGAAATGGTGAGGCGTATATAACGCAAAATGCGTTTAACCGCAGACCAATGAGCATCTCTCGGTGCATGAAGGTACTGACAAACACGATTAACGGCAAACGAGATGTCAGGTCGAGTGATGGTTAGATATTGGAGTCCCCCAACAATACTGCGGTACTCCGTGGCATCATCCGAAGAAAGAAGATCACCATCAACAGCCGTAAGCTTATCTGAAGGTGTCATAGGCGTAGGAGCTCCTTTACACTTCAGCATACCAGCACGGCGTAACAGGTCAAGGGAGTACTTCTTCTGGCTAAGAGATAGACCACTCTCAGAATGAGTAACTTCTAGTCCGAGAAAAAAGTGAAGTTTACCCAGATCCTTGACAGCAAAATCAGTACTCAAGGCTGAGATAAGAGCGTCAGCTGCAGAAGATGAAGAACTGACAAGGATAATGTCATCAACATAGACTAGAAGATACATAGTGACATGTGGTTGCTGAAGAAGGAATAGAGACGAATCAGCTGTAGAGGGAACAAAACCATGCACACGAAGAGCTGAAGAAAGTCTCGCATGCCAAGCACGTGGTGCTTGCTTAAGACCATAGATTGCCTTGACGAGACGACATAAATGCTGCGGGCGATCAGGATCGACAAAACCTGGTGGTTGTCGCATATAAACTTCTTCTTCCAATAATCCATGGAGAAAGGCATTCTGCACATCCAACTGACGCAGAGACCAACCTCGAGTAACTGCCAGTGAAAGAAGAAGCCGAATAGTGGTTGGTTTCACAACAGGACTGAATGTATCTTCATAATCGAGGCCATAACGTTGTTTAAATCCTTTTGCCACCAAGCGTGCTTTATAACGCTCAATAGACCCATCTGCATGTTTCTTTACTTTAAAGACCCATTTAGAATCAATGACATTAGCACCGGATATGGGTGGGACCAGTTTCCACGTCTCGTTGGCAAGGAGAGCATGAAATTCTTTTTCCATAGCATGTCGCCAGTGTGGGATGGTCATTGCAGCTTGGAAGTGTCTTGGTTCAGATGTGGGATCCTTGACAGCATGATCTACGCAGGCGGCAAGCCAGGCCACCGTGCCGTCTTTTCGTTCTAGTGGACGAAAAATTCCACTACGACTCCTGGTATGCGGGCGATGTGCAGCTGCTGCAGGAACAAGGGCAGTCGACTCATTAGGCCCAAGAGAATGCGGTCCAGCAGATTCAGCCACTGGAGGCGACTGCTGTGCTGACAATGGCCCATCAAGGGGCAGCGGCGTGGACGTCCCAGAAGCAGGCCCAGGCGAGGCGCTGGATGGCAGCGGCCCAGCATGTGACGACGCAGGAGAGGCCAGCACGTCGCTAGGCTGAGGAGAAGCCAACCTTGGCGAGGAAGGCTCTTCCGTCGGCGTGACAAGACCACGTGCATGACCATGCACATGATCAACGTGAGGAGATGCAACGTCCGCATCTTCTAAGAGCTCAAGACGTGCTCCGCGACCAACACCTGCACCATTATTAGGAAGCAAAATAGGAGAGTATGCAACATCTACAAATTGATCAGGCAAAGTAGAAGACGAATTTAAGGACGGTGCACTGGACGGTGTTGGAAGATTAGAAAATGGAAACACAGTTTCATCAAAAACAACATCGCGGGAGATATATACACGGTTCGTAGGAACATGAAGACACTTATATCCTTTATGTTGGGAACTATAACCAAGAAAGACACACTTTTTGGATCGAAACTCTAGTTTATGTTTGTTGTAGGGTCGAAGGTGGGGCCAACATGCACACCCGAAAACCTTAAAAAAAGTATAATCGGGAGTTTCATTGAATAAGAGCTCAAGTGGGGACTTCATGTGAAGAACACGGGAAGGGATTCTATTAATTAGAAAACAAGCCGTGGCAAAAGCATCACTCCAGAACCTAAAAGGAACGGATGCATGTGCTAGTAATGTTAGGCCAGTTTCAACAATATGACGGTGCTTACGCTCCGCAGCACCGTTCTGCTGATGTGTGTGAGGACATGACACCCTGTGTGAGATCCCAAGCTTTTGGAAAAAAGTGTTGAGGTTGCGATACTCGCCTCCCCAATCTGACTGGACATGAATAATTTTATGCTTGAGAAGACGTTCAACATGTGACTGGAATTGAACGAAAACATTAAACACATCGGATTTGCGCTTAAGGAGATAAAGCCATGTAAAACGACTATAACCATCAATGAAACTGACATAATAATCATGACCACTGACAGAGGTTTGTGCAGGGCCCCACACATCCGAAAACACAATTTCTAGAGGATTTTTGATAACACGACTAGATGAAGAAAAAGGAAGCTGATGACTCTTGCCCTGTTGACAGGCATCACACACTACTATCTCTTTATTACTAGACTCAATGGGAAGGGCATGGCGATGTAGAACATGGCGCACGATAGGAGAGGCCGGGTGACCAAGCCGAGCGTGCCACTGGGATGACGACACACGGACACCACTAAAGGCACGAGAAAAGGTTGGCTCATCAAGGCGATATAGACCATGGACGCAGCGACCGCTAAGTAGAACGTCCTTCATGGCTCGATCCTTAACAAAAAGATCAAACGGGTGAAATTCACAAAAAACATTATTATCACGAGTGAGTTTAGGAACAGATAACAGGTTGCGGGTGACGGAGGGAACACGAAGGACATTATGAAGATGAAGGTGACGAGACGTGTGAGTAGGGAGATATGCCTGACCAACATGCGAGATGTGCATACCTGACCCATCGGCGGTGTGAACCTTGTCGTGCCCTTGGTAGGATTCCCGTGTATTCAGCTTGCTCAGCTCACTCGTCAGGTGATCCGTCGCGCCGGTGTCCATGTACCAGCTAGGATCCACGGGATAGGATGGAGTATGTCCCTGTGTGGCCATAGCAGCTTGACGTTCATTGTTGCGACCATCATTGCCAATGCCCAGAAAACTGCGCACAAAGCGCTTGTGGCAGCGCGAAGCGAGGTGACCAAAGATCCCACACAGCTGACAAGTAGGGCGATTTCCATTGTTGCGGCCAGCACCACTGTTCCCCGAAAACTGTGCCGGTGGAGGTGTGTACCGATTTGGGGGCTGCTGTTGTGGTGGTGTCGAGAGAAGTGGTTTGCCACCACCGCCTCCGCCGGCGTTGTACGGGCGGTTGGGCTGACGGTTTCCACTTTTGTAAGCAGCATTGGCCGAAGAGCTGTCGTTGTAGACCTCGGCCGTACGGCGGGCTTCGACACGTTGCTCCGTGCTTAGTAGACGGGCATAGAGGTCGCGAGGCGGCATGGGCGTATCGCGGCCCTCCACAACTTCCACGAGAGAATCATACTCAGCATCAAGTCCATTGAGAATATAGGCTGTAAACTCCTCGTCACGTAAGGGCTGACCAATGGAGGATAAGGTATCCGCCATGGCTTTAACTTTGTTGAAGAAGTCCGTTGCGGAGAGGCCCCTCTTCTTGATGTCGGCAAGCTGCCGTCGGATTGCCATGCTTCGAGCTGTAGATTGGGAGGCGAAGCTGCTCTCGAGAGAGGACCACGCATCCCTAGAGGTGTTGGAGAAGAGGACCAGGCCGGCGACAGAAGGCGTGAGCGACGACTGAATCGCCGAAAGGATAGCCTGGTCTTGCGCAACCCACACGCGGTGTTCCGGATTGGGCATAAGGCCGTGGGCGCCATGAACCATCTGCGGCGGACAGGAAAGCGTGCCATCAACATATCCTAGCAGGTAGTGACTGCGGAGGAGCGGCAATAGCTGTGCTCGCCAGAACAAATAATTATCAGCGGACAACTTGATTGTAAGTAGATGGGCAAAGTGAAAGGGAGTGGCCGACGCCGCGATAGGAGCAGCAGGGACGACCGACTCAGCTGGAGCATATGGGGCGACCACAGAGGAAACAACAGGCGTGGTGGCGAGAACTTGAGACGTCGGAACGGTAGTTGAGAGCGCCTGCGTTCCGGTCACCGTCGGGCTGGAGAACATGGAGCCAAGCGCGAGAGTGCCGAGTACGTTGGAGGGCATAGTGGCGGCGCTGGGTGCCGTGCCGAGGAGAGCGGCAAGTGACGCCGGGAGGAGGCCGGCAGAGGTGGTGGAGGACGAGGAGCTAGCTGCGGCGGAAGTCATAGCTAGATTGGATCGGTTTTGGTCTGATACCATGTAAGATGTAAGGTTCAGGGGATTGGCACAACGCACTATGGCGTGGCCTCGTACGTATATTTATATTAGGGAACATGTACAGGTTACAATTACAGGTCCTTAACCGTGTCGGTTAGGTATACACAAAACCTAATACAATTCTAACAGATCTCTACTACCAGCATCGCGTCGACAAGAGGGTGCCCATTGAGGTCACGGTGAGTACCTAGTACTACTACTCTATTCAAAAAATAAAATGGACAAAAAAATTAGCCAGTCTATTAATTAAGAATGGACCGCTAAGTTAATTTATGGAAAACCGTGTGAAAACGAATACAGACAGATCGAAACAAACTACTCACACAACGAAAAATCATACGGCCATATACGCAACCCGGCAAACTCTCTCGACAGACGACAACTGCAAACCCTTACGCTCGAATATAGCAACGGAACTCTAGATGAGAACACCTCGACAAAAGATGAAAGGTAACACTAAAGCCACCAAATAACCGAAGCCGAGAGGACAAGTCAGAGAAACCAAGAAGAATCTCAGGATGAGAACACCTCAACTACTACTACTATACTCTATTATTTTACTTAAAACTTATTTTATAAGTTAAAGAAACTCAGGAATCTCGTTGTTAATTAGATGGATGAACTCAAGAACCTCGTCGGCGAAGGAAAGATAAAGTACGTCGGATTATCGGAAGCATGTGCATCAACAATACGGAGGGCGCATGCCGTTCATCCGATCACCGCGGTTCAGCTGGAGTGGTCCCTATGGTCTAGAGATGTGGAGCAAGACATTGTTCCCACTTGCAGGTTTATATATACTCCCTCTATTCTCAAATAAGTGTACTTTTCCCTCTATTCTCAAATTAACTTTTATCTTTTATGTAAGTTAAACATTTTAAAGTTTGATCAATTCTATAGAGAAACATAATAACACTTATGACACTAAATTCATACCACTAGACTCGTTTTAAAATGTAGTTTCATAATAGATGATTTAATACTCCCTCCGTCCGGAATTAAATGTCACAAAGTTTGACAAAAGTGGATGTATCTAGACTTTAGATACATCCACTTTTGTCAAACTTTGTGACATTTAATTCCGGACGGAGGGAGTATTATATATGTTGATGCTATTTTTTATAAAGTTGATAAAATTTTAAAGAGTTTGGCCTAAATAAATCTTAGAATTATGTGTATATATAGTACTCCATAAGATGGAAACCTAGCCAAAATGTCTTCCTCTATCATTTACAGGGAGCTTGGAATAGGAATTGTGTCTTATAGCCCGCTCGGGAGGGGATTCTTCTCTAGTGGAGCAAGACTAGTTGAGTCACTGTCAGACAAGGATGCCCGTAAGGTGAACTAATTACCCATCCACACGTATATATGTAAATACCCCTTCCGTTTAAAATACATGCTTTCTATTTATCCAAATATGTATCCATTTGGACACGTTTTAGTGTCTACTTACCTCCATATTTGAACAAATGAAAGTCATATACTGTATTTTTTAACGGAGAGAGTATATGTCACCGCACATGCTATATTATGATTATACTCGACAGAGTAATTATTTGTTTACTGTTATCAATCCCAGTGTGTATCCTACAAAATCTTTGAAAATGTACCTTCTAGAAAATATGTAAATATTTTTCTTTGTTCAACCACTAGTCATAGGGTTCATGGTAGGTTTGTATTGAATCTTTGAAAATGTACCTTCTAGAAAATATGTAAATATTTTTCTTTGTTTGACCACTACTCATAGGGTTCATGGTAGGTTTGTATCGAGAGGCAGAGGGTCTCGGTTTTTCTTCTTGTTTTTTTGGTTTATGTCTTGATTTGCTTCAATATGGCTATGTGCATGCACGAGCAGAGGCCAAGCATTCTCTCCTTTTTTGGGGAAAATAAAATAAAATATATATTGTTGGCTCATTTCATTCACAGCACTCTACTTTCGCAGTATTTTCCAAGATTTCAACCAGGAAATCTCGAGAGGAATGCCGAGATATTTGATCGTGTCAACGCGATGGCAACGAGAAAAGGATGCACGCCATCACAACTGGCATTGGCTTGGGTTCACCATCAGGGAAGCGATGTTTGCCCTATACCTGGGACAACAAAACTTGAAAATTTCGACCAAAATGTGGGAGCCCTATCAGTGAAGCTCACTCCGGAGGAGATGACAGAACTCGAGTCCTACGCTGCCTCAGGTGATGTCCTGGGTGAACGCTATCTTGAAATGGACCACACGTGGAAGTATTCCGAGACGCCTCCACTGTGATCTTCGAAGAACGCGGTCATATTATGTGGTAGACATGTCAGACATGTGAAATAAAGAGGAGGGCGTGTGCTCTGGCTCCAAGGCTTAAAATAAGTAGTTCGTTGATTAAACGGTGTGTAATGTGAGATTGTTGACACAAGTGTGATACGTACAACTTGTTTGAATAAAGAGGAAACCATTACATATATTCTCCCTCTATCTCAAAAGTGTTTCGATCGTATGATCAATCTTGTAATGAAACCGTGCAAAAACATCATCTCTGACCTCACTCTCTGGATGCGCCGTTTGAAGAAAACGGATAGAAAATTGATCACCGCCTACTCGCATGACCACACCTATCACTAGTTCACCAGTAATTCTTTCGGTTTTTTAAGTAAAATCCTAAGTAAGCTTGTTGAATTTATTTATTTTGGCTTTTGTTGATTTTCTTGGAGTAGAAAAAAAAATTAAACGCCACTTCTGACCAAGTCACTCAAAATAATCTTCTTGAATACTCCCTCCGTCCGAGAAATAGTGTACTTTCGTCTTTTTTGGAAAGTTAAATATATCAAAGTTTGACGCGTCTACACAAAAATATAATTGTATTTATGAAATTAAATAGTTATATGATTAAAATATAGGAAAAGAAAAAACTACATTTACATGTGGGTGCTCCTCCTATCATGACGATTCGTTGGTGAAAAGTTGCTTTGGGATTTGAGAAAATGTGTTGTGGAGAAAATTGCATTCTTCTCTTTTGTGCATGTTTTGCCTGTGCGAAACCACCAGACGAGTAGTATCGATCAATGGAACAGAGGAGGCATGTTTTGCACATATAGGAAAAGAAGAATCTACATATCGCAGTAGCACTGGCTGCAACACATAGCTATTTTCATGAATTACTTGCACTGTCGCAATCTGACATAATTGGTTTCAGCTCGCTATTTGGGATACTCTCGTCTGCCATCACTTCGGTTCCTTTTTGGAGTTTTTACAACTTCCTTAGTTCAGAGATCAATTCGTTGGTCATTGTCATGCATGGCTGTTAGAACGGCAAACACCTCTAATTTACTGCTCACGTGAACATATTGTTCCGTCGATCTCTGGTGAAAGGCAGGATTGATGTGACCGTATTTTCTTAGCTCAATGCTGCGTGCTTCATTCAGAGATCAAAGATACAGAACACGGACATACACACCAAACCGAGTTAAAGAAGAACAGCAACATGGATTCAGACTGCTCATATATTCATAGATCCACAAAAAATCAGAACTCAACTTGATTTCCAGGTCACATCCAGTGTATTAGAAAACTGTAAAGAATTTGCCAACTAGGTTCACCTTTAATTGTGAAGTTCAAGCGAGCAGACCACACTCACGGCAATCGATTTTTTTTTGTTGCGCTAAATTCCAGATGCCTAAAACATCCGCGCCCTAAAATTTTCAGACGCAATAATGCAGTGCGCCGTTGATGATGCACCATATTTGCAGTAACGGATAGCAAAATTTACCGCGCGTTGGATAATTTTTTTGAGCACGATAGTATTGGGCATCTGCTAGAGTCGCCGCTTTTGCCCCACCCAGGGCTATTTTAGCGCCACTGCTAGAGATGCTCTAAGCACATTAGATCAAAAACCAAAACAAAAGCAACTAACAGAAAAACATTCACAAACTCAGAATAATATAATATAATAATAATTAATAATACATAAGAACATACAACCTCTTCCCTGTTAGATGCCTTCTAAATTCGACTTTGATCCAATCAGATAGACTATTATTGTTTTCTGACATTCAATAACGGGGCAAGCGCAAGCACAAATAGCTGGAGCGCTGCACAACTTTGACACAATTATCTCCACCACACTGGACGTGCTGTTAGCCATCGGCTGGCAGCCAGCAGCAGATATTGTTGTTGTACAGACCTGAGCTCTTTGCAGGAAGCAAAGCAGCAACCTCAGGTTTCTGCCCTATCGAGTGAAGGCCGCCGAGTCTCTCTCCTGTTCTACCGTGATGCCAGGGCTTAGCCCATCTTGCATCTGCTGCCCAGATCCCTGTTTGCAGTACAGATGTTAGATGCGGTAAAATAGAAGAAATGCAGGTTCAAGGTTGCGAAGTGGAAACAAAACAGATTTAAATGTTTGAATTGCAAATTATGTGCCTTGGCGACAACCCCTTGACCATGCTAGAACCCCAAAAGGAATTCAACGGATTGTGTCTTAGGTCCTGCTGCTCATTGGTTTAGCCAAACATTATCCTATTCTAGTGTTGTCAATGTTATGTCAGAGACAGATGTGCAGGCCTCGTGTTCTCAATGTTATTCCAGAAACAAAGGTCAGGCCATATGGTGATATTTCTATGGCACACGAAGATAACTGTTCAAAACAATGCACCCATCCAATACATAAATAGAAAAAAGAAGGAACAGCTTACTTGAGCCTGCAAAGATGATAACGGCTGCTGTTGATCTTGTGGCATATATTGCTGTGGTTGAGACAGCCTGTAATACGGCTCCTTCAGTTCAAGTTTAGCTGTAGATGTCTGCAGGATCCCACCTTGCTCGGCACCCACACCCCACATTTTGGCTTCAAAAAACAGAAAAGTATAAGAAGCATGAACTTCAAAATTCAAAAGCATATAGATAGTAGTAGTGACATCAAAAAGAAGAAGAGGGCGTCCAACCTGACATTGTTAAGTATATTGTGTAGCTTTGTGCACTGTGGGCCACCAGATGAAGTCGGCCTGTTATTTCTTGGCCAGCCATAACATACAATGGCTGAGCAAGTACGCATCGCAATTGGTACCAGTGAGTCGTAGGGGAACCTGGAGCGGTGGTAAGCCATCTTTGGACAGTGCTACATTACAAATAACATACTTTTAATCCCAGAGAAATGAATAAGAACTGAAGATGGTAAAAGCAGAACAAAGCAATACTACACGCAGAAATATTCTAACCTTCCATCGAACAATACATCAAACCAACAAGCTAGCCCATGCACCCTAGTGCCAACAGAGGATACAAAACTCAGAGGAATATCCATTTCGTAAAGGTCCTCTTCCTGAAAAAGAAATATAATGATGCCGTGTTTTGCACAAACCAGAACTTCAAGAAAAATCGCATGCAACTTCAATGCCATCTTCAGGAGTGTATACCTTCATTTTAGTGAAATCAAGAGTGTGATATGTTGCTGGAGAAATCAGTAATCTTGGATCAAATGCATCCACCACAGGCTGCACAAGAATTTTAAAATATTTATATTTGTCAATAGAAAATAGTCGCTCACATGAATAGCACTCATTCTTGGGTGGTCATATACAAAATAGAGAGATAACAGTTAGATTAGTAATGCCATGCTGTCCAAACCAAGCAAAAACTGTTAAGGAAGAAGCTAGAGATTTGTTCATCTCAGCTGGGTAACTTGTGAGATCCGCAAGAAAAAGAACGCCATTAATATTACCAATTAACTGGTGGAAACAGAAAGCAAAACATTTCAGAACTTGTTACAATAATGTTCTATTGTTACCATACTAAGTGTTTAAAAATAGAGAGTGGAGAATAGTAGATTCTTTCCAACTAAAGATGAAGGCGGGAAGCTGCTCTAAACTATCCATGATAAAGGCAAAACTAATCATCACCTACAAACGGGACCAAATAAAATTATTTACTAGTAGCACTCTGAATGGCACTGTAGTTCCAGGGTAAACTAGGCGGGAGGACACATGCTACAGAGGTAGCTGGACAGAAAATTATAGACAACATAAAATGATTTAACGGTCAGTTTAAGCAGACAAGTTGAAATGCAAACACAATGCTACTACAGGTAAGGTCAAATAGTTGTCACCTGTGAAAAATATCCATCGAATGCTGAACCATGCAAGGGTGTTAGATCAACACCAAAAAAGTTATGCTGTTGCCAAAAGAGAGCCTGCAAGTACATAACTCAAAATAAGATAACAGAATTGAGGGATGCCTGGACTAAAATGACAGACTTGGACCAGGTTATACTCTTTCAATAAAAACAAACGCATACAGAAAGTAAGCCCCTCACTCCTGCCTACATAGTAGCTAGCACTCACTCAGTACGGGAATGAAAGGCTATACGCTTTCCAATATTTAGCTTTGACCAAAATTAGTTCAACCAATATTTGATGTATACGAAAAAAAATGGACATCATTGAAAAGAATGATGAGATCAATCCAGCACTATCATTTTGTATCATGAATCGGCATATATTGAACTAAGTATTGGTCAAAGCTAAAAATTGTAAAATGTGGCATCTTACATTTCCAAACGGAAGGATACCTAGCGCAGAACAACTACATTGGTTTATTATATTAGCTTTACATACTGATCACAGTGCAGCACCATGACATAATAAATAAAGCATGTACAAGCAAAGGATTCTTGCCATTAACGAGGTCTTAAATACTCCCTCCATTTTATATTACTTGTACTTCCACCAAGGAACCAAATGAAAAGTACTATATTTCCCCTTCTCCATTTTGACTTAGCCCAATTAATCTTTCTAGATGTTAGTTAATTAGTGGACCATGCACCTCACGCTTGAGACAAGCTAAGGATCAATAATGCTGGGCAGTAGTAGTGCTGGGAATATTTATTCATAGGGAAGGTAGATCGCCTAGTAAAATGACATTACTAGGAACAGGATATATAAAGAAAAGAATAGCAAAAATTCGGTATGATGATAGGAACAGAATTTGAGGTAGGATGACAAGTATGCGGTATAGAGGGAGTATGTTGTTCTTTTGGTAGCCATTTATTCATACTGGACGGGGGAACAACATAAAGAATGAAAACTCATTTTTGCATCATTTTAGGATATAAAAACAAAAGAAAAACACACATATGTAGTCCATTGAAATTACACGGACACATATTTGTAACTTCAAATATAAACAACAAGCTGTTGGACATGTTTGGGATTCTTGTCATCTTGTGATTAGCTGGCTATATATAAACACACAGAGACCTACACATTCCTTTCTTCTCTAGTGTTTATATATGCCAAGGATGTCCACTGATGACGGGCTTCAAGCTAAAACTAGGCACCATCCCTACCTACAAAGTATTGCGTTGGTATAATTATGCCCCGGCCCAGACGCCCACGTAGATGCAAAATACTTGACACATAAGCCTCGTGGCATGTACTAGTCTTTATGCATAACATGAACATGGAAGCAAATACACCACCAGAAGTAGAACTCAGTAATTATGCTTTAGTTCACTAAATTAAAAATTAAAAATATATATTAATAAAGCTTCAAAAAAGCACTTATAATACAGGGTAAAACTAGCAAATGATTGTACCTTGTTTGCCATTTCAACATAAAGGTATTCATCGGAAAATGGAGCCATATGAATCCTACAAAATGTTCAAGAAGTCGAGCAGCAGTGAGAAACTTTTAATTAGATTAAAAAATACATGCAAATTCATCATTTAATAAAATTTCAGGTTGATTTAAACAGCTTGTAAAACAATTTAACTCCAGAACTGCACATATTTTAAACATAGTTGAATCCACCCCAAAGAGGATCAGTTCTATTGGTGTATGATAATTCCAGAATATAGATGCTGTCAAACTGAATGCATATACAATGTGACCAACACTTTATTTTGCTGACAAATTATTGGTAGTTCCAACAAGCATCCATAACATTTTGAACACATCGATCTGTGTATAAGGGACAAAATATTATTCAGGGTTCCAACCAGCCAGCCGTACAAGGCAAAACCTTATGAACCAAAGCACCAGACAGGCTTACAAGATATGAACATCACTCAACAATATACTTTCTCATAATTCTATGGACGTATTTGACTCCTTCTATTTTCGAGCAAGATAGGTATCAGAGATATATTTTGTGAAGATTGTGAAAGAACACAAAAGAGTGAACCCTCTTGACCTGCTCATAAGCTGGGCCCAAATCCAGATCTGCAAAGCCTCAAACCTGACCCAGTCCAAGCAAGTAAACTTTCTTTGTTTTTTATTTTCCAAATCAGTATCGTACTTTTCAAATTATATTTCGTTATTTCTCAGGTCTGTGATTTTAAGTTCTTGCCCAAACCCAAAACTGGGCTGTCCATGAGGCCACAAAGGATGACCAACTAATGCAGAATTGCAGATGTCTCTTTTGCAACTACAGATGCTAAAGAACAATTAATCGAGTGCACAAGAAAAAATGATACAAATAGTTAGAAAATGTATGACCAAACTTAGAATGAGTGGAGAGTGGAGGCAGATGACAAAAGTTACTATTATCCAGAGTCATGAAACAATTATTCATAAGAAACATACCTTCCCGTTGTTGGAAACATTTTACCATCAGGAGAAAGGAATCTGTCCCTAGCTATAACATAGGACTCTAGCATTCTCTCATTCACCAAAAGGGTTCCTACAAAACGTTGTTGCTCTTAGTAATAAATACAAACTTCAGAAAAAAAAAACACAATCATGGTTCTATTATTCCTCAAGATAACAAGTATACAAGTCAATGTTGGAACACAAAGACATTGAACAAACAAATACAGATGATCCAAGACAATTGTGCTACAAACAATGGCCTAGACCAAAACTTGCTGCATGATTTTAATCATGTATTTAATCACTCCAAAGACTAGTGAACACCTTAATTACTGTTCAATTTTCCAATTTCAGAATGGTAAAGGTGTGCCAATTGTTAAGCATGGCATCCTGCTATTACAGGATAGCTAAGACGGCTGCTAAGTCAATATTACAGTCCTATTAACTTTCAACTAGATAAAAATAAACTAATGAATCAAACATATGGCAAGGAAGTTGTCTTCAAGATAGTCCACAAATCAAAACCAGAACATTTAGTGGTAGTTTGAAAGTACAATATATTTTACTCCCTCCGGTTCAGAAAAAGTGACGTGAAGAGTGGCCTAACTAAGGGCATCTCCAGCCGTCCCCCCCAGAGCCCCCCCAGGGGGCTTTTTTCGCGGCGGAAGCGACGAATAGCGCCGCTTCTTCACCACTCGCCCCCCCAGCGGCCCAAATAGCGCCGTTTCGGCGCTAAATAGCGCCGCGGCACCCAGGCCAAACCCAGCCCGCTGGGTTCGGCCTGGGGGGCGAAACTGCGCGGCTGCGCGCGTGGGCCAGCTCGGTCAGCGACGCGACGAGAAAGCGCGGGAACAGAAGCCACCGCCCGTGATCGTCTTCTCGGCTTCCGCGCGGTCAAAGGCTGCCGGCGTTTATGGCGTGGCGGCCGCCCAGTGCATGCGCCCCGCCCAAAGGCTGCCGGCGTAATGGCGTGGCGGGCGGCACCGAGGGGACGCGCGCGCAGTAAATGCCCGGCCGCTCGCCGCGCTATAAACCCCCCCCCCCCCCCGTCGCGCGCCTCGCCCCGCCATTCTCCACACCGGCGAGCTCTCCCTTCTTCTCCTCGACTCTCTCCTCCTCCCTTCTTCTCCACGAAAATGTCTGACGGAGCGGCGGCGAACGGGTTCCCACGCCATAACCTGCGCCGGGGCCAGGCGATGGCGCTGTACCGCGCGGGCTATCCTTGCCCGCCGGACATGCGCCTCCCTAGCTTCGCCGCGGGGGCGAGCCGCTGGGCACTCAGCGCCGGCGGTGTCCCCGTCCCTCCCCTTCCCACCTCCGACCCAGAGTTCCGCCGCGCCATCCACGAGATGCGCGCCGGAATGCAAAACCCCGAGAACTACCCGCTGACCGGCGTCGACCAGTTCTGGTGGCAGCGGCTGATGGCGCGCCGCACCCGGGAGCTGGAGTCCCTCAACGACAACGGCCCTGTCGAGGGCCGTTTCAACTCGCACGGGCGGCGCCGCTGGTGGAGTGCCCCTGGGAGGACCCTCGACGAGGTTCTCCAGCACATCCACGCCGGCAACCAGCCGCGCCTCGCGATGCCGCCGCCGGAGGCCACCCAGCCGTGGGTGGCGCGGCGGACCGGCGCGTCCTCGTCGTCTGCGACGTCGAGCTCCTCCGCTGGCCACTCCGTTTCCACCTCCCCCCCATTTCTAAACGCCGGACCGGCCGCCCGCAGGCGCAGCGGCGGCGCGCTCCGCATCGGCGAGCCACGCTTCGAACGTGTGGTTCGTCCGAAGAAGGAGGACACCGGCGACGAAGATGAGGCCGAGTGGCCCGACCAAAAGGTCGCGGAGCAGATGTCTCTGGACACGCTGCAGCCGCTCGACCTCGACGCCGCCGCTCAGTGGAGTCTGCGCGACACCACCGAGTCTGAGCTCGCCCTCCAGCGCCGCCTGCTGGCTGAAGCCGAGCAGCGCAAGGCGGCGCGCGAGCGCGAGGAAGCCGCGGCGGCGGCCCTCCTCCGCGTCCCTCCCCCACCGCCGCAGAAGGAGAACGTCTACATCGTTCTCGACGCGGACTCCGACGACGACGACGTGATCCAGCAGGCGCTCGAGGTGAGCAGGTGGGATTGCGGCGGCGGCGACGAGGGACAGGGGGGAAGCAAGCGCCCCGGCGACGCCCCCAGCGACGACGACGACGACGGCGGCGACTACAGCCAGGCGATCGCCGCCAGCCTCGGGCTTAACTAGTTTAGATGTAGTTTAAATTTATCGTACTAGCTTAAATTCGCGCCGAATATGTACGCAGTTTCCGAATTTCAATAAAATCTCGCCTGTTTTCATTTTGCGTTTGTTTGGGCCGGTTCTTGGGCTCGGGACGCGACTGGGAAACGCGCCCCCAGGTTCCAGAATAGCGCCGTTTAGCGCCGCGGCGGCACCAAAACGGCGGCGTGTTTTGGGCCCTGGGGGGGCGCAACGGCTGGAGATGCCCTAAGTACAAATATTATGTACAAGCTCCGACACTTAATTAGGATCGGAGGGAGTAGTACATGTTCACCCAATAGCCCAAGGCCAAACACTAGAGTTCTCAATGCATCAAAGGTATGCAGACAGTGCCTTGAACATCAATACAAAAATATACAAGGTAACCATACAGATCAGCAAAAGTATAGAATAGTCCAGAGAACTTAAAAGAGAACCATACCCATAGGCTCGGAAATCAATATATCAGCTTTCTCTGGAAGTTCGACTTCCTCAACTTTGCCTTTGATGATCTAGTTAGGAAGGGGGCGCACAGTTTCATTGAGTGAAAAAACGGAATACGAAAAGAAAAATATCCACTCCAACTGATATAAAACAAACCGTGATTCGTTGTCCGAGCGACGGGTTGCCAGAAATAAGCCGCTGGGCATGTTCAACCATTTCAGATGCCTCAACTGCATACACATGTTTGGCACCAGCCTGACAATAACGTGAAGAACGACACATATTAAGTTATCGGACATGGAAGTGAAAGAACCCATGAAGAGGTTTAAAACACACCTGTGCAGCAAACAACGAAAGAATACCGCTGCCAGCTCCAACATCAACCACAACCCGGCCCTCGAAGTCGGATCGGTTTTCCATTACAGCAGCATAGTATGTTCCTAGAACGGAAGAGTGTGCACTTGTTATATTTATGCAGAAGGTGGGTTTCATGCTATGTTGGTAACAGAATCAAATAACTGGGTACTTCAATTCAAAATGTAAGTTAAGATTTCTTTACACTCGTATATGATGCAGATTTAGTTGAGTATGTTATTCAACAACAGGAAGAGATACTGACCTGTCCTCACAAAATCTTGCAACATATTTTGCTGATGTAATAGCTGGCCATAGTAGTGGAAATACATTTGTGCAGACGATGCCTCAATTTTTGTATCAAATTTGCTTTTAGGAACCATTATTGATCCATTCTCCAAGGGTTCACCTGGCAGATAAGCAGCAATATAATTAACATAAAAATCTATAGCTGTGTTTCCACCAAAGAAAAAAGAGACATTGAATTTGTGACATCATTTCTGGCGTAAGTTACTAGATGAATAAGTCACTGTTAATTCTCAGTTTCCGTGCAGAACCAAAATCTACCAGGTTTAGATTCGTTTATTAAATCAATGTTATCCTCCAATGGAACTGGGTGTGCAGATAAAGCAATAAAAGGTGCAAGTTCTACGAGTAAAATTGAATAATATATCAACCCAATGTGTTAGTTTCCCTTAAAAAGAACATTGTGTTAGTAAGTATGTAGAATTAAAGGCGCCTGTATGGGAAGCTACTGAGACCTTTATTATGTAGAATTAAAGGAGCTTGTACGGGAAGCTACTGAGACCTTTATTTACTGCAGATTGAGAGATATAACTAATGTAATGTATGAGACTTTAAAAACTGGCACTGAGAATTATGTGAAGCAAGAAATGAAAGAACAAACCAGCTTTTCCACTAATCATTTGTTGTTTCCATCGTTGAAAAGCTAGAGAGAAGGCTTTGCTCTCAGCTTCTGTCCTAAGAACAACCTTTATTGCTCTTGAAAATAATTTCTGCCTCGAAGAATTGAGAGTTAACATGGAGCCATTCAATATGTAATACAAGAAAGTTCTACTGTAACGTATAGCCCAACTTAAAAAATAAATAGACGGTTACACAGCAGGGATCCATCTTTACACCATGTCAAGATAAAAATAAAAAACTTTTCAGAGTTTTATTAGGCTCTATTTCAGGGCTGGAAGCACCTCAGTCCTTTGCAAACAGGAAAGGTGTGTCAAGAGTTGTTTCTTTTATCATACAAATGTGAAGTTATATTAAAGAGGCATACATTTAGAGCAGCCATACTTATATCATAGTAGAGTTTCATCTAGAACTAAGTCACTACTATAAAATAAAATGTGCCAGGAAATAGTGCGTTTGAAAATACAAAATGCAACGCAAACTGCAATATTCAAGTCATTGTACTGAACTAGTATAGTAGTATTTCCATCGAATTCACCAACCCCCACTGAAGCATTTTTACACGAAATCAACTGTTTCTCTACATTGGTATCTCCTACCCTGCATCAACTAGTCCTCAGAACAGAAAATTGGGCGAACTGAGCACCACACATTTACAAATCGGGTACGCCCAACAGAAGCACAAAAGTAACTAAAGCCCAACAAAGCAACCGAAGAGTACCTCCTCCACGCCAGGCTTAGCCTCCGTCTCCCCGCTCACGCACAGCCACTCCGTCCGCCCCAGCTTAAATATCTGCGAGACAAGAGCATTAATCTCCAAACGCATAGCAATGGCAGGCACAACAGCTCCCCAAACCACACGAATTCGAACCGAACACCACACAGCACTCCCGCTGCTCCAACTCTCCCCCAAATCACGGAGATCGCGGCGTGTACCTGCGCGTCGGAGATGTCGATCTCTGTCGCCTGTTCGGCCCCGGTCCTAACAAGGCTGAGGCGTGCCGCGCCGGAGGCGGCGTCCAAGCCGAAGACGGCCTTGCCGCCGCCGCCGCCAGCCTCCTGCGAGGCGGCGGCGGCGTTGACGTCGGAGAAGGAGACGTTGGGGAACATGTCCGAAGACGCCATTGGGTCGGAGAGCTCGGGATCCCGGGGCGGGCTGAGGCTCCGAGCGCCGCGGCGGAGGGGAGGGGCTAGCTAGGGTTTTGGGGTGGGTTCGGGAGCGGGAGGGTGGTGGCTCCCGTCGAGCTGGCTGCTGTCTGTACGCGTGGGAGCACTCAGGTTTTTTACGCCTCGTGCCCTTTTTCATCTGCAGATTTTAATTCTGGCGGAGACGACGCGCCGCCAGGGCCACAGCGGCGCGGTGAATTCGAACTCAGTCTGCACATACGGAGAAGTCCGGGCCCGTGTGTCAGTGCCTCCTGATAGTACTCCTTGTGTACGCCGAGCAGCAAGCTCCGCCGTGTACGGTCGTGAGTTCAGGCTTTAGTGCTCTCCTGGTCCCACGGATCAGTGAGGGCTGATGATTAATTTGTCGTCGGTCACGCGGATCTAGTAACTACAAAATCAGTGCGAGTGGGCTTTTGGGCCACTTGGATTTGTCCTTTTGCAGGCCCAAAAATCCTGGGCCATATCGATGTACTGCTACCGGGTTTCAAATTACTGAAGGCCCTGTTCGGTGAGTGGATTGGAGAGGTTTTCAAGGGATTTTGATTTAGATGTGATTTAATCCTTCTGGGTACATGTCAATCCACTTCAATCCCTAGTGAACCGAACAAGCCCGAAAGTAATTGATGAGCTGGGGCCGAGGTGTCCGTGAGGCTGGAAAATCTATTGTTGATGCGGCGTTGGCAATCGATAATAGGAAGCGGAAGGCTTCCCTCACCTTAGGGTTTTCGTGCTCTCGCCGGCGATGGTGTTGAGGATCTTTCTTCCCGCATTTGTATCAACGATACCGACGAGACTCGGTCTGACTACAAGAGGGTCTTGCACCCTTGCCCGACCTTGGTCTTCGGCGGAGTTCGGAGAGTTGGATCTGATGCGTTAACATGGAAAGAGTCTCGTCGTCGAGGACGGCGGGACAGACTGGTCTGGAGTTGATGAGGGCGGGGTTGGGTCTGAAGGATGATAAGATCGATATGATCTTCGAATCTCAAGATCTGATCCCGGAAGAGGCAACCCGGTGACTGGCTATAGCTCGGGTGCAAACGGAACAAGGATTCGGCCATTACTGGTTTGGGGGAAAATGCGATTTGCATGGGATCTTGCAAGAGATGTTAGGATCTGATCAATAGAGGACAACCTCTTTGATCTCCAGTTCTAGTGTTTAGGAGATTGGGAGAAGGTCACCGGGGGTGGACCTTGGGACTTTAGGGGGAAGAGTGTGATCATCGCACCATATGATGGCTTCTCTAAACCCACCTCGATTGAGTTGAACATGATTAAAATCTTGACTCAGATTCATGACCTCCCTGTGGGTTACCGCAACTTGGTTCCTACATTGGTTGCTAAGGTGGGGCAATTTTTGGCTGAGGAACCCCAATCTCATGATTTTGCTACCAACTTTTTTCGGGCGAGAATTCTGATAGACGTGAGAAAGCAGTTGATCCCGGTGGTATCTTTGGTACGCGAGAAACAACAACAGCTTTTTCGAGTTTAGTTTGAACGTCTTCCTGACTGGTGCCAAGTGTGTGGCATGTTGGGTCATGTTTACAAAGAGCATGGGAGTGGTTTGCACCTTCCATCAGCGTTGATTTTAAAGACCTCTATACTGGCACTGCATGGCGCCCTGAAAGAGATGAAGTTGTCCGTTCGGGAGGCAGAGGTAGGGGTCGAGGCCGCGGGGGACGTGGTGGCAGAGCACCTGATGGTGGGAACAGACGTGTACACCCAGGAAATTTAGATGGGGATGCATCTTTGGAGAAGTACGACGAGGAAGAAGAAGATGATTCTGAGATGGAACAAAGAACAGATGAGCTTGAGGACTTTTCTCGAAAAAGGGCAGCCCTTCCCCCTCCGGAATCCACTCCTTCGGGGTCGTTGTTGGGACAGGTTGGCACTGTGCTAAATCTTTTTGAGAATGGAGGTGTTCGTAGTTCCATGGTGCCCCTAAGCCCTCCTCCAAAGAGGGACCCAAAATGAGTGAAGATGACGGGAAGCAAGGAAGATGAAGAGAGGAATGATGAGAGATCTGTGGGCCTCCAAGGGGGTGCCGCCGGGAGCAATGAGTCTAGCGAGTTGGAACTTGCGGAGCGGGCAACGATGTGATAGTTCATGAGATTCGTGATCTCGCGAATAAATTTGCCCCTGGAGTTTGTATCTTAGAAACCCAAATTAGTAAATTTACAACTGAAGGACTTGCTGGTAGGATAGGTTTTGACCATGGCTACCCATGGGGAGTACGGGTAGGAGTGGTGGCGTCGGAGTTTTTTTGGAACAATGGAGTAAATTTGGATGTTCTTGGTTATTCGTAGTATCATGTTGATCTTCAGGTCGAGGAGGCTGGAAGCGCACCGTGGAGGTTGACTGTTGTATATGGGGAAGCATAAACACATGAAAGATATAAAACATGGGATACAAATAAAAACATATGTGACACAATCCCATTACCTTGACTGTGTATAGGCGACTTCAGCGAAGTTTTGCGGTTTGATGAACATGAGGGGATCTGACATCGTAGTTAAGCCCAAATTCAAGGTTTTGGAGATATGTTGTGATATAGGGGTTAACCTCTTGGGTATCCCGATCTTCACGAATCGACCAAGAACACGAAGAACGAACGATGAACATGAAGAACACAAGGGGAACGAGAGGGGGATCGGGGAGAGAAGATAACTAGCAAGAACTGAAAGACCTGATCTCCCGTCAACTAAGCCGCAACGGCCGCCTACGGAACAATCGATCCAACCGAAGTCACCTTATCGGAAACCACTTCAACACCACATGGTCGGTCCACCATGCTAATAGAACCTCAAGGGTTAGTTTAGATAGATTGGAAAGTCCCTAACCGATTCCCAAGGGGAAAGGATAGGTAACCCGGTGTAATCTTGATACGATCCTAGATACACATCATATGAGTAGCCTTGATACGGTCCTAGATACAAATCATAGTAGTAGCCTCACAAGAGGGGTACAAGAGCAAAGCTCAAATGTCTAAATTCATCTTTGAACCTAGATCTAGCCTGAGGGGTTCCTTTTACAGCCAAGGGAGTAGGTAGGGTGAAAAGAGGAGGTTTTCCCCTCTCTTTGCGCAGCAGCAGGCCAGCCGGCCTGGCCGAGCCTTGAGGCCGGGGTGGGAGAAGCAGTTGGTCGGCCGGCCTGGGGGCGCAGGGGAACCGGCCCGAGGCCAGTCCCTTCGGGTGGGCTCCCGGCCTGGCGCGCGGGAGGGCCGGCCCAAGGCCGGGGTGGAGGCCGGATCCTTGTGTTGGGGGTCCGGCCTGGAGGGGAAGGGGAGCCGGCCTGGCCGGTCTTTGAGGCCATCCTCCCTGTTTTCCTCCTCCCTTCTCCTTCTCTTCTTCGTCTTCTTCGATGCGGTCTTCTCGGACTTCTTCCATAGCTTCTTGGGCATCGTCTTGAGCACGTCCTTGGGCATCTTCTTGGGGCTCCATGGTGGGGTCAAACCTGAGCACGCATAGGGTGGTTCCATGAGGTAGCACACCATTCACCAAGTCATCGAAAGCATAGAGAGAGAGAGAGAGAGGATTGAGTTCACCTTATCATGCATCGCCTTTGCTCGTGTTCTTGTCATGGGTCCAATGGGTGTTGAGCTTGGTGGAATGGGGCGTGCTGCATCATCTCCCCCTCCCCCCTTGAAAAAGAGTTGACCTCGACTCGTGGTCTTCCTCGTCACTTGGATATCCATGGAAGGGAGAGAGATCCTTGATGTTGAAGGAGTTGTGGACAAGGTACTTGGATTGCACTAAGTAGAGCTTGTAGGCGTTGTTGTTGATGTGCTTGATGATCTTGAAAGGTTTTTCACCTCTTGGCTTGAGCTTGGAGTTGCGCTCTTGTGGAAAACGGTCTTTGCACAAGTGTAGCCAAACGAGGTCACCTTCTTGGAACACCATGGGCTTCTTGTTCTTTTTCATAATGGATGCACGATGCTCGGAATGATTCGCAAGTGTAGCTCTTATGGATTCATGGAGCTTATTGATGTGGTCGGTGCACTTGTCAATGTCCATGTTTACTTGCTCTCGTAGGGGCAATGATAGGATGTCGAGAGCGGTGTTGGGGTTGAAGCTGTAGACGATCTCGAAGGGGCTTCTCTTAGTAACTTGGTCAAGTGATCGATTGTAGGCAAACTCGGCATGGGGAATGCATTCCTCCCAATTATTGAGGTTGGGCTTGATCAATGCCCGTAGGAGTGAAGAGAGTGTGCGATTCACCACTTCGGTTTGGCCATCCGTTTGTGGGTGCTAAGCGGTGGAGAATAGGATCTTGACGCCGAGCTTGGCCATCAAAGTCTTCCAAAAGTAGGAGGTGAACTTGACATCTCGATCTAACATAATTGACATGGGAACACCATGTAGACGCACAATTTCCCTGAAAAACAAATTTGCGACATGTGAAGCATCGTCCGTTCGATTGCAAGGAATGAAATGTGTCATCTTAGAGAAACGATCAACAACGACAAAGATTGAATCCATGTTTGTTTTAGTGCGTGGTAGTCTGATGTCTACGCACGCTTCTATTCTTGTAGATAGTGTTGGGCCTCTTAGTGCAGAGGTTTGTAGAACAGCAGCAAGTTTCCCTTAAGTGAATCACCCAAGGTTTATCGAACTCAGGGAGGTAGATGTCAAAGGTATCCCTCTCAAGCAACCCTGCAATTACGATACAAGAAGTCTCTTGTGTCCCCAACACACCTAATACAATTGTCAGTTGTATAGGTGCACTAATTTGGCGAAGAGATAGTGAAATACAAGTAATATGGATGATTATAAGTGATAGTAGCAATCTGAAATAAAAATGGAAGCAAGGAAACATGTAGCAGAACTGATTGTAAATGGTGTTTCAATGCTTAGAAACAATGCCTAGGGATCCTACTTTCACTATTGGACACTCTCAACAATGAAAACATAATTGAATGTATAAATATATCTCTTCACTACACTACTCCGAACCACTCTTCGGTCGGATAACAAACACCAATCCATGCGTAGGGCTGTAACAACACTCCTCAAGTCTGTATTCCCTCTCTAGGGCACCACACGCTGTCACTATGAGCGTCCCAAATTAGTACTAAAAAATGCCACAATTTCATAGGGTCATCCAACACAAGATATAAATATCATGCTATACCACACGGTGCACACTATCACCTTTACACCGTGATCAAAGTGTCTATGGATATCTCATAACAAAACCACTTGAGTAACATAATAGATGAAGAGAAACATCTACTTATTCAACTAGATTACAAAGCTCATGATCACATAAAGATCACACCATGGGAGAGAGAGATGAGACACATAGCTACCGGTAGAGCCCTCGGCTCCGGGGGAGAACTACTCCCTCCTCATCATAGGAGGCAGCAACGGTGACGAAGATGGCGGTGGAGTCGATGGAGATGGCTTCGGAGGAACTTCCCCGTCCCGACAGGGTGCCGAAACAGAGATTTCTGTCCCCCGAAACTTGTCGGCGGCGGCGGCGGAGCTACGGAACTTTTTGTGGAAGGGGGCGGTATCTTTAGGGTTTATGCCTCGGGGGGATAAATAGAAGAAAGGGCGATGTCGGTGGGCGCCTGAGGGGCCCACACCACCTCCCGGCGCGGCCAGAGGTCCAGCCGCACCCAGGCATGGTGTGGGGGCTCCAGGGCCCCCCTCCGGGTCTCCTTTGGACTTCCTTGACCCTCAAGGAATTCTGAGACTTTTGGCTTTTGAATTTTCCAATTCCGAGAATATTTCCAGAACAACTTTTCTGAAACTAAAAACAACAGAAAACAGGAACTGGCTCTGTGGCATCTTGTCAATAGGTTAGTCCGAGAAAATCCATAAAAATGACACAAAGTGTAAGTGAAACATGTAGCATATGGCATGAAAACAACATGGAACGTCAGAAATTAGGGATGCGTTTATGACGTATCATAGTCCTAACACAAAGTCCATGCTAAGGTCACAACAAGGTGCGTGTGGTGTAGGCAATGGTAAGTAAAGACCATGAGGATTGGAAGTGGACTTAACTCGGAGACATGTAGGACATCGCTTGACGAGTCTTTCAACTTGGTGCCTCATCTTAGGCCAATAGTAGTGGTTGGAGAGCATGGCGTAGGTCTTGTCCCTTCCAAAGTGTCCCATGAGACCTCCTTCATGTGATTCCTTCAATAACAACAAACAAAGAAAGGACTCTGGAATACACAATTTGTTAGCCTTAATCAAGAATCCTTTGTGAAGATAGTAGTCATCAAAACCTTGATTGGGCAAGCATTTCTCAAAAATGGGTCCAAAAAAAACATCGGAAGAGTATAAGTCTTTGATCTCATCCAAAACAATCACATTGATTTCAAGGCGGGTAAGAAGACACTCTTTTCTAGACAAAGCATCTGCTAAAACATTCTCTTTAGCTTTCTTGTACTTAATGACATAAGGAAAAGATTCAGTGAATTCTACCCATTTAGCATGTCCTTTGTTCAAATTGGCTTGGCTTTTCAAATATTTCAATGATTCATAATCGGAATGAATGACAAATTCTTTAGGCCAAAGATAGTGTTGACAAACTTCTAAGGCTCGAACCAAAACAAATAGTTCCTTGTCATAAATTGGGTAATTGAGTCCAGCACCATCTAATTTATCACTATGATAAGCAACTTGGACGTCCATTTTGCATAAGAACGCCACCAATGCCTATTCCACTAGTATCACATTCAATCTCAAAAGTTTTCTCAAAATCCGGCAAAACAAGCAAAGGTGCTTCAGTCAAACATTTCTTGAGGGTATTAAAATCTCTTTGTTGAGCATTGCCCCAAACAAACGGTACATCCTTCTTTGTAAGCTCATTTAGAGGGCAAGAAATGGTTGAAAAACCTTAACAAAATGGCGATAGAAATCGGCAAGACCATGAAAACATCGTATCTCACCCACGGAAGTAGGTTTAGGCCAATTTCTAATTGCCTCGACTTTCTTCTCGTCACTTCAATTCCACTAGAGAAAATCACAAAACCCAAGAAAACAAGCTTGTTGGTGCAAAATTTGCATTTGGAAAGATTTGCAAAAAGTTTTGCTTTGCGAAGAGCCAACAAGACTTGAGAAATATGATCAAGGTGATCCTCCAAAGATTTTCTATAGGTATTGTTCCTGCTAGAAATATGATCAAGGTGATCTCTCTTCCATAAAGACCTCATTTTCATGGTTCTCCATATATTGCTGCAAAGCATTGTTAGGAGCAAGGGCAATAGAGGCAAGTTGTTCAACTCTAAAATTCTCATTAGGCAATTCAGATTCATAAGGTGCTCTAGTAAATTTGGAGAAATTGAACTCGGAAGATTTTCCATCAAATTTAGTCAATATCTTCTCCCTCTTACAATCTATAATAGCACCACAAGTGTTCAAGAAATGTCTACCAAAAATAACATGACACGTTTTACTAGCAGCCTTACCCGGCACTAGAAAATCGGTAGGATATTTAGTTTTAACACATAAAACCTCCACATCTCTAACAATACCAATCAGAAAAATAGTTTCTCTATTAGCAAGCTGAATTACCACATCAATATCCTCAAGCTCACAAGAACCAACTTCATGCATAATTTCTTTATAAAGCTCATAAGGAATAGCACTAGAATTTGCACTAATGTCACACGAACCATAATAGGAATGATCACCAATCTTAACAGAAAGCACAGGAACACTAGTTTTCTTAGGTCTATTGGGATGTGAGACAATATTAGAAGCATCCTCACAAAAGACAATATGTTCATCCTCTACATTTCCATAGACAAGGTCTTTCACTATTGCTACAGTAGGTTCAACAGTTATTTGTTCATCAGGTTCAATAGATTTCTTTATGCTCTTGTTAACCACACTAGCCACAGTAGAGTGTTCTTTTACCTTAGCAGGGAAAGGCATTTTCTCAATATAAGGCTCAGGAACAGCAGGATTAACAGCATGCGCTTCTATATTTCTAGCAGGAACAATATCTTTATAAGGTGCATGGTACTTCCTCAATTTTTTTCGGGAATCTCAAGATAGGAGGAAAAGGCTTTAAGACAATTTGCAAAGATTTGAGAATCAAGACCACAAACAGCACTAACATTATAGAAATCATCGGCTCCCATAAAAGATTTAATGCATTCATAATCATAATTTATACCTGACTTTCTACCTTTGTCATTCTCCCATCCTTCAGTGTTTTCTTGAATACGGTCAAGAAGATCCCATTTAGCTTCTTCTTCATACATGTGAATGATCCAGAACAAGAAGCATCCAATAAATCCTTATCATGAAGAGAAAGCCTTGCATAAAAAACTATTGATAACTATATTACTCGGGAGCTCATGAACGATACATTTAAGCATTAATAACTTCATTCGCTATATATTTGATTCCGGTCTTTATGAATCTCACTAGAAGGATAGAATTTAGAATAAAAGAGAGGCACAATTTCCTCCCATCCAATAGACTCACCATTCTTCAGTAATTTAAACCATTCACCGGCTCTATCTTTCAGCGATAAAGAGTAGGCTTTCCTTCTAACTTGATCCATTGTAATAACTGCACACCTGAATAACTCGCATAATTCATGTATAAAGAGCAAATGATCACCGGGATGGACAATCCCATCTCCACAATAGCAGTTATCCATAACACGTCCAACAGTTTCATAGGTATTTTATAAGGATCTAATTCAGAAAATAACATGTCACCTACTACCCTAGCCGTAACGGTAGAAGTACCCCTAAATAGGGAAACAAAAGAATTATTCATAATGAAATAAAGCAGCAGACAGAAATAAAAACAACACTCACAGTAAAAGTTTCTCTTACCAATTCCGCTTACCAATAGCACTTCACTCCCCGGCAACAGCGCCAGAAAATAGTCTTGATGACCCACAAGTATAGGGGGTGTATCGTAGTACTTTCGATAAATAAGAGTGTCGAACCCAACGAGGAGCAGAAGGTGTTGACAAGAAGGTTGGATAGAGAATTCACTGTAAACACTAGCAAACGGGTTTTTGGTGGTTTTGGATATAGCTGATAAATAAAGTGCGAGTAAATAAAAGACAGTAAATATAATTGCAGCGAGTGGCCCAATCCTTTTGAGATCAAAGGACAAGCCGGTTGTTCTACTTATGATTACCAAACGTTCTCGAGGACACATGGGAATTTCGTCAAGTGCTTTCATTTCATAAAGTTGATTAATATTTATTGGTTCGATATGTGTTGTGTGGGTGAACCTATGCTAATGCACCACCAACCTAGGACTAATACATACTTGTGATTATACCCCTCGTAAGAATCCGAAAATACAAGAAAGTAACTAAGATAAATCTAACCACATCTTTAAAACTCTGGGATCCTACACTCCCTTGTGCATTGGTTTCCTAACGGGGGTTTAGGTTTCTGTCACTCCGGCAACCCCACAATTAGTAGCCAAATACACAATGCATCCTCCTAGGCCCATAAAGGTGAAGTATCATGTAGTCGATGTTCACATGACACCACTAGAAGAATAGCACCACAACTTAAATATCAAACCACTAGATATTACTTCAACATAATTCCACTACTAACATCATGGCTTCTCCCATGTCCTCAAGAACTAAACGAACTACTCACGAGACATCATATGGATCATAATCATAGGTGATATAATGGATAATAACAATCTGGTCATAAGGTGTAAACACCGATAAATCTCACAAGCATCAACTACTAACAAGTAATCCATAATCCACATCGGGAGAGATCTAATGAAGAACAACAATAAAGACCACTAATCGTTACAATGGGATGAAGGTGGACGGGGAGGGTGATGGTGCTGGTGGTGATGATGATGACGATGACGATCTTGATGATGCCCGGAGCGATGACTGTGACAATGGCGATGATTCCCCCTCTCCGGGGAGGAATTTCCCCGACATATTTCTCCCTGCCGGAGAGCTTTTCTCTCTATGTTTTTTTTGCCCCGAGGCGGAGGAATATTTCTTCGGTGATGTTCTGGGTCTTAGGGTTCCCTCAGGTTCAAGTACGTGAAAGGGGGCGACCAGAGGTGGGCCAGGGTGACCACACCACCTGGCGGCACGGCCAGGGGGCGCCACCCCATGGTGTGGGCCCCCTGTGGCCCCCCTCCTAGCTTCCCTCCTGTCTAGCTTCCTCCTCGGAACTTCTAAGACTTCTCCGGTATCCCCTTGTTCTTCTGATCTTCTGAAACAGGGTATGTCGATGGTGCTTGTTCCATCAGATTTCTGGTCCCGGTGTTTTTGTTGGGAATATGCCCTAGAGGCAATCATGTATGATGTAATTCCCAATGTATTGATAAAGTTATTAAGTTGTCCTTTGGTTTTAACATCTGATATATGTCATTGAATATGTGATTCGATTGTGGAACTATGTATTCATGTTGTTCATACTAATTGTCCTTGGTCGTTAAGATTGTGCTGGACACACACCCTAGACTAATGTGAGTGTTGGCTGATGACACGGTTCCACTTGTCATGGGCATGGTGATGCCATTCCAACGTTCACGGACTTGGCTAAAGAGTTTAGCAAGTTGGACTGACCCACATTGAGATGCAACGATCAAGTCATCATTTGCATGTCTCAATCAATGTAATCCTTAGACCTGAGGTTGTCGCACAATCCGAGTTGTGGATCACCGACTTAGGTTCTGTCAAACGTTGTTCTGTGACAAGGCAGTTATAAAAGCAGAGTTCGGGTCGAATGAGAAGCAAGCTGCGTGATGTGGATAATCAAGATGGGATTTTGCCCCTCCGAATGGAGAGATATTCTCTGGGCCCTCTCGAGTGATATGATTCAGGAAGCATGGCCATGCGCGACTCAGTTAAGTGTTAACTATGTCTGTTGACTAAGAGTTAGTCAGATGAATCATATATCACGGACCGAGAAGAGAGTTGAGCTATTTAAGGGATGACGATAAATCGCCTATAGTTCGACAAGCTATATCGTGAGGCAAAAGGGACTAAGATGAATATCACATTGAAAGGTATGTCGTCATGACTCAATGGGACTTGGGAGTCAGCACATTCTGCTAGGAGCCGCTACCGATTGATCGATTGAGAGTCGGACTCCAATCGTGTCCAAGTCGCCATGAGCCTGCAGGGTCGCACACTTAAGAGCGGGAGCAATTGTATTGGTCGGGTTGGACCCGAACCGGAAATGGACTGATTTGTGAGTCGGACTCACAGAGGGAATGGGCCACAAGTGTTGTGAAGCCCACTACCATTCGCTATATAAAGAGGGGCGCAGGTTGCCCAGCGGGCACGTTAGTCCCCTCCCATGCGTTGGGAACCCTAGCCCCACTTAGTCCAGCCGTCGCACCGGACCTAGCAGTCCGCCGTCGGAGCTCCTCCTCGTACGTGTGGATACCGGCAGAGGTGTTGTACGTTCAGCACTTCGGTTCCTGGGATTGGATCGTCCGGATCGGATCGTGGGACTCCACTGCACCGACGTGCTTCATCGATAATCCGCAACCGCGCGTCTAGTGATAATCATCGTGGCCTTCTACCTCAGCTAGATCTTGGAAGTACCACGTAGGAATTTTTTTTGTTTATCTCTACGCGTTCCAACAGTGGTATCAGAGCGGTAGCTTCTGGTATTAGGCCCGAGATCCGTACATATGTGATATGTAGTTAGCGTTAGATGTGATCTAGTTGCTGTTTTGGTGGTCGTTCTATGATATAGATCGTTTTTGTACAAGGTTGATTGGATCAATCGTACTCGCGGTTAATGGATGATCTGGTTTCCGTGATCATACTGCTAAGGTCGTGGAACAACTTACCCCTACCGGTCGGTTTCCGCCATCGGGGTATACCGTGACACATAAATCCAGTTGCGGTGATCGAAGATCAAAGAGTTTGATCGAATCGGAATATGGATCAGATTTGGGTAAAATCGTTTTATCCGATGAAGAAATCCATGTTCGGAATGCAGATGAGATCTGCGTTTTCCAAAATCGCCGGGCGCTGCCCGCACCGGCGAGGAGTGCTTCCCCTTCGATCCCCGCCCGCTATCCGGATAGCGGGACCGCCGGCTTTGCCCTGTCGTAGCGCCTTAGATGTCGTTACGAGTTTCACAACGCCGGTAGATATCGTGTCTATGCATAAATTATTTTTGCAGGAAGTTTTGAATGGTATGGCTTATGTGCATGTGATGTGTGTTATGCATACATGATCTGCGTATCATGTTCTTGTCAGCCGGCTGGAGCCTAGGTGTTGTCATCTTATTGTATAACGACCTGCGTGTCGGATTCTCTATGTAATTTCATTTACTAGCTAGTGTAGCTTGTTGGAGAACCCGGGTGACATGCAAGTCGATGTACAAGTCGGCTACATGGAGTAAGATGGCACGCGATAAGAGTTGGCACGAGTCAAGCTTTGTGGAGATGGAGATCACCATAAAGAGAGCCATACCATTTCACATTATAATTGCTTTTATTTGTGTTATTGTTATGTCTCTATTTCCTCTATTTAGATAGTTGGTAGATGTTAATCCCTCAAAGAAGGTCTAGTCGGTCGCCCCGCCAGTGCTGCACCATCACAAGTCGGACATTCTTGGCAGTGGGCTCATAAAATTGAGGTGCTACCAATTCTTTCCGATTAGGTGGGTTTGAGTCGGACTCTTACTGCAGAAGCACTTGGTAATCTAGACAAGTCCATCACAACGGTTGTGGGGCTCGGGGCGAGGTAGGTTGGGAGCCAGGGCATGTGATGTCACCCAACTAACAGGAGTCGTATTGGATACGATTGGCAAGGTGTTGCCTACCTAGATCACTTAACGGCTAGCGGTGATGCTAAAGCTCACTAGTCGGCTTGCTTATTTAGAATCTTGAATCACTTAGCAACCATCGGAGGGGTGTTGGTTCTAGTGGGAGCATAAGTATTAAAGCGTTTAATATGACCGCTCTTTTATGAATACATGTCTTAAGTGTTTTGCATATTTTCTGTTGTAGATCAATGGCACCTAGCAACCTTCCTCAGTTGTCCGCGTTTGCGTTGAGGTCAATCCTAGAGAAAGATAAGCTTAATGAAACTAATTTCACCAACTGGTATCGTAATCTGAGGATAGTCCTCAAGCATGACAAGAAAGAACATGTTCTAGAAACTCCATTTCCAGACGAGCCAGATGACTATGCGATTGTCGCTGTCATGAATGCCTACCGTAAGACTAGAGATGAGTCTACGGAAATTAGCTGTCTTATGCTTGCACACATAGAACCGGACCTGCAGCAGCAGTTCGAGAATGTTGAGGCCTACGATATGATCGAAAGCCTCAAAAGTATGTTCCAGGCTCAGGCAAAGACCGAGAGGTATCAAGTCTCTCAAGCTTTGATGGGCTGTAAGCTGAAAGACGGTGATCCAGTGAGTCCGCATGTAATCAAGATGATTGGTTACGTACAGTCTCTGGATCGGCTGGGCTTCCCAATTAACGAAGAGTTCGCTACTGATATAATTCTGAACTCTCTTCCTAGTGCGTATGGCCCGTTCATCTCGAACTACCTGTCGAGACATCGTAGTAGTTTTCATAGACGGGGGTGCCATGAGACTACGGTAGAGACGTGGGGTAACGGGATCGCGTAGTGAATACAAAACACATGATTTACCCAGGTTCGGTACGTCGCGACAGTACGACGTGCCTACTCCTGCACTTCTCACTAATCAGGACTAAAGCCTGTAAACAGGGTTACAATGTGAGGGTTTAGATCTAAGCTACTCGACGAGGATGAGCTTCTCGGCGAGTTGGCGTAGAGCTTCTCTGTTATTCGTTCCCTTGTTTAATCTATCTCCCGTCCGGCTTTATATAATAGCCGGATTAGGGCTTACAAAATAGGAAACCTAGAGGACTACGATAACTTGTAACTTGGAAAGCAACGAATCCGTCTTCTCCTCCAAGCCAGATCACCTGGGCCGTGATCCGGGTTCTTCTAGAATCCAGCTTCTGTTCGTCGGGTTACTGGGCCGCCTAATGGGCCTGAGCCCACTACCACTTAGGCCACCCTGGTAATCCGGCACTTTATCTACCATCTTCTATACCCCTATTTGGTATATATCCGACAGTAGCCCCCAAGAAGGATTAAAACTCTGATTCTCCGTCTTTCGCCAAATATACTTTGTCCGAGAAATATTGATTCAGCAGTCTTGATTCTTCTTATTCTTCTTTTGAAAGAGATGGTAACATTAAACTCGGAATCCTGAAAATCCGGCTTTTCTCTCACGATCCTTCGCGGAAAAGGAACTCCTTACGTCAGCGCCTAAATCATGCTGACGCAAGGGACGTTTGGGTTTCACGCGGGAAACCCTGCAACGTATCTCTGACAGATTCTCACGGGAAACGAGGACATAGTCATTATTTCCCTGTCGTTTTATTTCCCGGATTTTCCGGCGAGTGACACGCGTTAAACATCCAACGGTCAAATAGCCGTTGGCACGTATCTTGACGGATTTCTAGCTATAAATAGCCATCCTCGTCCTCATCAAAAATCTTCCGCACTCCTCACTGTCCACGCCATTGACGCGAACGAGCTCTTCGAGCGAAGCACTGTCCCGAGCGCACCTAGCCTCCAAAGCACACCGGAACGTAACGCGCCGCCAGGAAATGGCAGCCTCACCGTCCTCGCCCACTCGCGCCGCCATCGACGACCTTATCGGTGACCTAGATCCACAGCTAGGGTCACCCAAGCACGCCAGCGACGAGCCGGAGAAAACCGCGGCCTTCGCGGCAGGCGGAGAGAACCTTTCCGCCGCCGCGGACGTTGCGGGCGCGAGCTCCGCAGCTTCCCCGCCGTTTGCCCCTGAAACGGCGGAGGAAAATATCCAGCTCCTCGGCGACGAGCTCGCCGCCGCGGAAGCTGCCGCCTCCGCCACCGCCGGAGCGGATGAAGAGGCGGAATCTGCAGGCAATTGGATTGCCTGCAGCATTCCTCCGGCTCTCCTTCCAAACATGGAAAAGGAGGGCCTGGTCCTTAAGGGGAAATGGCGTCTTCCTGAGGACGAGAACGAACCAACGCCGAAAGACGGCGAAAGAGTTCTCCTCTCCTCCCATCTTCTTCGAGGTATGTGTCGCACCCGGACTTCTAGAGGATACTCACAGTCCGCTAAACAGTAGAAAAATGGCTTACGGGGCATACCGGCACCCGCATCTCAATATGAGCAGGCCAACACGTAAACGTGTGACAACCATTTTCTACTATCCATCGTCTGCGTAAACCATCCCATAGAAATCCGACTACTTCCATTGACGTACTTCATAACATACATACATAGTATGTCAACGCATTTGAACAAGCGATATCACAACATATCTCCAAGACACAAAAGATTGAAATAAATTGCAAATGGCTCTCACTAGAGCAGAGATAGCAAATACAATCATACAGAGGACACATGTCCCAACAATTCATCATTACATCACAGCGGAAGCATCCAAAGTGTTTGAGTACAGACAAGATCCAAATAGGCCTAAGAGGCCGGAAACGAAAAGACGGAGCCCATCCACGATGTCTCGGATCCTGCCCAGGTCCGCTACCTACTCGTCCGCAGCCTCGTCAAACTCCACGTAGTAGCCGTCACGGGGATCCTCGTAAGCGTAGTCTGCGGAAACCACAGCCCCAAAGGGGTCAGCACATAAACGTACTGGCAAGCAAGACTCACAGTTCACCAAAGTGTAACCCGTCAACACCAAACACATATGCCTTGGGTTCAACGGAAGAAAGGGGAATACAAAAGATGCTGCAACTGGCTTCACTAACCATCTACGGAAACAAGCTATAACTTCCGGCTATCAGAAAGGGGATAAGATAGCGTATCGTAACCAACTATAAGTGACCACCAAACAAACCCATCCTGGATCTCGCCCTTATCCAAAGAAGCAATCCGAGGATAACTCACACAGTTGGATTAATGATGGGTCAAGTTGTTGTGTCAATAAGCCTATTACTAGCCAAGTTATCATTAGTTAGGTGTAAGTTGTTCTGAGTGCTTGTTAGCCAGTACTTTCACCAAGTCAACCATAACCGCGGAAAACACGGCTTCTCGAGAAGATTTATCCCTGCAGGGGTGCACCAATTTAGCCGTACACGTAAGAATAACCCGCCAGATGGAAGGGCCCTTCCACCAAGCGGGGCACTCAACACAACTCAACTCTTCTTCGCATCAAGCCCAAAGCACCACGTGCTGTGCGTGCGCGGCTAATCGAGCCCCACGAAGAAAAGGGGACCCTCATAGCACTGGAAGACCACGCCGCCCTAAATGCCGACTACAAAAGTTCCACCCTGGCCTCGGGTTCGTACCTGCATATGCGTGCATCAAATGGAAAGCCCGAACTAAGTGTGGCGATTTGGACGAGATGCGAATCGAATCAAATTGAGGGGGGCGCCCATACACGCTTCCCACATGCGGATAGTGCGCTCATCATAGATCAGTAGACAAGACCCTTTTCCTATTAGGGTCAACACTAGCAGGCCTCAAAACCACGTCGGGCCTCCTGCCGGTGCCTTATCAGCAAATTATTATTACCTCAAGATTAACAGGTTGTTGTTTAACATCGAGCCCCAGAACATAATAGAAATATGATAACAGAAAGTAACGGGTAACAGACTCGAGCAAAAACAAGCCTAAGCATGCTAGTAAGACACGGGCTCAACCAACGGGGTTATAGGAGTGGAGTTGAGGCAATATCAGGGTTAAAGGATACATGTGATAGGTTCGTAACAGAAACCACTATTCATATGGCTAGCCGAAATAGACAACGGAAAGTATCGGTAACCAATGTTGAAAGGAACACAGTGGTTCATGTGAGTGATAACTTGCCTGCAAACTCAGCAGCCTGGTACTGAGCTAGATCCTCAGAAGGGATGTCGTAAGTATCGTCTGTCTCAATGTCGTCGTCTATCCGAGAAGAAGCAAACAAACAATGCAGAAAGATAAACAATCAATAAAATGGCATAGTGCACAATCATGGGATGATGCATGTCAATTTAAGGGATGCATCAAAATAATCTAGTTGACATGGTAACACAATTTAAATGGACACATATGCAATTTTGAGTTGAATATGAAAAGGTCCATGAATTATGGTTGGAATATTTGTTTTTCAACTAATCAACAGGTGATAGTGGATTAGTATGATGCATGGATGAGGAAAACAACAAAATAACAACAATAGAATCAATTGGAAATAAGGTTTACCAATTTAGAAAGTTATTTATCAAGTTAGGGAATTTTTGGTTTCTTAAAGGTGTCACACAAGCATTTGTTGTTTTCAGCAATTTAAATTGTTCAAAACAGATAACAAAATTCATATTTGAAAAGAACACAAAATTTTAGGTGGATTACATGTTTCAATTGTTGAAAAAGGAATTAGGATGAATTTATTATGACTTAAACAAGATTAAACAAGCTTTAAATGAATTTAAAACAAGTTTGAATATTATTTGAATTTTATTTGTTCCAAACATAAATTCAAATTCATATTTGAAAAGTTTATACTTTTCTAGTTTGAAAACATATTTTACATGTTCAAAATAATTTAATTTGAGCAAGTTATGAATTAAGCAATTTTAAATGATTTAAACAAGGTTTAAATTATTTAAGCTATTATAATTATTCAAATCATGAAACAAAATTTATATTTTAAAATGTGGTTTGAAATAGCATGGAAAACATATTTTATTTTCATTATTTGGATTAAGTATGAATTAGTTATGGATTTTATCATATTACAAATGAATTGTTTGAATTCAAATTTGGAATGCATTTGAATTAGTCAAAACAGAAAACAAATGCCATAAATAGATAGAGAATTAAATTTGGGGCAGTGCACATATTTTATTTTTATTATTTGGGTTTATAAAATAAAAGTTATTAGCATTTTAAATTAGAGGACCAATCTGTAATTAGTAAGGACCTAAACTGAAAAAAGAAAAGGATAAAATCCTTTTGCACCGTGCAGCTAACTACCCCAGGGCACTGCCAGTGGGCCCTGGGCCAGCGTGTGCTTGCGTGGCAACAGTGTGGCTGACAGAGGGGGCCACCCTGTCAGCGCTGCGCGAAAAAAGGTTGGATTATTCCCGTGCGGGAGGGGGACTCGAACCCTGGCCTCCCCGCACACGCGCACTGCCTGCTACCACTGCGGTGGTGATCTTTTGCTTGTCAATACACCACGCGCGAACAGGTTAAGGTTCAGATCGCGAATCTGAATTTTTAACTGACGAAAGATCGCACCTGTCTGAACCTGACGGAAACGCGCGGTGGCCGGCGGCGAGCTACGCGCGGTGGATGGATGCGGTGCGTGCTGGTGTTGCGTGTGGGGGTGCACGGATACGTTGAGTGCGTGTGCGTGCTCGAGGACAGAGAGGAGGAGAAGCACGGATGCTCACCGGCGGCTGTAGTCGAGCAGAGGCTCGGGGTAGCTCGACGGCAGCGACAGCGACGTGATCGTGGACGGCGGCGTGGATCCAGGAGGTCTCCGGTCTCGAGGAGATGTCGTCGAGGGAGAGGGAACCACGGCGGTCTGGTTCCCGTAGTTAGGAGGGATGGTGGCGCACGGGAACGGCGGCGGCGTCCATGGATTCAGTCGGTGTAGCTCCGGTGAGATTAGGTGGTTGCAGAGAGAGGAAAATTCCGGCGAGAGGGAGAGGGAAACGGCGGCGGAGCGAGGGGAGAAGGGAGTAGAGGTCTAGGGCTCGAGGGAACCCTAGGGGGGTAGATATAGGGGCTAGGGTGGCGCATCGGCCGTCGGCGCGGGCTGCTGCCGCCGTGGCATAGCTAGGATGCTTGCCATACGTGAAACAGAAGGAGGGGGAGGAGATCAAACCGGTACCGGGCCAGCGCGGAAGGAAAAAGAAGTGGGCTGGGCTGCCCACTACCCCTGGCGCCCGTTTTTTATTTTTTTAAATTTTTTCTCCTCTGTTTTTTTTTGCAGGAAATGGAATAGGAAGAAAAATGGGGTTTATAAGTTAGTAAAATTTTTAGAAAAAATAGGGTGAGTTATTTAGGTCATCAACAAGCACTTGCCACTTTCTGTTTTCCAAAATTTCAAAAATAACTTGCTGTTTTGCCAATTGGTTCAAATTTGAAAGAATTTGATAATTAAGTGATTATTAGTGAAAGCAATATTTTTAATAGGGTGGACCCTATTGTTTAATTAGAACAAATAGATTAGAATTGTTTGGTACTTTTCATAGTTTGAGATTGGGTGTTGTTTGGTGATTTGATTTGAATTTGAATGCAATTGGAATTAATTGATTGATTAAAAGCCACCATTTTAATAGTTGAATTTTATGGATTAATTGGAAACAAAAGGTTGTTTCTATTTGAACTTTTTATTTAAAAGGTTGTAACAGAGCAAGTATGAAATAAAGCATTTGAAATGGCTTGAATTTCAATTGTGAAAACAGAGAAAAACAGATGCAAACCAAATGAAAACAAAGTAAAGCAAATGCAAACAATTCAATGAGCATGATGACATGATGCAAAACTTTAATTAAACAAGAAATCAAACATCCTAGGGGTGGTTTTCATACTTGGGATGTTACAAAACGCCCCCCCTTGAAGGAATCGCGCCCCGAGATTCCTACTGAGAAAGGAATAGGTCCGGATACTTCTTGCGAAGATCCTCTTCGGTCTCCCTCGTTGCCTCTTTATCGGAATGATGCGACCACTGCACTTTCAAGAACTTGGTTCTCTTGTTGCGAGTCTTACGCTCGGTCTCATCGAGAATTCGAACAGGGTGCTCCTCATAAGATAGATCATCTTGCAGTTCAATGGAATCATGATCAACTGCACGATCTGGATCTTTGAAACACCTCTTGAGCTGTGACACGTGAAACACATCGTGCACCTTGGACAGTTTTTCTGGAAGTTCAAGACGATAGGCATTTTCCGCACGCCTTGAGAGAATGTTGAAAGGACCAATGTATCTTGGTGCAAGCTTTCCTTTCACACCAAAACGATGAGTTCCTCTGAGGGGAGTTACACGGAGATATGCCTTGTCACCAGGTGCATAGATCATATCCCTGTGCTTGCTGTCATAGTAGCTTTTCTGACGAGACTGAGCAATCTTGAGATTGTCACGAATGAGGCGAACTTTCTCTTCGGCTTCCTTAACAATGTCGGGGCCTAAGAGTGAACGTTCACCAGCTCCAGACCAATTGATTGGACTCCTGCATCTGCGGCCATAGAGTGCTTCAAATGGTGCCATGCCTAGGCTTGCCTGGAAGCTGTTGTTGTAAGAGAATTCAGCATATGGAAGACAATCCTCCCATTTCATGCCAAAGGAGAGACCACATGCTCTGAGCATATCCTCGAGAATCTGATTGACTCTTTCGACTTGCCCTTGAGACTGAGGGAGATAAGCTGTGCTGAACAGAAGTTTGGTGCCCAATGCTTCTTGAAAGCTTTTCCAGAAATGAGAAGTGAATATGCTTCCACGGTCTGAGCTTATTTCCAATGGAACACCATGAAGAGGAACAATATTTGCTGTGTATAGCTCTGCTAACTGGCTAGCTGAGATTGTTTCTTTGACAGGAAAGAAGTGAGCTACTTTAGTGAGACGATCAATGACAACGAAGATTGCATCGTTGCCCTTCTTGGACTTTGGAAAACCAGTGACGAAGTCCATTTCAATCATGTCCCACTTCCACTCAGGAATTTTCAGAGGTTGGAGTAGACCGGCTGTTTTCTGATGGACTGCCTTAACACGTTGACAAACGTCGCATTCAGAAATGTATTGAGCAATTTCACGTTTCATGCGAGGCCACCAATATAGTGTCTTGAGATCCTGGTACATCTTTGTACTTCCAGGGTGTATGGAGAGAGGAGTTTCATGAGCCTCCTTGAGAATGACATCTTTGAGACTTTGAACTTGAGGAACTGCAATGCGTCCTTCGAAGAACACAGTTCCCTTGTCATCAATTGAGAAGGACTTAAATTTCTCCTTGCCTTCTTTGATATGCTCTACCATCTTCTTGATTTCAGCATCACGAAGTTGTTCAGAACGAATCTTGTCCTCGAGAGTTGGGATGGCTGTCAAGTTTGCAAGATAGCCTTGAGGAACAAGACTAAGGTTCAGCTTCTGGAATTCTTCATGAAGAGGAGGTTGGCTTTCCATGATCATGAGATTATTGCAATATGACTTGCGACTGAGAGCATCGGCCATAACATTAGCCTTGCCTAGAGTGTAAGAAATGGTAAGATCAAAGTCTTTGATCTTTTAAATCCATCTCCTTTGTCTGAGGTTTAGATCTGGTTGAGTGAAGATGTATTTCAGACTCTTATGATCGGAAAAGATTTCAGTGTGATTACCCAACAAGTATTGTCTCCATTTCTTGAGGGCAAACACAACTGCTGCAAGTTCAAGGTCATGAGTGGGATAATTGAGCTCATGTGCGTTCAATTGACGTGAAGCATAAGCCACAACTTGACGTTCTTGCATAAGAACTGCACCTAGACCTTGGAGAGAAGCATCATAGAATATCTGGAAAGGTTTGGTAGGATCTGGGCCAACCAGAACTGGTGTAGAAGTGAGTTTAGTCTTCAGGAGATTGAAACTCTCATCACATTGTGGAGACCAAACGAACTTCTTGTCCTTCTTTGTGAGATCAGTGAGAGGTTTGGCAATCTTAGAAAAGTTTTGGACGAAACGACGGCAATAGCTAGCCAAGCCAAGAAAACTTCTTACTTGCTTCACCGTCTTTGGAGGTTTCCAATCAACAATTGCTTTAACCTTTTCTGGATCAATGGCTATGCCCTTGGCTGAGACGACATGACCAAGGTAAGCAACTTCTGAAATCCAGAACTCACATTTGGAGAACTTGGCATAAAGACGATGCTCTCGAAGCTTCATGAGGGTTAGACGAAGATGTTCTCCATGCTCTTCCTCAGATTTTGAGTAGACCAGAATGTCATCAAGATATACCACAACGAACTTGTCGAGGTATTCGTGGAATACAGAATTCATGAGTCTAGAGAACGTCGCCGGTGCATTGGTGAGACCAAAGGACATGACGGTGTATTCATATAGACCGTATCGAGTGGCGAAAGCTGTTTTTGGAATATCTTCCTTTCTGATCTTTATTTGATGGTAACCCATCCTGTCGTGGTGGTGTCACGGCAGATGCCATGGGATGGCTAAAGATGTGGGGACGAAGGACGCTGGAGGTGCTCGGGGAGGGATCACGCGACGAGTAGCCGCGTGAGGTACGACGTAAACACCGCAAACAACACGATCTACCCAGGTTCAGGGCCCTCGTGAGGAGGTAACACCCCTACTCCTGCCTTTCTTTGTGTATTTTGGTTTCTCACCGAGTAGCCACAGTACAAGGTTCTTGCTACCGAGTAGCCACTCTCCTCTAGATGATGAACTAGGTCAAGAACTAGGGTTCCAGTATGCGATGCCTCACGCAGGAGGCGGCGGGGCACCTTATATACATGGTGCCCAGCCGGATACGTCCAAACATGGACAAGTGTCGACATAGTGTGCACATCGTCCTTCTTCCGGGTTCCCGCTGACAGCTTTGGTTCCTAACCTTGGCTTCATCTGGAAAGTCGTTGGGCAAAACAAGGGGACAGACTGGTATCACTGTACCTAAGCACAGAGTAGGCCCCCCTTATCCTGCCACGGCCTGCTTCCATGCTGTCACTGTCAGGCAGGCCGGTCCCAGATGAACAGTAGTTCGAATGCTGCCAAGTACGGACCCAGGATACGCGGGATCCTGTGTCAGAACGGCTCCTTTGACTTTCTGGCCCGAGTAGGTTCCCGCCAATTGTTCCCGCCAATTGTACTCGGGCCAACTCTTCTACTCGAACATAGAGAACTTGAATGATTCTTCCTTCTGGTCATCTTGAGGTGAGACCGAGTAGCAGTCGACCGGGTAGCGAGTACCGGGTAGTCGGCTACTCGACCAAACCTCTCTTCTGTAAGACGCCTTTACCACTTGTCTTTACCCTACTCGGGGGTAACCCCCCGACAGCAGTCCCCGAAGCTGGTTGAGTCTTGCGAACTCGTTCACTAGGCTCTGCCAGCTTAAAACCAATCTTTGCCACATAGCCCTTGAACCTCAAGATGCCGAGTAGAGCCTCCGAGTAGCTCTCTGAATAATACCTTAAGTTTCCCCTCCTCTGCATGGCAGATGACTTCTACTCTGCGACCGAGTAAAAAGACTTGGAGAATTTTCTTGAATCGAGCCTCTGCGGCGCAGAGCACGATCTAGCCCTTCGCACAGCAACTGAACACGTGTCAAGCATCTGTGACCCCGTCGTTTCGCTGCCCACGACACGACGTGCCACGTGCCCGGTTTCCAGGCAGTGGGCCCACCCACTCGTCACGTCCCATCAAGAGTAATAACTGGCCACGATTTGGTGGTAGGATCAATTGCGGCCGTTACGCGCGCATCCCGCGCTTGTGTGCGTTTCCAGCCGGCCACAGATCCCACCACACACCACGATCGATCCCACTTCCCCTGATGGTAACGGTAACCGCGGAAAGGATATAAATACCCCCGCCGGTAACTTCCTTTTCCCCTCCCTTCACACTATTCCTCTTTCATCCTCTGTTCTTCTCCGCCACCGAGCTCTCCGCCGCCGCGCAATCTTTCGCGCCGCCGCGGACTCACTTCACCCAACCAACTCCTTTCGATTTCTTCCACCGCTCCCACTTGCAACCATGTCTCGCGCCGGTTGGGCCGGCTCGGTCGTCACCGCTGAAGATTGCGCCTGGCTTGTGAACACCCGGAGAGTTCCTCCCGGTGTGGAGTGCCGGGCGCCTGACGGCGAACTCGCGCCAACCCCGTGGGAGGGTGAGCACGTTGTGTTCATATCGCATTTCGAGCGCGGCTTCGGATTGCCGGCTTCCGACTTCCTCCGCAAGTTCTTGGACCACTTCGGCCTTCAGATGCACCATCTGCCACCCAACGCCGTCGTCTTCCTCGCCTACCACGCCGTGGTGTGCGAGGCCTTCCTCGGCATCCATCCGACGACGGATACCTGGCTGAGGTACTTTCACCTCCGCCAGCAGACCACCGGGAAGAAGGACAGCGCGGGCGTTGGCCGCGCCACCGACACCGGTTGCGCCATGATGGTGCAACGGGCGGGGACCAACCACCCCCGTATCAAGGGGTTGGACTCCGTCCGAATGTGGCAGAATATGTCAAGAACATTCCCGCCGCGAAGGGAGCAAAGGTAAGTGACCGAATCAACTTGCCTGCTTGGAGCACTCGTGCTCCGACCGGGATGAATTGGAAGGAGAAACCCGCCAACGACGACAACGCCATCGAGATAGAGAACAGGCTTGGTTGGCTGAAAGACCAAGGCCTCAAGAATGATGATCCGGTGGCTTGCTGGATCAAGAATCGAGTGCTGCCTCTGCAGGAGTGCTGCCATCTCATGTGCTACATGGGAGGCCCCCGTGACTGCACCAGGACCACCACCATCGAGCTCGACAACATTGATGTCCCTGCGCACGCAAGGACCATCCTGATGACGAGCCTCGGCGACCACTGGCAGTATGGGTTCGTCCCATACAGCCGCACGAAGCCAATTGAGTGGGTGAGTCCTTCTTACTCTGTTCTCTGCATATGCCTTCCGAGTAGATAACTCCGACTAGCAATTGCTCTCTGTACCGAGTAGGATACTTAGTCGAATAGCCTAGGCTTAATATGCTTTGTGCCTGCACGCCTTGCCGGGTAGCCTACTCGGGAACAACTCTTAGGCTTAGTATGCTTAATACCTGCACGCCTTTCCGAGTGGGATATTAACAATCATGCTTAGGCTAAGTATGCTTCGTGTTTGCACGCCTATCCGAGTAGAATACTCTCCTGCTGCTCGGCTAACCTGCGATTCTTCTTTGTTCTTCAGACCCTCAATCGCCAACGTATGGAGAGCTGCGAACGTTTCGAAGGCAACTGGTCTGCCGATCGTGAGGAGGACGACGTGCCCTCCTTCGATGCCGCAGATCAAATCAACCTTGCACACTCCCCCACAATGGAGAAGCGCGACGCCGAATCATCTCTTCGCGATTGGTCCGAGGACGAATTCGAAGGTAATTGCGTACTCATTCTGCTTGTTTCCGAGAAGTTCCAATCCATCGTTTTCTGTTTCTGATCCGCTTCTCTTTTCTTTTGAATTCATAGACGATGTTGCCGAGGAGAATGATGGTGAGGATGAAGATGAGAACAAGGGCGATACGGCCCTTGTCGTCAAGCCTCTGTTCGTTGCCGCTCCTGACACTCGCAAACGTACTGGCAGTGGCGCCCAAGAGCCTCCAGCCAAGAAGAAGAGGCCAGCCGAGAAGAAGGCGACCAAGGCGGTCGCGAAGAGACCAAGGCGGAAGCTCGCCTCCACCAGCGCGTAAGTTTCTTCTCTGTTGTCTTTCTTCTCGCATTGTACTATTTCCCCAATCCTCTTCTAATTTCTGAATTCCTTTTTCTCCGCAGACCTCCCATGGACGCGAACGCTGCTCTCGCGCCTGACCAGGCTAAGAAGCCAGCAGCACCGCTTATCAACCTCGATGATGACGAGGATGAGGCTGCCAATGCACAGAGCACCGATGCTCGAGGGGCAGATTCGGAGCAGCAGTCCCGTGCGAAGTCAGCAGCACAGGACACTGCTGCACATCAGGAAAGACTCCCTTCTCCTCCGGCCAATACTGCCGAGGAGACTCAAGACGAAGAGATGCAGGACAACACCGCCCTTGAGCGGCCAGAAGCTGAACAAGAGCAGCCAAACACAGGAGCTGCTGACCAAGTGAACCCCGCTGCCGAGCAGCGGGTAGAAGACGCCACCGCCACGGATGCCACTATGACAGACGCCTACCCACTAAGTGACGTGCCGACGGGCGCCACACCAAGTAGCGCCCAGCCAGATGCTGCACAAGGTGACGGTTCCGTGGCTCCACCCGTTGTTCAAGGCACTACACCGCCAGTTTCCTCCTTGGTGCCACAGAACAATGACACAGCTAGCCCTCCTGCCGGGCGAGTAGCCAGGCAACAGGCCCTAGATGCCCTGAAGGAGGCAGTCGAGAGGAGAACTGTCGAGAAAGAAGCTGACGAGAAAGCAGAAGCCGAGAAGGGAACTGCCGAGAAGGAAGCCGCCGAGAAGGCGAAGGCCAAGGCTGAAGGAAAGAAGGCCAAGGAATCCGAGAAGCAGCGAGCCGAGAAAGAGAAAGCGAAGAAACAAGCCAGAGATCAGATGCCACCTCCGACCTCGACTGGACAGTTGGTTATTCGCGCGTCCGGCCCGGTTGCTACTGCTACCTCCGCCGCTCTTGCTGCTGCTGGTCAGCCTTGCTTCCCGGACTACATGGTGCAGGTTAGTCAACAAAACCAGATCGGCTTCTCTCCCCAGGATAAACAACTTGCCCTTCAGAAGGGAAGGAAAGCCGTAGCTGTGAACTCCCCTCCCCCGGCTCCAAACCAGAACAAGTCCGTCACTATTGCTTCTCGGGGAGTCCAGGATCCAGCGATAACCTCACGGAGCCTTGAGCAGGTACTTGACACCATTGGCTTCATCGACGCCAAGTGGGACAGCAAGGTTCTCGGCACGGACAATTGGCATGGCCTTGGGTTGGGCGCAATCGATCACATGCGCGTTGAGTGGAACAAGGTGGATTTGGGTTACAAACCCATGACTGTCTCCACCGAGACTGCCACTCTCGCCGCCAAGATGTTCCTGCACCGCAAGAACGCCGAGGACATCGAGCAGGCTTATGCGGTAAGTCTTACTTGCTCTTTCCGAGTTGAATTTTTCTTCTCTCCTGTTCATCTTCATTTTCCTTTACTCTCACCCAGTCCCCGAGATTCTGGCCGAGTAGACGGATACTCTCCGAGTAGCCTCCTACTCGGGTTGAATCTCCACTTCTTTGCCTAACTTGCTTTCTTCCCGCTTCTCAGGATAGCGTTCTGAAACGTACCAATTTGTATCGTGTGCTCCTCTGGAATCATGCTATCGCCAGGAGGCGAATTGTTGCCCTGGAAAAGGAGAAGGCAGCTGCGGAGGCAACGAGCAAGAATGCTAATGATAGCACTCAGCAGCTGGCCGAAGTAAAAGGTACGTGTTTAGCTGCGCGGTTGCTGCGTTTTATGTTTACGCCCGCTTCTGCTTTCTTTTGCGCTAACCATTCCTACTCTGCAGATAACCTAAAGGCTTTAGCTGAGGAGCACGAGAAATGCCGTGCGTTTGTGGAGGACGCCGAGGCCACCATCAAAAGATTAGAAGGTGAGTTGTCGTTTACTCGGTTTGCCTCTTGTTTCTTTTGCTGCTCTGCTTCTCTGCTAACCTTGTCTGGCTCTTCGCAGAAGATCATAAATTGTTCGTTGAAGCTCACCAAGACTGCGTCAAACCAGAAGAAGTGCAGCAGCAATTGTCCAACCAGGCCGTGGAGCTGGTAAAAGAGCACACTTCGGAGGTTGAGAAGCTGCAACTCCAACTGCAGAAGGCACTGCAGGATGCTGTCACGCTCGGTGAGGAGAGGGACCGAGTTATCGCCGAGAAGGCCAAGGCTGAGACAACCTTCAGAGCCAAGGAGAAGGCCCTTGAGCAGGAATGCGAGACGCTGAAGAAGTCCAACGCTGGGCTCTTTGCTCAAATGAATACTCTGCGCCAGGTCCAAGAGAGGCACATATCCAATGAAGAATCCTGGAGGACCCAGCTGCAGGAGCTGCGCCACGAACTGAATAGTAAGTCTTTCTACTTTCTGCATCTTTCCTTCTCGGTCTTACTTCTTCTCGGTTCTTCCTCTTCCCGGTTCTTCTCTTCTCTGATTCTGAATCTCTCACTTGCTGTTGCAGAAATTTTTCCTGACATCGTTTCCTCTTGCGCGCCTGCTGTGGCCAAGGCCCAAGCAGTTCGCCTTGAGAAGGGCGAAGCAGCTGATACCAGGGCTGAAATTGAGGACAGCCTGCTGGTGATGCGGGGCCAGTTTGAACGCCTAGCCGGTGTGGGCACCGATTTCGTGCGCGTTGCCTTCATGCTGCACAAGCTGTTCTGGCCAGAGGACTCTCCCCCGACAACCATCTTAGGCCTTGCCCTCAAGCTGCAGAATGTGAAAGCCGAGCTGAAGAAGTGGCGCGCCTCGGGAGCTCGGGCAGGTGCTGACTTAATGCTCCTCTGCGTCGCCTCATGGTATGAGAATCTGAATATGGAAATCATCCGTGGGAAGCGCGATAAGTCCAAGTGGGAGATAGACCCCAGCTGCGTGGCCGCGCGCAAGTTGATTGCGTACGAGGTCGCGGAGTGCGCTGAGACGGATGTCTTCATCGACGGCCTCCCCGAGCCCGACACCGAAGTGGAGGAGGGCGAGGAAGATGATGAGGAGGCAGACTCTGATCTGGAGTCGGGTTTCTTCGACTCCCCCAGGAGCAAGGCCGGGAAGGGGAAAAATGTCGCCGTCGCGAGTAGCGATGAGGAGGCCGAGCACATCGACACCGCCGCACTCGAATTCGGCACCTCATCAGGAGCTGCTCTCGACGACACGGTCCGCCCCCCTGGCCAAGTCTCTGGCTCTTCTTCTGCCGCAGGGCCCATCTCGGCGGCCACGGCCACTTCTGAACAGGTTGCCACCGAGCACGACGTCGAGATGGAGGAGTCCGCCACCGTCCAGTCGGAGGCGGATGCCACCCATGCCAGCGCCAACGAGGAACCCGCAAGGACAACTGCCACCAACTCGGAAGCAGAGGCAACCAGGACCACCACAGAAGATGCAGCAGCCAATGCCAGCGCCGACAACACTGCCTCCTCCACATGATTTTACCTGCACACTTTTTACTTGAACATTTATCAGATCCCCGGGATGCCGGGAGCATATGTATCAGACTTATTTATGCTTTTCTTGCTACTCAATTTTATTTCCACCCATTATCTTCAATTAAATCATTTTGATCAGCCTTGGCTCAATGCCGGGTTGCGTTTCCATGCGAGTCCCCGAGTTGCATTTCTTATTCACCCTATCTTTTCATCTCTGCTCTACCCGCAACTTGTTGCTTTTTTGGTATTCGAGTCACAAGAATCGAAGAGTAGAGCTGCAAATACTTAGCCGCTTAGAAACGATCATAGTAACGCAGCCCACCACTTAGCCGAAAAGACGAAACAGAGAACAAAAGTAACGAACACTCTACTCGGTTCCTGCACTTTTTCTTCCTTAGCGATTTTCATGTGCTCATTGACCTTTTGCTTGTTCTCTTGCTTGCCATGAAGCCGGGTTTCGGACAGCAGCAGAGTCGAAGAGTTGGCATATAGGTTTAGACACAGTACTCAGTACGCTTATGAGTTCTGAAGTGAAGCAACCGAATAGACAAAAGGTAAAGCCGAGTAAAAACACTTAGAATAATTTCGGACGAGGGCAGTCCCCGAGAACAATTTCAGGTTGCAGAATAGAATTTCAACTCGGATAAGAGGGTACATACACATCTTTGCTTACGAATGAAAACGACGGAGTAGAGCTACATTCCAAGGGCGCTTGGTTTCCTCTCCAGATTTATCTGCCCTGTTCGCCTGTGGTGGGCGCACATCTACAAGATAGTAAGCATCGTTGTGCAGCGCTTTGCTCACAATGAAGGGCCCTTCCCATGGAGGAGACAACTTGTGCATCCCGGCTGTGCGCTGCACAAGCCTAAGGACCATGTCTCCTTCTCGGAAAACCCTTGGGTTCACCTTTCGGCTATGATAACGCCGCAGGTTTTGCTGGTAGATAGCCGAACGTGACAGAGTCAGCTCTCTTGCTTCTTCAAGCAGGTCAACGTCGTTTTCTCGAGCTTCTCTCGCCTCCACCTCAGTGTAGAGGGCTACTCGGGGGGAGTCATGCTCTAAGTCTATTGGCAACACGGCCTCAGCCCCGTATACCAAGAAGAATGGCGTGTAGCCGGTTGACCGGTTAGGGGTAGTCCTTAGACTCCACAACACCGCTGGCAACTCGTCTAACCAACACCCAGGTGTTTTCAGCAGTGGCTCCATCAGTCTTGGCTTGATGCCTGCCAGTACCATACCATTTGCTCTTTCAACTTGCCCATTGGAAGCAGGATGCGCGACTGACGCAACGTCTAGTCGGATATGCTTATCTCTGCAGAACCGCACCAGTGCTCCCTCAGCAAAGTTTGTGCCGTTGTCGGTGATGATACTGTGCGGGTAGCCATATCTCAGGATTATGTCCTTCACGAATTTCACAGCTGTGGCTCCATCACACCTCCGAATAGGTTTCACTTCAATCCACTTGGTGAACTTGTCCACCATGACCAAGATGTGAGTCATGTTGCCTCTAGCCGGCTGGAAAGGCCCAACCATGTCCAAGCACCAAACAGCAAATGGCCAGGTGATAGGAATTGTTTTCAACTCGGAGGCAGGCATGTGAATCTTACTTGCGAACATCTGGCAGCCTGTGCACTTCCTCACGATATCCTCTGCTTGCTGCAGTGCTGTGAGCCAATAGAATCCATGCCGGAAAGCTTTCTGGACCAGCGCCCGAGAAGAGGCGTGGTGCCCGCATTCTCCTTGGTGTATCTCTATCAGGATCTCTTCTCCCTCTGCTGGATCCACACAGCGTTGCAGCACGCCAGTGGCACTTCTCTTGTGCAGCACATCTCGGACAATGGTGTAGCCCTTGGATCTTCTCTGAATCTGCCTCGCAGTCACCTCATCTTCAGGTAAAGTGCCGTCCCTTAGAAAGGATAATATGGGCATAGCCCAACTCGGTGTCTCCCGTATGGGAAACACTGGTTCGTCCAGTTCCATTGGGGCAGGCTCTTGTGGTTGATCAGGAGGAGTAGGAGCGCTTCTCTGCAGCCTAGATCGATTGGCGAGAACTTCTTCGATGAATGCGACAGCCTCCGGGTTGAGGGCGGCAGTCCCCGAGTAAGGAGTGGCAGTCCCCGGGTAGGGAGTGGCAGTCCCCGAGTAGGGAGTGGCAGTCCCCGGGTAGGGAACGACAGTCCCCGAGTAGGGAACGGCAGTCCCCGAGTAGGGAACGGCAGTCCCCGAGTAGAGGACGGCAGTCCCCGGGTTTCCTGCAGCACTCTCCCAGTCAATCTCCATTGGATCAGATTCTTCACTTGGCAGAGAAGGAACAAATATAGACTCCGAGTTGGGAGAAGGCTTGATGGATGGCTTCCTCAAATGCTCCAAGGCGACTCCCGCCGGGATGGATTGCCGAGAAGATCCCAACTTGGACAACTCATCTGCTGCTTCGTTCTCTGCTCGGTGAATGTGCTGGAACTCACAACCTTCGAAGAACCCAGTCATAGACTGCACCAGGAATCGATACGATGCCATGTTGGCATCCAAAGCATCCCAAGTGCCCGAGACTTGCTGCACCACCAGATCTGAATCACCATAGCATATGATGCGCTGCACTCCAACCTCCTTTGCTACTCGCAAACCATGCACCACTGCCTCGTACTCAGCAACATTATTGGATGCCTTGAAATGAATCTGCAACACATACTTGAGCTGATCTCGCTTGGGTGAGGTAAGCACAACACCAGCGCCAAGGCCTTCTTTCACCTTTGAGCCATCAAAGTGCATCTTCCAGTAATTTGAAACTGGAGCAGGAGGTTCATACTGCACCTCGGCCCAGTCCACAAGAAATTCCGCCAGGATCTGCGACTTGATGGCGTCTCTTCTCGCATACGCGGGAGCATACGCGGCTAGCTCAATCGCCCACTTGGCTACTCTGCCACTCGCCTCCTTGTTGCCCATGATATCCGAGATGGGAGCTGAGCTCACAACTGTGATAGGGTGCTCCTGGAAATAATGCTTCAGCTTCCTAGCGCCCAGGTACATACCATATGTCATCTTCTGGTAATGCGGATAGTTTTGCTTGGAGCTGGACAACACTTCACTGAGATAATATACTGGGCGCTGCACACTCTTGCCTTCTTCTTCTCGCTCCACCACAATCACCACGCTGACTACTCGGTTAGTCGCAGCAATGTACAGCAGCATTGGCTCCTTGGGTAGCGGACTAGCCAAGATGGGAGCACTTGCCAGCATTGCTTTCAGCTCATTGAATGCCACATCCGCTTGCGGAGTCCAGACAAACTTGTCACTTTTCTTCATCAGTTGGTACAGAGGCAGGGCCTTCTCGCCCATTCGACCCAGGAAACGGCTCAGAGATGCCAAACAACCTGTGAACTTCTGCACATCTTTCAGTGATCTCGGTAAAGACATGCTCTCAATAGCTTTTATCTTTGAAGGATTGGCTTCAATGCCCCGACTAGAAACCAGAAAACCGAGTAGCTTTCCAGCCGGTACACCAAAGGTGCACTTACTCGGATTCAGTTTCATTTTGTACTTGCGTAGGTTAGCAAAGGTTTCCTCCAGGTCGGCAAGCAGAGTATGTGTTTTATTCGTTTTGATGACAATGTCATCTACGTACACCTGCACATTCTTGCCGAGCTGGTCGTGCAAGCATTTCTGCATGCATCTCTGATAGGTTGCACCCGCATTCCTCAAGCCAAAACACATGACACGATAGCAATAAGCCCCGTACGGGGTAATGAAAGCAGTCTTTATTTGATCAGCAGGGTTGAGTGCAATCTGGTGAAAACCAGAGTAGGCATCTATGAAGGACAACAGTTCACAACCAGCAGTGGAATCGATCACCTGATCGATGCGAGGTAGCGGGAAAGGATCCTTGGGGCATGCCTTGTTCAAGTCGGTGTAGTCGACGCACATGCGCCATGCAGTGGCAGCCTTGGGATCCTCCTTCTTCTTCTCGACCATGACCGGGTTGGCTAGCCAATCCGGATGCAGCACCTCCATGATGAAATTGCTTATCAGTAACTTGGTGATCTGGTCACCAATGGCCTTCCTTCTCTCATCTCCGAAACGGCGCATAGCCTGCTTCACTGGTTTGGCGTCAGGACGCACATGCAAAGAGTGCTCAACCAACTCCCTCGGGACTCCTGGTAGATCTTCATTGGACCAGGCGAATACATCCCGATTCTCACGGAGGAAGTGGATGAGCTCGCTTTCCTATTTCTCCGCCAACCCGGAGCCAATGATGGCTACGCGGTCGGGGAACTCGGGGTCGACCTGGACCTTCTTTGTCTCCTTGGCAGCTTGGAAAGCAGTGCCGTGCTGGGTACTCGGCACACCTTGTGCGCCAGCTTGTGCGGACTGAGCCATGGCCACCACCTCGTACATCTTCTTCTTCTCGGCAGCAATCACCATCGACTCCGCCAGCTGGGAGCTAGCAGAGGCACACTCCATGGACTTCTTGTAATCTCCAGAGATGGTGATGATGCCATTGGGACCAGGGATCTTCATCTTCAGATAAGCCACATGTGTAGAGGCCATGAACTTGCTCAGAGCAGGCCTGCCGAGTAGAGCATGATAGGGGCTCTGATGATCCACCACCTCGAACTGCAGGCGCTCTGTGCGGCAGTTCTCCCGGGTACCGAATAGCACATCAATCCACACTCGGCCAATCGGGTTGCATGAGATCCCGGGCACAATGCCATGGAAGGTGGTCTTGCTAGGCAGCATCATGTTCTCGGCCAGGCCAAGCTTCTCGAGTGTGTCCTTGTACACAATGTTGATGCTACTGCCGTTGTCGATTAGCACCTTGCTGAACCTCACATTCTTCTCGGGACCCAGGAATGTAGGATCCAGCACCAAGGCATAGCTACCCGGATTGGGCATCACCTTGGGATGATCTGCCCGGGTCCACCTAATCTCCTGATCACACCAATACATGTAGTGAGGGTCAGCAGGAATCACTGCATTGACCTCCATGGCCCGCCTGTGCTGTGATTGCTTGTCGACTGGCTCAGAAGTGAAGATCATGTAGCTCTCATGGTGCTCTTGGTACTGATTGGAGCCATTGCCCCCATTGTTGCCATTGTTATTGTTGCCCTGATAGTTGTTGTTGTTGCCTCTGTTGTTGTTGTTGCGGTTGTAGTTGTTGTTGTTGCGGTATCTCTCATTGTTGAAGTTCTGGTTGGCTCCTAAAGCCACCTGGTTCACATTCTCTCTTCTCGGGTACACTGGCGGCCGAGCTGCGGGTGCGCGAGTAGGCTGCACATTGGCATTGGCTGCTGGCAGAGGAGGAGGAGGAGGCAAGCCATCACTCTTGATCGCCTCCCACCACTCGCACTGCCGAGTAGTGTGTTTAGCAGGCCTCGAGGGGTGGTGAGTGTGAAAGCTGCATGGGCCATCCTTCATGTCATCGAAGACAAACTTCTTCGGCTGCTCGGAGTTCCCGCTACCCGACTGAGAGGCGCGAAATGGCTTCTTGTTGCCTTGGCCCTGGTTCTGGTTTTGCCCGTAGGCTCCAGCAGGTTTCTGCCTCTGGCTGCCACCAGCTCCAACAGTCACTGCATTCACCTCCTCGGGATCATACCGATTGTCTACTCGGCGCTTGTTGCGGAACTCGTTGCGCTTGCCGTTGCTGAAGTTTCTTCTCGGCTCAGAGGAGTCCATCAGTGGCTGAGTAGGATCACCGAGTGCGTACTGATCCGCAATCTTGATGGTCTCCGCCAGAGTGTTCGGCATCTCCCTCTGCAATCTCTACCACAACATACTGCCATGCCTGCATCCCTGCGCAAACCAAGTGATGGCCTGTGCTTCATTCACACCCTCACAGGTGTTCCTCAATGTGCTCCACCGAGTAAGATACTCGCGGTCCGTCTCGTCTTCTCGCTGCCTGCAAGCTGATAGCTGCTGTGGCCTATTCGGCCTCTTGTGTGTGCTCGTGAAGTTGCTGATGAAGGCATCCGAGAAGTCCAGCCAGCAGTTAATGCTGTTCTTGGGCAAGTTGTTGAGCCAAGTGCGGGCTGGACCCTCTAGCATCTGCGGAACATAGCGCACAGCCCACCTTCTGTTGCCATTCGCGATGTGGACCGCGGTGACATAGTCATTGAGCCAATCTTCAGGCTTGGTGCTGCCATTGTAGCTCTTGGTGCCTCTTGCAAGCTGGAAGTTCTTCACGGACGGCTCGTTCATGATGCGCGGGCCAAAGCACTCGGGGCCAGGAGGACCCGTGCTCTCCAGCCGCGCCGACAAGCTGATCCGGTCCAACTGATGCCTTGCATCTCCAGGCGCCAGCACGCGCTCACCAACACGGTCATGAATATCATAGCCAGCCATCTCCATAGCCGAGTAGCCATCATCATACCTGTCCACCTGCACAGCTGCGGGCTGCTCCACCGGGTTGGCGACTGGCGCCACTGCGCGCGGCTGCTGCCTCTGCCGAGTAGGCTGAGCTGCGGGTTGCCGAGAAGAACCTGGACGTGCGGCTTCTCGGGCACGGCTTTGAGCTTGATGGGCTTGAGAGCCTGCTCTTGCAGCGTTGTGTTCCTGCCCGGGCTGCTGCGGCACAGCAACCTGTTTCGCGGCAGCAGCCGGGTCATACACCTGCATTTGCCTGTCTCTGCCCGAGCGCCCGCTGCGGCTCTTCTCGCGGCTGGGATGCGGAGACGAGGCCTGATCGTTAGATCTAGCCGCGTGCGAGTGAACCACCTGCGAAGCTCCAGCACCCGGGTTGGCCTTCCGGAACTCCTCGTTCTGCCTAGCGGCCTCCAACACCAACTCGTTAAGCCTCTCCTGCTGCCTGAGACGCGCTTCGCCATCCAGGCGCGGCAACTCGGCGGCCACGGCCTCTGCAGCCCTGAGCGTCTTGGCGGGTGTGCTATACCTTGGCCTTGTGAAGGTGTTCGCGGTGGCGGACTGAGCGGGAACCTCCGCGACCGTTGCCATCTCGACACCCAAGTTGCGCCGCGTAGCGCCTACTCTGCTAGGCCTCCTGGCGACTGGCGTGAAGCCGTGAGCCTTGTTGTACTCGAGCTGGTCTAGACTCAGCTCAAGCCTGATCTTGTCCAACTCCGCCTGCTCGGCAAGCAGCTCCTGGCGCTGGCGCTCGAGCTGCTCCCTCACGGCTAGGAGCTCGATGTCGGTGGGGGTGGGCATGCCAGGTCGCGTAGCTGACGCGGGAATGACCGTAGACGTGGAAGGCGGCAAGTTGCTCTCCTTCTCGTAGGGCCGGTGAACCCTGCCACCAGCCGGTGCATCAGTCTCCTCGACGACGGCCGCAGCGCCAGTAGCGGCTGCGCCAGTGTTTGCCGCCAAGCCCGTCACCATCACCTCAGCGCAGTTCGCAGAGCGGCGCGCGGGCTTTCCGCGTGCAGCAACCACCGCGGGAGGATCCTCCGCGTCATGCACCAGCTCGGGGTACGCGCGGTTGGCGACGGTGGCGACGTAGACGAGGTGAGAGCCGAAGGAGATCACCGAGCCGCCCTCAGGCATGGCCATGCCGCCGAAACAGCCGGCGTTGTCGGTGACGAAGTCGAAGGAGCCGAATCTATGGACAAGGCCACAGACCACGCGCTCCGCTGAAGAAGATCCCGTCCGAACAGAAACTCCAGCCAGCGCCGCTGGTCGCCCCACGGTGGGCGCCAACTGTCGTGGTGGTGTCACGGCAGATGCCATGGGATGGCTAAAGATGTGGGGACGAAGGACGCTGGAGGTGCTCGGGGAGGGATCACGCGACGAGTAGCCGCGTGAGGTACGACGTAAACACCGCAAACAACACGATCTACCCAGGTTCAGGGCCCTCGTGAGGAGGTAACACCCCTACTCCTGCCTTTCTTTGTGTATTTTGGTTTCTCACCGAGTAGCCACAGTACAAGGTTCTTGCTACCGAGTAGCCACTCTCCTCTAGATGATGAACTAGGTCAAGAACTAGGGTTCCAGTATGCGATGCCTCACGCAGGAGGCGGCGGGGCACCTTATATACATGGTGCCCAGCCGGATACGTCCAAACATGGACAAGTGTCGACATAGTGTGCACATCGTCCTTCTTCCGGGTTCCCGCTGACAGCTTTGGTTCCTAACCTTGGCTTCATCTGGAAAGTCGTTGGGCAAAACAAGGGGACAGACTGGTATCACTGTACCTAAGCACAGAGTAGGCCCCCCTTATCCTGCCACGGCCTGCTTCCATGCTGTCACTGTCAGGCAGGCCGGTCCCAGATGAACAGTAGTTCGAATGCTGCCAAGTACGGACCCAGGATACGCGGGATCCTGTGTCAGAACGGCTCCTTTGACTTTCTGGCCCGAGTAGGTTCCCGCCAATTGTACTCGGGCCAACTCTTCTACTCGAACGTAGAGAACTTGAATGATTCTTCCTTCTGGTCATCTTGAGGTGAGACCGAGTAGCAGTCGACCGGGTAGCGAGTACCGGGTAGTCGGCTACTCGACCAAACCTCTCTTCTGTAAGACGCCTTTACCACTTGTCTTTACCCTACTCGGGGGTAACCCCCCGACACATCCTCAAGTCCAACTTTGAGAATATTGAGGCTCCAGCAAGTTGATCGAAAAGATCATCGATACGAGGAATTGGATACTTGTTTTTGATGGTTTTCTCGTTAAGAGGACGATAGTCAACAACGAGTCTCTTTGTTTGATCCTTCTTTGCAACGAACAGAGTTGGGCAACCCCAAGCGGAGGAACTAGGTTGAATGTAACCTTTCTCCATGTACATATCGATTTGCTCCTTCAACAACTTCAGTTCAGGAGGAGCTATCTTGTATGGATGCTTAGAGATTGGAGCAGTACCTGGTTCAAGATCGATCACGAACTCAACTGCTCTGTCCGGAGGCATCCCTGGCAACTCTTCTGGAAAGACGTCAGGGAATTCGCAAACCACCGGAACATTTTCGAGTAGAGGTAGAGGTTTAGCATCGAGGTTGAACAGTTGGACAGAACTTGATTCATGTGGAGAATAGACTATCTGGCCAGACAGGTGGAACAGAGTTATTGACTTCCGAGCACAATCAATTCTAGCTTTATTAGCTTTCAGCCAATCCATACCAAGAATGACATCAATGTCAGAATTGCCAAGCAGTATGAGAGAAGCAAGGAATATGTGGCCTCCAATTAGGATTTGATTTTTGTGACTGATCTTGGAAGTTTGCATAGTTGCTCCAGGGGAGTTTACTACTAGCGGGGAACCCAAACCAACAAAAGGGAGTTTAATTGATGTCGCAAAGATCTTTGACACGAAGGAATGTGATGCTCCGGTATCAAACAACACTTTAGCTGGGTTAGAGTTTACGGGGAATGTACCGAGAACGACGTCAGCAGCTTCCTCAGCTTTGTCGACCTTGACATGATTCACCCTCGCGGTCCTCCCGACAGGCCTGTTGTTGGAGTTGAAGGCTTTAGCCGGGGGAGCACGCACCATTGCCTGGTTTGTGTTGGGACGAGGTGGTGGTGGAGGTAGCTGCCTCTGAGTGCACTTGTCAGCGTAGTGCCCCGTCTGCTTGCATTTGTAGCAAGTGACGACACGAGGTGCATCTGGCCTTGGCTGCCCCATTGAGAACCTCTGAGCCTGCATCTGAGCTGGGTTGGGTGGGCGGGGAGCGAAGCCTGGAGAAGCTTGGGCGTATGGAGCCCGAGTGACAGCACCATTTGGCACCCAGATTCGGCGCTTCTGCGGAGGGGTGGTCATGTTGGAGGAGGAACCACCCTCACGCGAGTGCTTTCGAGACTCCTCGAACGCCTTGCGCCCATTTTCTTCATTGAGCGCGGTGTTCACGAGCTCCTCGAAGTCTTTGGCCTTGATGTTGGTGAGGGCGTACTTGAGTTCCGGGTTAAAACCTCGGCGGAACCTTGCCATCTTCTTAGCCTCAGTGGACACCTCATCACCAGCGTAACGAGCGAGGCGATTGAACTCATTCTGATAGCCAATGACGTCCAGCTTGCCCTGCTTGAGAGAGCAAAACTCCTCACGCATCCTTTCCATGAGACCATCTGGGATGTGGTGCTTCAGGAAGGCATCCTTGAAACAACCCCAGGTGATTGGGTATCCAGCTCTCATGGTCTGGTAGTTCTCCCACCAAGTAGCTGCCTGACCCTTCAGTAGGTAGGAGGCATACTTGACTTTGTCTTCCTCAGCAACGTGAGCAATGTCCAGAGCCCTGGCCATCTCACGGATCCAGTCATCAGCATCCAGAGGCTCGCGTGTTGCCACGAAAGCTCTCGGCCCCAGACTCAGAAACTCCTTGATGCTGACTCGTGGAGCATTCTGGTTGTTGTGCTGAATAGCCTGGAACTGGTCCATCTGCGTCACGACCTGAGTCATCTGAGTCAACAGCTCCGTGATTGGCGGTGGCTCAGGCGGGTTGTTCCTTGTTGGCGGCATCCTGAATGGAAATGCATTTTAGCACAACAATAGAAAATGATAGACTTGGAAAACCGAAAGCGAGATTATTCCGACGCATGAATAGATAACCAACATGTACATCATCACATGTTCAAATACATCAGAATATCCAACACACCATAAATGGTTCGAAAGCCAAAGGATAACTAAACATAGCTAAGAATGGATACATCGGTACTCCCATGCTCATCACGCAGGACGGCGGTGAGTAGTACGACGAGAGGTACGGTGCGGAGCACGCCCACGAAAGTAGGTAGAACGATGATCCACATAGATCTGACGTGGTCTGAGAGCGACTCTAGGTGTGGTGAAGTACATAGCGTCGACTCCCTGTGCTCCAAAGCGTGGAATCCCAGTGTAACTAGCACCGAGGTTGAGGAGTGGACCTCTGATCGGCTCGTAACCTCCAGCATCTGGCAGACGACGACCAACTGGCTGATCGAAACATGCAAAGCGCTCATCTCCAATAAAAGTCTGTGGTGTACGTCGCCAGACGAGTCAAAGCAAGGTAGAGCTGCTCTCTGACTGAGGCCAACTCCTGAGAAAGTGTGGTGGCCACTGCGTCATTGTGCCTCACGAACTGAGCGGTGGTGTGCAGCCTGGAGTTATCATGCTCGTAGACATCCAGGTTGTCGTAGAGAGTGAAGTGAGCTCCCTCCGAAGTGATGTAGCCACGGGGGATGTGGCGATAGATAGAATCGTCAAATCCCCAGTAGTCAGCACGAAGGACGGTGAGACTCACATAAGCTGCCTGCTGCACGGCCATATCCACTGTGGAACCTACTGCCTCGTAGCGGTGGACAACGCTCATGCCATCATCTGACAGAATGTAGACGATAGCCTGGTAGTAGGTCTGGTCAAACTCTCGCTGCTGCTCGTAGACCTGGTAATCTGGTGCCCAACGGAACCCCAGATAAGTGACCATGTCTCTCAGCATCTCCGGATAACCGGCGGTGCTCTCGCAACGAGTCATCCGAACCACCTGCGGGTAGAACCTGAGATCCATCTGCAGATGATCGGGGAAGTTTTGATTAGACGCCGGTAGAAGAACTGAAGTGGAAAGCAACAAAAAGGTTTCAACGGACGATAAGGATGTTGAGAAGAACAGGATATCGAAGCAACAACGGGAAACACGAGACCAAAACTCCTGAGGTACTACGGAAAACCCATCCGGGGTTCTAAAGGATCAATATCTACTCCTTAAGGAATAGAGGGTCTGCTTTCGGGGCTTACACGCCTCCGTTCTCAATCGTGAGTAGGCAACATGATAAATCATGTCACAACCACCTCCATTCCTATGGTCTAGTAGATATAACTATCCTAGAGAAACTAGGATACGTGAAACCCTAACTAGAAAGTTTAGGTGAGAACAGAAAACAACGTTGCACTTCCTTACCAGAAAAGGGAGGGTGGGTGGGGAAAGAAATAAAATGGCAGAATTCCTACTCTCACGTTTCATTTTTCCTATATAGCTACAAAATAGTTTGTAGACTCAACTGCGACCAGTAAAAGGGATCCTACAGGCAGACAGGCTCTGATACCATTTGTCGCACCCGGACTTCTAGAGGATACTCACAGTCCGCTAAACAGTAGAAAAATGGCTTACGGGGCATACCGGCACCCGCATCTCAATATGAGCAGGCCAACACGTAAACGTGTGACAACCATTTTCTACTATCCATCGTCTGCGTAAACCATCCCATAGAAATCCGACTACTTCCATTGACGTACTTCATAACATACACACATGGTATGTCAACGGCATTTGAACAAGCGATATCACAACATATCTCTAAGACACAAAAGATTGAAATAAGTTGCAAATGGCTCTCACTAGAGCAGAGATAGCAAATACAATCATCCAGAGGACACATGTCCCAACAATTCATCATTACATCACAGCGGAAGCATCCAAAGTGTCTGAGTACAGACAAGATACGAATAGGCCTAAGAGGCCGGAAACGAAAAGACGGAGCCCATCCACGATGTCTCGGATCCTGCCCAGGTCCGCTACCTACTCGTCCGCAGCCTCGTCAAACTCCACGTAGTAGCCGTCACGGGGATCCTCGTAAGCGTAGTCTGCGGAAACCACAGCCCCAAAGAGGTCAGCACATAAACGTACTGGCAAGCAATACTCACAGTTCACCAAAGTGTAACCCGTCAACACCAAGCACAGATGCCTTGGGTTCAACGGAAGAAAGGGGAATACAAAAGATGCTGCAACTGGCTGCACTAACCATCTACGGAAACAAGCTATAACTTCCGGCTATCAAAAAGGGGATAAGATAGCGTATCGTAACCAACTATAAGTGACCACCAAACAAACCCATCCTGGATCTCGCCCCTTATCCAAAGAAGCAATCCGAGCATAACTCACACAGTTGGATTAATGATGGGTCAAGTTGTTGTGTCAATAAGCCTATTACTAGCCAAGTTATCATTAGTTAGGTGTAAGTTGTTCTGAGTGCTTGTTAGCCAGTACTTTCACCAAGTCAACCATAACCGCGGAAAACACGGCTTCTCGAGAAGATTTATCCCTGCAGGGGTGCACCAATTTAGCCGTACACGTAAGAATAACCCGCCAGATGGAAGGGCCCTTCCACCAAGCGGGGCACTCAACACAACTCAACTCTTCTTCGCATCAAGCCCAAAGCACCACGTGCTGTGCGTGCGCGGCTAATCGAGCCCCACGAAGAAAAGGGGACCCTCATAGCACTGGAAGACCACGCCGCCCTAAATGCCGACTACAAAAGTTCCACCCTGGCCTCGGGTTCGTACCTGCATATGCGTGCATCAAATGGAAAGCACGAACTAAGTGTGGCGATTTGGACGAGATGCGAATCGAATCAAATTGAGGGGGGCGCCCATACACGCTTCCCACATGCGGATAGTGCGCTCATCATGGATCAGTAGACAAGACCCTTTTCCTATTAGGGTCGACACTAGCATGCCTCAAAACCACGTCGGGCCTCCTGCCGGTGCCTTATCAGCAAATTATTATTACCTCAAGATTAACAGGTTGTTGTTTAACATCGAGCCCCAGAACATAATAGAAATATGATAACAGAAAGTAACGGGTAACAGACTCGAGCAAAAACAATCCTAAACATGCTAGTAAGACACGGGCTCAACCAACGGGGTTATAGGAGTGGAGTTGAGGCAATATCAGGGTTAAAGGATACATGTGATAGGTTCGTAACAGAAACCACTATTCATATGGCTAGCAGAAATAGACAACGGAAAGTATCGGTAACCAATGTTGAAAGGAACACAATGGTTCATGTGAGTGATAACTTGCCTGCAAACTCAGCAGCCTGGTACTGAGCTAGATCCTCAGAAGGGGTGTCGTAAGTATCGTCTGTCTCAACGTCGTCGTCTATCCGAGAAGAAGCAAACAAACAATGCAGAAAGATAAACAATCAATAACATGGCATAGTGCACAATCATGGGATGATGCATGTCAATTTAAGGGATGCATCAAAATAATCTAGTTGACATGGTAACACAATTTAAATGGACACATATGCAATTTTGAGTTGAATATGAAAAGGTCCATGAATTATGGTTGGAATATTTGTTTTTCAACTAATCAACAGGTGATAGTGGATTAGTATGATGCATGGATGAGGAAAACAACAAAATAACAACAATAGAATCAATTGGAAATAAGGTTTACCAATTTAGAAAGTTATTTATTAAGTTAGGGAATTTTTGGTTTCTTAAAGGTTTCACACAAGCATTTGTTGTTTTCAACAATTTAAATTGTTCAAAACAGATAACAAAATTCATATTTGAAAAGAACACAAAATTTTAGGTGGATTACATGTTTCAATTGTTAAAAAAGGAATTAGGATGAATTTATTATGACTTAAACAAGATTAAACAAGCTTTAAATGAATTTAAAACAAGTTTGAATATTATTTGAATTTTATTTGTTCCAAACATAAATTCAAATTCATATTTGAAAAGTTTATACTTTTCTAGTTTCAAAACATATTTTACATGTTCAAAATAATTTAATTTGAGCAAGTTATGAATTTAGCAATTTTAAATGATTTAAACAAGGTTTAAATTATTTAAGCAATTATAATTATTCAAATCATGAAACAAAATTTATATTTGAAAAGGTGGTTTGAAATAGCATGGAAAACATATTTTATTTTCATTATTTGGATTAAGTATGAATTAGTTATGGATTTTATCATATTACAAATGAATTGTTTGAATTCAAATTTGGAACGCATTTGAATTAGTCAAAACAGAAAACAAATGCCATAAATAGATAGAGAATTAAATTTGGGGCAGTGCACATATTTTATTTTTATTATTTGGATTTATAAAATAAAAGTTATTAGAATTTTAAATTAGAGGACCAATCTGTAATTAGTAAGGACCTAAACTGAAAAAAGAAAAGGATAAAATCCTTTTGCACCGTGCAGCTAACTACCCCAGGGCACTGCCAGTGGGCCCTGGGCCAGCGTGTGCTTGCGTGGCAACAGTGTGGCTGACAGGGGGGCCACCCTGTCAGCGCTGCGCGAAAAAAAGGTTGGATTATTCCCGTGCGGGAGGGGGAATCGAACCCTGGCCTCCCCGCACACGCGCACTGCCTGCTACCACTGCGGTGGTGATCGTTTGCTTGTCACTACACCACGCGCGAACAGGTTAAGGTTCAGATCGCGAATCTGAATTTTTAACTGACGAAAGATCGCACCTGTCTGAACCTGACGGAAACGCGCGGTGGCCGGCGGCGAGCTACGCGCGGTGGATGGATGCGGTGCGTGCTGGTGTTGCGTGTGGGGGTGCACGGATACGTTGAGTGCGTGTGCGTGCTCGAGGACAGAGAGGAGGAGAAGCACGGATGCTCGCCGGCGGCTGTAGTCGAGCAGAGGCTCGGGGTAGCTCGACGGCGGCGACAGCGACGTGATCGTGGACGGCGGCGTGGATCCAGGAGGTCTCCGGGCTCGAGGAGATGTCGTCGAGGGAGAGGGAACCACGGTGGTCTGGTTCCCGTAGTTAGGAGGGATGGTGGCGCACGGGAACGGCGGCGGCGTCCATGGATTCAGTCGGTGTAGCTCCGGTGAGATTAGGTGGTTGCAGAGAGAGGAAAATTCCGGCGAGAGGGAGAGGGAAACGGCGGCGGAGCGAGGGGAGAAGGGAGTAGAGGTCTAGGGCTCGAGGGAACCCTAGGGGGGGTAGATATAGGGGCTAGGGTGGCGCATCGGCCGTCGGCGCGGGCTGCTGCCGCCGTGGCATAGCTAGGATGCTTGCCGTACGCGAAACAGAAGGAGGGGGAGGAGATCGAACCGGTACCGGGCCAGCGCGGAAGGAAAAAGAAGTGGGCTGGGCTGCCCACTGCCCCTGGCGCTCGTTTTTTATTTTTTTAAAATTTTTCTCCTCTGTTTTTTTTTTGCAGGAAATGGAATAGGAAGAAAAATGGGGTTTATAAGTTAGTAAAATTTTTAGAAAAAATAGGGTGAGTTATTTAGGTCATCAACAAGCACTTGCCACTTTCTGTTTTCCAAAATTTCAAAAATAACTTGCTGTTTTGCCAATTGGTTCAAATTTGAAAGAATTTGATAATTAAGTGATTATTAGTGAAAGCAATATTTTTAATAGGGTGGACCCTATTGTTTAATTAGAACAAATGGATTAGAATTGTTTGGTACTTTTCATAGTTTGAGATTGGGTGCTGTTTGGTGATTTGATTTGAATTTGAATGCAATTGGAATTAATTGATTGATTAAAAGCCACCATTTTAATAGTTGATTTTTATGGATTAATTGGAAACAAAAGGTTGTTTCTATTTGAAATTTTTATTTAAAAGGTTGTAACAGAGCAAGTATGAAATAAAGCATTTGAAATGGCTTGAATTTCAATTGTGAAAACATAGAAAAACAGATGCAAACCAAATGAAAACAAAGTAAAGCAAATGCAAACAATTCAATGAGCATGATGACATGATGCAAAACTTTAATTAAACAAGAAATCAAACATCCTAGGGGTGGTTTTCATACTTGGGATGTTACAGTATGGGCCTTCCACCTTCCGCCTTCTTCCTCCAAATTCTTTCCCATTACAACATCCAGCCCCACAACCTGCCACCCAATTCCATCCTCTACATGGCCGGCTTCCAGGCTTTGTTCGAAGGTTACTTAGGCTTAGAACCTAGGTTAGACTTTTGGACGTATTGTTTCGGGGTTAAGAGGAACTCTTCGGAGGGCGCACTCCCGACTTGCGGAACCATCTCTTTTACTCTTCGGAGATTCAGAGAAGATTGGTTCCCCAAGATCAAGACGTCGGAATCCGTCAAATTTTGGACGGGTTCCTTCTTTTACCACCCCGATGTGCCTTTTCAAACGAAGGCCATCGGGGTTCCTCCTTTCTCGAACTCTGCGCTATTCCCCAAGATAACTGGGGAACGGAAGCCGTCCAGGTTCTGCCGCCTGATCTTCTAAGGATCAAGCGGCGCATCGCTAAGCTCACCTCCTCCACTCCACCTTTGACCGGCATGGACACGGTCTTTTGCTGGTTGAATAGACGGATTCAGCCGTTGGCCAACCACGGTGGTCGCCTTCTTTGCGACTACACGGGAGCCAAGGACCCAATGCGGACAACCATAAAAGATTGGCCCGCAAAGGAGCTTCGACGGCGCATCAATCAGTTGGTCGCATCACGCGAACAATACGAAGCGAGTCGGCCGATGTATACGGCCGTCAATCCGGCTCCCAAGGTACGTTTCCGTCATTTGGGTAGAATTTTATCATTCTTTCTCGGATTTTCTCGCTCATAACTCTTATTTTTCTTTTTAATAGATTACTGAACTTCCAGACTCGGAATTGGCCTCCGAGGCTGAGCTGCACGCGCTTCGCACCGCTGCTACAGGTGGGCGTAAGCGAAAGAAGATTCCTTCCTCTGAGGAAGTTATCAACCTTGACGGAGTTCCCATCGCCGCTTCCAGGTTAGTTCATCCGGGTTATTTTGTTACTTGTCGAAGTTTTTCTTTCGTCTTCGGAAAATTAACGTTTTCCGGGTTTCTGGTTTTTTAGCCTAGCTCCTTCCAGCCTGAAGCCGAAGAAGCTGAAAAGACACAAGGCCGTGTCCAGCCGAGGCGCCCATCCTTCTTCTGCCATTCCTCTGGACTCATCGTCCTCAATGGCGGAAGAGCGCGCTGCCACCCCCCCCCCCCACCGAACCACTGGAGACCAGCCAGCCCGTTGTGTCGGAATCTGACATGAGGGAAAGGGCGGCTCCGGATGCGGGAAAATCTTCTCGGTCTTTTGACGAAGAAATTCCCAAATTCGACAAGGACTTCAAGCATATCAATGACGGTCTAAGCATGGCCGGAACTCTCTTTGCGGAGTACGCAAAGGAGTTCACTGAGAACTTGGCAGGTTTGCAACGCATGAGCCAGGTATGTATCTCTAGCCCCCAAGCATTAAATAAAATGCATGCTTTTTACCTTGATGCTTTCTAATTATTCTTTTCCTTGCCGTGTTCTAGCTAACGTGGCGGTTTTCAACAAGCTCTCGATCAAGAACAAGGAAGTTAGGAATCTTCTTTCCATTCTTGAGGAGAGAGAGGCGGAGCTGGCTTCATCTCAGCTCGCACTGTCGGAAGCAACAAGTAATCATTTTTCCTCTGAAATCTCCGATTCAGGCATTTGTCTAAGTACTTTTTTCCGGGAATATTATTAACTCGGATTTTTCCTTTCTTTTCAGCTGCTTTGACTCAGGCTAAGCAAGCAGCTGAAGATTCTGGCAATGCCGAATATCTCCGCAAGGAGAATGTTGAGCTTCACAAGGATCTTGTGAAAGCACAAGAAAATCTGGAAGCCAGCAACTTAGCACTTGGGGTTTCTCAATCCCAGGCTTCCGCCCAAGCAGAGAAAGACCGGGCCACCATTGAACGCCTGGAAGCTGCTCTGAGCCTGCGTGAGGAGGAAACTTCCGAGATCGACAAACTTGTTGGTAAGTTTAAGTATACGTTTACCATTCAGTTTGTATTTTTTCTTCCTTTTTGGTACTTAACCTTTTTGGTTGGTTTTTGCTACCAAACAGGAGATAATGCAGATCTTTCTCGGATTGAAAGAATCCGAGTTTTTGAAAAGACCTGGACTTCGATCAGGGTTGCTTGCATGCAACTGATCAACAAGTTTCTTCCCTCCAAGACTGGGGAGTTCTCGGAAGTTGAAAAACTTCCGGGTTCTATCATGGAGGTGGCGGAGTCCAGGGAATCCTTCCTTCGCTCCGCTGCACGGGGTGGTGCACGCATGGCTCTTGGCTTAATGCGTATGCACTACCCTGGTGCAAAATCCTGGCGCGTGGCCACCGGTGTCCCTCGAGGATACACGGAAGCCCAAAGAAATGCGATCTTTGATGCAATCAAAGGCCACGCTACCCAGATTGCTTCCATGGTGAATCTCTCCATTAATTACCCGGAGGAAGAAGTTCCTGAAGCCCCCCAGGACGACAGCAGCGAGGAGGAATCGGATGCTTGAAGGGTTTCCTTAAACCTAGATAGCAAAAACAGACTATAGGAGCATTACTGCACTTTTATAATGTAATTCGAATTGTAATGCTTCTATTTGTATTAATGAAAACTCCGCCTTTTGCAGTCTTAATTATGAAATTCTTTGCAAGTTTTTTTGGATTTTATTATTCCTTTATCTTCTAAGTTCTCTGGTATATACGTTTTAACTGTCCTTAGTGTTTGAAATGGCTCAAATAGCAAAATGAATCGTCATGCCGAGTAACTGGGTCGAACCAAACAGTTTAAAACTCGGAAACATGGATCATGCTAAAGGCATTTTTACTAACCAGTTCCAGTAATCCAACACATACACAATCAGATAATGCTTAGAGAAACAAGGAAAAAAAATTTAAATGAAACTTGGGCGCGCAGGCAATTCAAGTTTCCCTTTAGCCGTTAGCAGGCTGAAAAATCATTCAGTTTTTTTAACTCCGAGTACGCAGGCACAATTCGGGTTAACATTGAATGTTTTGCAAGATCATTGGGAAATAGAGAAGGTGGAACCATGTTTTGTACTGTAATAAACTTGTAAAAACATGGATACCAGAATTCCGACAACTTTATTTCATGATCTCAAAAGATGTTTACATAGAATTGAACTTAGTACAGAAAGGGACATAACTTGCTAGACGTTTCCAGGATTTCGCAATCCACTTGACTTTGTCGGATTTCTTCAGCAGCTTGTATAGTGGTAAGGCTTTATCCCCTAGCCGACTAATAAATCTGCTGCCGGCTGCGGCAGAACCCGTCAGTCTTTGGACATCTTTGACGCACGTAGGTTTCGTGATGTTCAAGATTGCCTTGATCTTTTCCGGGTTAACTTCTATTCCTCTGTGAGAAACGATGAAACCCAGAAGTTTTCCTGAGGGAACCCCGAATACGCACTTAGATGGATTCAACTTCATCTTGTAAGTGCGCAAGTTTTCGAAAGTTTCTCGCAAATCCTCAAGGAGTGTATCTTTTTCCTTGGTTACGACAGCAATATCGTCCACGTAAACATGGACATTTTTGCCAATCTGGCTATGCAAACAACGTTGCATGCAACGCTGGTAGGTTGCAACTACGTTCTTCAGGCCAAATGGCATGGTTACATAATAGTACGTCCCGTACGGGGTTATGAAAGAAGTCTTGATTTGATCTTCCTTTTTCATGCGTATTTGGTGGTACCCGGAGTATGCATCCAAAAAGCATAAAAGCTCGGAGCCTGCAGTGGCGTCTATTATTTGATCGATTCGCGGTAGCGCGAATCTATCTTTCGGACACAACTTGTTCAAACTTGTGTAATCTATACACATTCTAAGAGCAGTAGTGTCTTTCTTCGGTACTAATACCGGATTGGCGGACCAGTCAGTATGGATTACTTCCTTGATGAAATCCGCTGCTAAAAGCCGGATAATTTCCTTGCCAATAGCCTTCCGTCTTCTTCCGTCAAATCGACGGAGACCTTGTTTGACGGGTTTTGATCCAGGAATAACCTTGAGTTGGTGCTCAGCAAGTTCCCTGGGTACGCCTGGCATGTCCGCTGGAAACCAGGCAAAAATATCCCAGTTCTCACGGAGGAACTTGATGAGCTCGCCTTCCTATTTGTCAGTCATCCCAGTCCCTACGACGACAAATTTTGTCGGATCTTTGGGATCTAGGATTACCTGTCTTGTATTCTCGGACGCCTTGAAGCTGTCTGTTGGCTTCCGGGTTTCTTTTCCTGCCGGCATTTCTGTCGGCGATACCTCTTTGGCTGATTCCTTCAGTTCTTCCTTTGCTATGACTCTCTGAGCGCAAATGGCGTTTTCTTTCTCTAACTCATTCGCCAGCTTGAAATCACCGACAATAGTGATTACTCCTCCTTTGGGTCCTGGCATCTTCAGCTTGTTATAGATATAACAAGATCTTGCCATGAATTTGGCGAAAGCTGGACGTCCGAGTATTGCGTGATACACGCTTTCGAACGGCACTACTTCGAAGGATACTTTTTCCTGCCGGAAGTGATCTTTATCTCCTAAGGTGACATCTAGGGAAATTTCTCCTAGGGATCGTGCTTGCCTGCCAGGAACAATGCCATGGAAGCGTATGTTGCTGTAGTTGAGCTGAGACTCGGAAATCTTCAGATGCTTCAGTGTATCCAGGTACATTATATTAATGCTGGATCCTCCATCCATCAGCACTCTTCTTAGCCTAGTGTTTTGAACAATAGGGCTTACAACAAGAGCTTGTGTGCCGGGTTCAGGGATATTTCCGGGATGATCAGACTGATCCCAGATTATCGGTGTGTTGGAGTACTTCAAGAATTTCGGGGTTGCCGGGACAACCGCGTTTATTTCTCGAAGTGTTCTTTTGGCCACCTTTGCTGACGGAGTTGCTAAGAAAGTTAGCATTGCTTCTCCATCAACTCTCGGAAATTTGGGTTCGCCCTTTCGCTGTTGTTCCTGGATTTTTTCGTCAGTGTCCGATTCACTGTCTTCTTTGTCAGTTTCTGGCTTTTGTTTGGCGGGTTTCCTTTTGGAACCCTTCCCTTTATTTCCGGATCCTGCACTACCTTTCATGTGCTTATTCAGCCGGCATTGCGCGTTTGTATGGGTGGGTCTCCCAAATTGCGAGTGGTGGACACAAGGTTCCGACTTAATCCTCTCCCACTCCTCTGGAGTGTAGTTGATTGGATCTGGGTTGCGTCCTTTCCACTTATTCCCCTTTTCTCCCCCAAAGGCTATGTTGACCTCTTTGGGTTTCGTCGTTGTTTCTGGAGTTCCTTTTTTGTCAGAACGAGTGGTCTTCTTGGCAAGTATCAGTGATTCGATATTGCCTCCTCTTGCTCTGATGTCGTCTTCGGCTGCGGCGTGCTCATTGGCGGTTGTAAGCATAGATCCGAGATCTTTGTGCTTTTTGGAACCAACCATGAACGGTACGAGTCCGGGTTTTAGGCCATTGACGAAAGCATGCATTGCTTGTACGTCAGTTACTCCAGAGCAACTATTCTTCATTGCTTTCCATCTGGAGATGAAATCCACGTATGGTTCATCCTCAAATTGGGTGCAACAGTTTAGCTGGTTGATGCTGTTCGGGCGTTTGTACGTTCCCCGGAAATGCTGAGTGAATACTCTAGCCATATCATCCCAGCTGTCGACTGTTCTTGATGGTAATCCATTGATCCAATCTCTGGCTCCGTCCAGCAACATTAGGGGAAGAAACTTGACAGCTTCCAGGTCTGTCCCATTGTTGATCTGGACGGCTGTATAGTAATCCGAGAGCCAGGTATCCGGGTTTGTGCTGTCGGTGTATTTCTGGTACGTTGGACCAACCTTGGCAAAGCCAGAATGCAGGGTTATTCTTCGGATCCTGTCAGTAAAACACTTAGGACCAAAGTATAGATCATCCTTTTCTGCTCTATCAATGTGTGCAGAATATCTTCCGGCTGAATGGACAGAAGGGGATCAGCTCCTTTCTCTTCCATTGTTGCGCGGACGTGCTTTTCCGGGATTATTTCTATCTCTTCCATGGTCACGCCCTTTTGGATTAGGCGGAGTTCTACTCCTGTGCCTTTCTTTATCCTTAGGAGGTGTCCGGGATCTCTCACGCCTGTGAGGTATATCATATCTTCCAGCTTTCTCAGCTGGGTTTCTCGGAGGTGGCATTATTTTGCCGTCATCCCGGTGTTTGTTTTCCCGATCATGGGGTTTACGTCCATCATTCGGGAGATGGGATCCGTTCCTAGACGCTGCATCCCGGTTGTCGGGGTTTTTCTTGTCTTTTCTCGGATCCTCTTTTTTATCCTTTGAATTGTCTGAATCCCCGGGTTCTTCCGGTCCAGGTGCTCCAGCAGCGCAAGTAGCTGTTTTGCATAGGGCGGAGTTATCGTGCAGCCTCCCTGATCGCTCTTGGGCGCGCTGTTGTTGTTGCAATGCTTTTCCTAGGAAAGCATACACCCCTTGGAGTTTTTCCCCGTTGGAGTACAGATCGTTGTTAAGAATCGCGAACGCTGCTTCCGCGTTTTCTGCTGCGGTCTTGTATATTGGTTCGCCCTGGCATCTTTGCCGTTTACCTGCTTTTGCCAAGATGGGTTATGGAACCTTTCTCTTGGCGGCAGTTCTTCCGGTCTTGCGATTCCGGGTAACCTAGTAGGTTTTAACGCGGATCTATTCTTTCTCTCGTACTCCTCTATTTCTTCCTTCATGACCTTGATGTCATTATGGGTTTGTTGGAGATGTTGCCGAGATCTGAGTAGATGTTGCTGTTGCCGTTGGAAAGCTTGTCTCCTGGCTTCTAGCATCTCAGGGGGTTCATCTGGTCCCACTGGTGTTTGCAATAGCTCTTGCTCTTCCTGTTCCGTCATTGGCGGAGCAGTGATTTCTTTGGATTTCTTCTCCGCAGGCTTCGTTCTGCTAGCATCTCCTACTTCCAGGTTTTCATCAGCGAGATCAGCTGATTTTTTCTTCCGGATTTTGTATTGGAGTTTCTTAGCAGCACGCTGCTTTTTCTTGGAAGAGGGAGGTTTTTTGACAGGTTCATCTTCTGTCATCTCCTTGACATTGGGGAATACCGGAGAAGTTTCTCCGTCTTCTCTCTCTTCCTCTGGCGGAGGGGTTTTAGTGCTTTCCTGACTGTCGGCGTCCGTGGTATCAGCCGGTTTCGCCATTAGAACTTCATGGAATCCCTCTTGAAAGGACTTAACTTTTCTTTCGAAGTCGTCCTCATCTTCGGAATCGAAGTCATCCGATCCGGTTTCCGACTCTAATCTTGCCTCGATAGCGGCTAATACTGAGTCGGCTTCCGAGTTCGTCGTCTTGTTGATGGATGTCGGATCTTCCGCCTGTATGACGGGTGTCGGGTCTTCCGTCTTTGTGACGGGTATCTGATCTTCCGTCTCTGTGACGGGTGTATTATTGTCTGCCTTTTGCACGGGATTTCCGTCATCCGTGTTTTCGGCGACTGCGGACTGCACTATGCCGATAAAGTGTAAGTCACTTTTTTGTCGGCGATCTGAGCAGAATCCGGTATCATAGTCATCTTCGACTGGGTATAGGGCGGGTGGGATAAATTTGCTTCCACCGCAAAACCACATCGCTTCTGCAGTTAGTCCGATAAAGATGTTAGCAGATCCTATCGGTAACACGCAGGCACTTACCAGGTGGTTTTGCGCCGGTATGTAGGATCCGTTGTCGAGGAAGCGCCCAACGTCGTTGTCGAACTCCAAGCTTCCGACAGTGATTGATCTTCCGATTCCGCCAAGTATCCCAGATCGGAACTTCACGCCTGACGTCGTTTGCCCCACGGTGGGCGCCAACTGTCGAGACATCGTAGTAGTTTTCATAGACGGGGGTGCCATGAGACTACGGTAGAGACGTGGGGTAACGGGATCGCGTAGTGAATACAGAACACATGATTTACCGAGGTTCGGTACGTCGCGACAGCACGACGTGCCTACTCCTGCACTTCTCACTAATCAGGACTAAAGCCTGTAAACAGGGTTACAATGTGAGGGTTTAGATCTAAGCTACTCGACGAGGATGAGCTTCTCGGCGAGTTGGCGTAGAGATTCTCTGTTATTCGTTCCCTTGTTTAATCTATCTCCCGTCCGGCTTTATATAATAGCCGGATTAGGGCTTACAGAATAGGAAACCTAGAGGACTACGATAACTTGTAACTTGGAAAGCAAGGAATCCGTCTTCTCCTCCAAGCCAGATCACCTGGGCCGTGATCCGGGTTCTTCTAGAATCCAGCTTCTGTGCGTCGGGTTACTGGGCCGCCTAATGGGCCTGAGCCCACTACCACTTAGGCCACCCTGGTAATCCGGCACTTTATCTACCATCTTCTATACCCCTATTTGGTATATATCTGACACTACCATATGCATGGTATGGATAAGAGTATCACTGAATTACATGGGATGCTCAAAACGGCAGAGGCTGATCTTAAGAAAGGCGCCAGTCAAGTGTTGATGGTGAAGAATAAGGCTAAGTTCAAGAAAAGTTCTTGGACTAAGAAGAAGAAGGATAAGTCAGGAGGCAACGCCCATGGCCCTGTCCAGAGCGCTTCCTCAAAGACTAAGCCATCTCCTACAGCCGGAGCCAATTGCTTCTATTGCAAGCAGGATGTCCACTGGAAGAGGAACTGCACCAAGTATTTGGCTGACAGAGCCAAGAGTGGAGGTGTGACTTCCAACTCAGGTACGCTTGTGTGCAATGTTATAGACATTTATCTTGCTGATGCGCCTAATAGTTCTTGGGTATATGATACCGGATCGGTTATTCACATATGCAACTCGTTGCAGGGACTGGTAAGAACTAAGAGCGTGGCAAGAGGAGAGGTTGACATTCGGGTCGGCAACAAGGCGAGAGTCGCTGCGTTGGAAGTCGGCTCGATGCAACTTTGTTTACCTTCAGGATTTTTAATAGAACTGAATAATTGTTATTATGTTCCAGTGCTTAGTCGAAACATTATTTCCGCCTCATGTTTGATGAGACAAGGTTATGAGTCGAATATTAAGAATAATGGTTGTTTTTTATATTTGAATGATATGTTTCATGACTTTGCACCCGTTCAGAACGGGTTATTTATTTTAAATCTTGATAGTGAATCGGTCTATAACATAAATGTTAAAAGGTTGAAACCAAATGATCTGAATATGACTTACTTTTGGCACTGTCGGCTTGGTCATATAAGTTGGAAGCGCATGAAGAAGCTGCATGATGATGGACTTCTAACTTCGTTTGACTTAGAGTCATCCGAGACATGCGAATCATGCCTACTAGGCAAAATGACCAAGACACCTGTGACGCCCCGAGATCGGGCACTATGCAGATTTCAGCATTCCCGCCAAAATCCACATAATAACCGATTCCAGGTTGCCACTTGTGATAACATTACAACATTTCACGAATATTCCGCAGCAACAACAGAAAAGATATATACAAGACAACTCAAACGAGTCAAAGATACAACTGATACCATACAAAGATCCAAATGACAGCAGAAGATACAACATAGTGCCCGACTACGGACAAGATACAAATTGGACTAAGAGTCCTGAAGATAACCGATGGCGTCCAATCCCTGCCCAGGCCAAGCCGGAGGGATTCCCAAGCTAACGTCGTCAGACTTCAAACCTGTTGACTGCAATGTGGAATATGCAGCCACGAAACGGATTCGTGGGTCAGTACGGTTAAGTACTGGCAAGTGGATAAACCATACTCACAAGATACCAGCGTAACCAATCATCACAAGATACAAATACTTTGAGTACAACGGAAGGAAGGGGTTATTGCAAAGAGGCGGCAGCGGGCAGCACTAACAAACTAAAGAGACGCGCTACAACTTCCGGCTAAAAGAAAGGGATAAGATAGCGCGACAAAACCAACTATAACTACTCACCAAACAATACCCATCCAGTGTTACCCCCTACTAAGGAAGCAACCCAAGGAAACTCATACTGTTGATTAAGGTGACATTCATTTTTATGGTGGAGGTAATCTATATTACTAGTCAAGTTATCATCGTTAAGTGTAAGTTGTCTGAGTACTTGTTAGCCAGCACTTTCACCAAGTCATCCATAACCGCGGACAACACGGCTTCTCGAGAAGATTTAACCCTGCAGGGATGCACCAATTTGGTCGTACACGTAAGAATGACCCGCCAGATGGAAAGGCCCTTCCACCAAGCGAGGCACTCAACACAACCCAACTCTTCTTCGCATCAAGCCCAAAGAACCACGTGTTGTGCGTGCGCGGCTAATCGAGCCCCCACGAAGAAAAGGGGGACCCTCATAGCACTGGAAGACCACGCCGCCCTAAATGCCGACTACAAAAGTTCCACCCTGGCGCCAAGGGTTCGCACCTGCATATGCATGCATCAAATGGAAAGCCCGAACTAAGTGTGGCGATTTGGACGAGATGCGAATCGAATCAGAATTGCGGGAGGCGCCCATACTCGCTTCCCACATGCGGTTAGTGCGCTCATCATGGATCGGAGGACAAGACCCTTTTTCTAATTAAGTTCGACACTAGCAGGCCTCAAAACCACGCCGGGCCTCCTGTCGGTGCCTTATCATCAAATTAATATTACCCAAAACATTAATATGTTGTTGATTAAGACAAACCCAACTATCAACTAAACAGGTGATAGAAAAAAGGACAACAGGACTAGAGCGCAAACAAACCTAAGCATGCTAGTACGACACAGGCCAACATACAACATGGTTATAGGTGTGGAGGTAAGGCAATATCGTGGCAGCAGGGTAAACATGTGATGGGATCGGAACGCAAGCATCGAATCATAAGGCTAGAATAAAGGCAACAGGGAGAATCGGTAACAAGTGATGAAAGGCAGCCATAGGTAGCAAGTGAGTATACTTGCCTGGAATCCAGCAAGTAGAGGTACATCCGCAGAACTTGTCGTTGCTCACATCATCTCAACGTCCTATCCGCGAAGAAGCAACGAACTAGAACAAACACCGAATGCAACAGTTACTACTACGGCAAAAGATCCAGCATGATCCTATTTTATATGCATGACAAGTTAAAGGGTGCATCAAAGATAAACTAGTTGACATGGTAAACATATTTAAATGGGCCCATATGCAATTTGGATTGCATATGGAAAAGCCCATGAATTAATGTTGAATTAAGTGATCTACAAATAACCATCATGTGAAAGTTGATTAGAATGATGCATGGATGATGAAAACAATAATAAAACAACAATAGCTTCAATTTGAAATGTTGTTTACAAAGTTTGGAATTTTATTTATTAAGTTATGAAATTTGGCTTCTTAAATGAGTTACACAAGCATTTGTTGTTTTCACCAATTTTAATTGTTCAAAACAGATAACAAAATTTATATTTGGAAAGAACACAAAATTTTAGATGGAATACATATTTCATTTGTTGAATTTGGATTTTAGATGAGCAAGTTATCAAATTAGCAATTTTAAATGCATTAAATAAACAATTAGTTGTTTTCAGCAAATTAACTTATTTAAAACAGATAACAAAGTTGATATTTGCAAAGTTCATGAAAAATGGGATGGAAAACATATTTTACATGTTGGAATTGGATTTGAATTGCCCAAGTTATGAATTTTGCAATTTAAAAGGTGTAATTAAAGCATTGAATTATTGCACCACTTTTAATTAGGAAAAACAGTAAACAAATTGTATTGAAAAGGTTGAAAACATGTAGCAAATGTTTCACTGAACATTTTGAGCTATTAAACATAAATTTTGGATCATTATTGAATTTATTATGCAATTCTTCATAAGTATTTTATTCTGCCCTTTTTAGTAAACAGAGGTAAACATGTTCAAATTTAATTCAATTGTGACAAAATAAAATACCAATGTGTAGAGTTTATTAAGACAAATTTTTAGAGACCAAGTTTGCTCAAATTGGGTGAACAGAACTCAAGTTATGAATTCCCAAAGTTTCAAATTTTAATAGCCATTTCTGTATTTAATTATTTAGTGCAAAATTTATTACAGAAACATGTTGCAACTTTGTTACTAACAGAAAGAGCACAAGATTCTGAATCCATAGCAATTTGAATCATTGAAATTGGAGCACTTTTCAATTTGTTAGGGATTTTACAAATAAAGATTCAGATCTGTTTTTCTGGAGTTCGAGAAATAAAAGAAAAAGGAGGGAAAAAGGGGTGGCTTTCTGCCTCGACTGGGATTCGAACTCGGGGCCTCCAGGGTGCGGAACAGGACGCGCAACCACTGGGCTGTGCTCGGGTTGGTGATACAATATGGCGTCGGGTAAAGATATCCTCGCCCGCGGCGAAACTTAATTACGAACAAAACTGAAGAACGGACAGCAGCAGCCCTGCTCGATCTCCCTGCGCGAAACTCGAGGACGACGAGGTAGGGCGGCATCACTGGGTGTACGCGGGGTGCAGGAAGAAGGGCGGATGCTCACCTAGGGTCCTGGAGTCTCGTTGGCGTGGATCGGGGTCGAAGGCGTCGAGGCGATGACGATCCTGACGCCGACATGCTCATGGACGGAGGAGAAAGACGACCTTGGCGGGGACGATCTGGCCATCCACGGCTTCCGATCTTCGGCGTGGACGACGTGGAGAGTACGGCGGTTCCATTCCCTCCGTCCTCTTGGCTCGACGAGGACTATGGCGATGCGGCGGCGGGCTACCGGCTCTTTCTCTCTGTGTTCAGAAAATTCAGAGAAGGCAAAAGAGACAGAGGAGGGAGAGAGGTGGCGGCGGGTGAAGGAAGGAGAGGGAAGAGAGGAAAGGGGAGGCTAGGGTTCGGGGTTCCTCTCCCGGGTAGATAATAAGGAGGGGGAGGAGGGGGACCATGGAGGTGCGTTGCTTTTCACCTGCTCCCTTATGGACAGAGGTAGGGGAAGGGTACAGTGGGTTGGGCTGGGAGTTGGGCCAGGCCTGGCTCCCAAACGTTTTCTTTTCTTTTTATTAGTATTCCTTTTTTTTGTAGAAAGAGAAAAGGAGAGGAAGGAAGGGAAAAATAATGGTTGAAAAATCATGGACTCATTTTTTATGAATTATACAATTCAAATGCCCAAGTGCATGATTCTTTGTTTTTGAATTTTTTTAATATGTGCCAAAGTTTTGACTTGGAATTTGAATTCACAATAAAAGGAATTTTTATTTAACCAAGCAATAAAAAAATTAATTCCACTTCAATTTCATTGAAAACAATTTGAGTGTGAAACTAAGGTGCATTGTTTGATTTTTAATAGGAATTTGATTTGGAAACAAGGGTGCAATGCAAAATGCATGATGCAATGCAAAAAAAAAAAACAACCAAATCCTATTTGGGGGAAAATCCCCCGGGTGTTACAACACCTTTTGCAAGGAGTTATGAAAGGGCGTCCGACTTGTTGGAACTAATACATAGTGATGTATGTGGTCCAATGAGCACGACATCCAGAAGTGGTTATGAGTACTTCATTACCTTCACTGATGATTTGAATAGGTATGGATATATCTATTTAATGAAACACAAGTCGGAAGCCTTTGAAAAGTTCAAAGAATTCCAGAGTGAGGAACAAAATCAACTCGTCAAGAAAATAAAGTTTCTACGGTCGGACCGTGGAGGCGAGTACATGAGCCATGAGTTTGATGACCATCTAAAGAGTTGTGGAATAATTCCTCAACTCACTTCGCCAGGTACACCGCAGAGAAACGGTGTATCGGAACGGAGAAAAACGGACCTTGTTGGACATAGTACGATCAATGATGAGTCGAACAGATCTACCTTTATCATTTTGGGGTTATTGTCTAGAAACTGCAGCGTTCACACTAAACGGAGTACCATCAAAGTCAGTAGAGAAGACGCCACATGAGATGTGGACTGGCAAAAGGCCAAGTTTGTCTTTTCTTAAGATTTGGGGTTGTGAAGCATTTGTCAAGCGACTTCAGTCGGACAAACTCACGCCCAAGTCGGATAAGTGTATTTTCGTGGGGTATCCGAGGGAAACCTTGGGATACTACTTATACAACCGGGAAGAGGGCAAAGTGTTTGTCGCTTGGAATGGTGTCTTCCTTGAGAAAGAGTTTCTCGGTCGTGAAGTCAGTGGGAGCACAGTGCAACTCGAAGAAATTCGAGAGGAACCGGCTAGGGGCGAGTCGGTGAACGCCTTAGAGGCTGAGCCAGTCGTGGTACCTACGCCGGTAACAACACCTGAACCACGGAGATCTGCCAGATTACAAAATGTTCGTGATGTTTTACTGTTAGACAGTAATGAGCCGGCAACTTATTTGGAAGCGATGGTGGGATCTGATTCCGAGTCATGGCTTGGAGCCATGAGATCCGAGTTAAAGTCCATGGATGAAAACCAAGTTTGGAATTTGGTTGATCTGCTTGACGGTGCAAGACCCGTCAAGTGCAAATGGGTCTTTAAGAAGAAAACCGATATGGATGGGAATATTTCCGTCTATAAAGCACGACTTGTCGCGAAGGGGTTCCGACAGGTTCAAGGAGTTGACTACGACGAGACTTTCTCGCCCGTAGCAATGCTTAAATCAGTTCGGATCATGTTAGCCATAGCAGCCTATTTCGACTATGAGATATGGCAGATGGATGTCAAGACGGCTTTTCTTAATGGAAATTTAACTGAGGACGTGTATATGATACATCCCGAAAGTTTTGTCGATCCAGCTAACGCTGACAAGGTATGCAAACTTCAGAAATCCATTTATGGGTTGAAGCAAGCATCTTGAAGTTGGAACATTTGCTTTGATGAGGTAGTCAAATCGTTTGGCTTCATCAAGAGCGATCATGATTCTTGTTTATACAAGAAGTTTAGTGGGATCAAAGTAAATTTTCTAATCTTATATATGGATGACATATTACTGATTGGAAATGATGTCATGATGTTGCAAGAAACCAAAGAGTCATTGGAAAGGAGTTTCTCAATGAAGGATTTGGGTGAGGCGACTTACATATTAGGAATCAGGATCTATAGAGATAGATCAAGGCGGCTCATTGGATTGAGTCAGAGTACATATCTGGACAAAGTTTTGAAGAAATTCAAAATGGAAGAGTCCAAGAAGGGATTCTTACCAATGTCCCATGGCATAAAACTTAGCAAGACTCAGTGTCCTTCGACGATTGATGACCGAAGTCGGATGAGTGTGATCCCGTATGCTTCGGCAATTGGATCCATCATGTATGCCATGATTTGTACTAGGCCAGATGTTTCTTATGCTCTAAGTGTTACGAGCAGATACCAGGCTGACCCTGGCGAAGCCCACTGGGCAGCGGTTAAAAACAACCTTAAGTACTTGAGAAGGACTAAGGAAATGTTCCTAATTTATGAAGGTGATGAGGAATTCAGTGTAAAGGGTTACACGGATGCGAGTTATCTCACCGACTCAGATGATTCTCGTTCGCAATCTGGATACGTGTTCGTAATGAACGGAGGAGCTGTGAGCTGGAAGAGTTCCAAGCAAGATACGGTGTCTGCATCTACAACAGAGGCTGAGTATATTGCTGCCTCGGAGGCGGCAAAGGAAGCTGTTTGGATCAGGAACCTCCTGATAGATCTTGGTGTGGTTCAGGGCGCGTCCAATCCTTTGGACGTATATTGTGACAACAATGGTGCTATCGCACAAGCCAAGGAACCTAGACAACACCAGAAGAACAAACATATACTCATGCGTTATCACCTTATTCGCCAGTTTGTCAAACAAGGTGATATCAAGTTATGCAAAGTACACACGGATGCAAACATTGCAGATCCGTTGACACAGGCGCTACCACAGCCTAAGCATGAGGCGCACATGAGAGGCATGGGAATTCGATGCCTAGGCATATGATGCCAAGATGATTGACTCTAGTGCAAGTGGCAGACTGTTGGGAATATGCCCTAGAGGCAATCATGTATGATGTAATTCCCAATGTATTCATAAAGTTATTAAGTTGCCCTTTGGTTTGAACATCTGATATATGTCATTGAATATGTGATTCGATTGTGGAACTATGTATTCATGTTGTTCATACTAATTGTCCTTGGTCGTTATGGTTGTGCTAGACACACACCCTAGACTAATGTGAGTGTTGACTGATGACACGGTTCCACTTGTCATGGGCATGGTGATGCCATTCCAACGTTCACGGACTTGGCTAAAGAGTTTAGCAAGTCGGACTGACCCACATTGAGATGCAACGATCAAGTCGTCATTTGCATGTCTCAATCAATGTAATCCTTAGACCTGAGGTTGTCGCACAATCCGAGTTGTGGATCACCGACTTAGGTTCTGTCAAACGCTGTTCTGTGACAAGGCAGTTATAAAAGCAGAGTTCGGGTCGAATGAGAAGCAAGCTGCGTGATGTGGATAATCAAGATGGGATTTTGCCCCTCCGAATGGAGAGATATTCTCTGGGCCCTCTCGAGTGATATGATTCAGGAAGCATGGCCATGCGCGACTCAGTTAAGTGTTAACTGTGTCTGTTGACTAAGAGTTAGTCAGATGAATCATATATCACGGACCGAGAAGAGAGTTGAGCTATTTAAGGGATGACGATAAATAGCCTATAGTCCGACAAGCTATATCGTGAGGCAAAAGGGACTAAGATGAATATCACATTGAAAGGTATGTCGCCATGACTCAATGGGACTTGGGAGTCGGCACGTTCTGCTAGGAGCCGCTACCGATTGATCGATTGAGAGTCGGACTCCAATCGTGTCCAAGTCGCCATGAGCCTGTAGGGTCGCACACTTAAGAGCGGGAGCAATTATATTGGTCGGGTTGGACCCGAACCAGAAATGGACTGATTTGTGAGTCGGACTCACAGAGGGAATGGGCCACAAGTGTTGTGAAGCCCACTACCATTCGCTATATAAAGAGGGGCGCAGGTTGCCCAACGGGCACGTTAGTCCACTCCCATGCGTTGGGAACCCTAGCCCCACTTAGAACAGCCGTCACACCGGACCTAGCAGTCCGCCGTCGGAGCTCCTCCTCGTGCGTGTGGATACCGGCAGAGATGTTGTACGTTCAGCACTTCGGTTCGCAGGATTGGATCGGCCGGATCGGATCGTGGGACTCCACTGCACCGACGTGCTTCATCGATAATCCGCAACCGCGCGTCTAGTGGTAATCATCGTGGCCTTCTACCTCGGCTAGATCTTGGAAGTACCACGTAGGAAAAAGTTTTGTTTATCTCTACGCGTTCCAACAGTTTTTTCTCCAAAAATTATGAAACATGCAAAATAAGATGAAATAACATAAGTAATGCATCATAACATGAAATATATAGATGAATAACAGAAAATAACAATATAAAATAGTGATGCAAAATGGACGTATCAATGATCATGGACTTGCGGCCGGGGGTTGTCGATGTCGTGTCGATCCGTTGATGTAGTTGCGTAGATGATGTTGTGGGCTTCGCGTGGAAACTTGAATCACTCAAATCGGACGAACAACAACAAAGAAAAACACATTCGAAAATCTGTCCACGAATCAAAGAGTAGGATTTTTCTGGGGTTTTTGCCCAATTTCGAAATTCCTTCAAATCCAAGATTTTTTTGGACAAATTTGAGGAAAGTGGCTGAATAGAAAGGTGGGGAATGGTCTCAAGCAACAAATCCACGGATCAAATCAACGAAAAACTCAACAAATCAACATATCGGTCGAAATCCCCTTTTGGCTATTTTTGGTGAAATTTTCAAATTTAGGGTTGGGGAAGAAAAATTTTGGTGGAAAGGGGGATAGTGGGGGTCAAATTTGTGTAAATCTAGTTGCTGATACCAGATGATATAGGGGTTAACCTCTTGGGTGGCCCGGTCTTCAGGAATCGACCAAGAACACAAAGAACAAAGAACAAACGACGAACACAAAGAACCCAAGGGGAACAAGAGGGGCATCGGGGAGAGAATATAACTAGCAAGAACTGAAAGACCCAGTCTCCCATCAACTAAGACACAACGGCCGCCTACGGAACAATCGATCCAACTGAACTCACCTTATCGGAAAGCGCTTCAACACCACATGGCCGGTCCATCACGCCAATAGAATCTCAAGGGTTAGTTGAGATAGATTGGAAAGTCCCTAACTGATTCCCAAGTTGAAAGGATAGGTAACCCGGTGTAATCTTGATACGATCCTAGATACACATCATAGGAGTAGCCTTGATACGGTACTAGATACAAATCATAGAAGTAGACTCATAAGAGGGGTGCAAGAGCAAAGCTCAAATGTCTAAATTCATCTCTAAACCTAGATCTAGCATGAGGGGTTCCTTTTATAGCCAATGGAGTAGGTGGGTGAAATGGGGAGGTTTTCCCCTCTCTTTACGCAGCAGGAAAGCCAACCTGGGAGGCCGTCCTGGCTGGTCCTTGAGGCCAGGGTGGGAGCAGCAGCTGGGCGGCCGACCTGAGGGCGCAGGGGAACCGACGCGAGGCCGGGGTGGAGGCCGGTCCGTTCGGGTGGGCTCCCGGCCTGGCGTGCAGGAGGGCCGTCCCGAGGTCGAGGTGGAGGCCGGCTTCTTGTGTTGGGGGTCCGGCCTGGCCGGACTATGAGGCCGGCCTCCCTGTTTTCCTCCTTCCTTCTCCTTCTCTTCTTCTTCTTCTTCTTCTTCTTCTTCTTCTTCTTCTTCGATGTAGTCTTCTCGGACTTCTTCCATAGCTTCTTGGGCATCATCTTGGGCACGTCCTTGGGCATCATCTTGGGGCTCCATGGTGGGGTCAAACCTGAGCACGCATAGGGTGGTTCCATGAGGTAGCACACCATTCACGAAGTCATCGAAAGCATAGAGAGAGAGGATTGAGTTCACCTTATCATGCATCACCTTTGCTCGTGAACTTGTCATGGGTCCAATGGGTGTTGAGCTTGGTGGAATGGGGTGTGCTGCATCATGTTGGATGTTTGTGGTCTAAATGACCTAGGGTTCCAAAGCCACTTCTGGACCTTTGAGAAACGTGTGGTAGGCGACACTTTTACACGAGTTTGCGTTGATAGAGATCTTAGGCCGATAGAATGGAGGGCCCAATTTCCCCTAGCGTATCTCACTCACCTCACTGCAACGACATATGATCACTACCCTATACTGCTGAAGCTTGATGATCAGATGAAAACTTGTCAACGAAAATCTTTTAAATATGAGATTATGTGGGAAATGTGTAACACCTGGGGTGTTACCCTAAATAGGAAGTGTTTGTTTTCTTTTTGCTTGCATCACATGCATCACATGGGCATTGCATTCTGTTTTTCAAAACAACTCAAAATTCAAACTCAATTAAAACTTTCCCACATGTTCAAACCTCCCAATTTCAAAATTGCAAACTAAACCACTCAATTGTTTTTCAATGGTTGAATTTGTTTTAATCAGATTGCTTGTTAATACAATTTTCCCTGTTATCAAAAACCCTAATGGCAAATTCCAAAAATTCAAATCAAATCAATCTTATTTATCATATTTCAATATGGGTTTAAAAATTAAAATTTGGCAAACAAACTAATTTCAATAATGTTTGTATAATTGCTTGTTGCTTATTAAATAAAATTTGTTTAATTCCAAAATTCCAACCAAACCCTATTTGAAAAATCACCTAACAATTTAATATCACATTAATATTTCAAGTTGTTGAAATTAAATTTAAACTACCTTGTTGTTGTTGTTTTGCAAATTACTAAAATCTAATTATCAAATCAAAATCCCAAACTCTATTTGGAAAATCCAACTAACAACTTTAATTCAATTAAAATTTCAACCTTGTGAAAGTAATGCCAACATTTGCTTTCATTTTTTTTCTGTTTTGAAAATATTTAATAAACTAAACCCCTCCAAATTCTATTCCTTCTCTCCTCTCATCCTTTACAAAAAATAAGGAAAAAAAATAAATAAGAAAAGAGAGGGGTGAGCTGTGAGATGCAGCCCACAACCCACAGTCCACCCCATCAAGCCCATGCCACTTCACCCCCAACCTCCGTACGGTCCCCCTCCTCTCTGTCGCTTTCCTCTGCAAAAAGCAGCAGCACGCTCCCTCCCACCTTCCCCTCCTTATCTACCCAAGGAGAATACCAGGAACCCTAGCCCCTATCCCCTCCTCTTTCCTCCCAGCCGCCACCCCTCCCCTCCTTTGTTTTCTTTCAGTTCTCTGAACTTTCTGATCGAGAGAGAGAGATCCATGAACACGTCGTCCTAGCTTCGCCGCCATGGTCACCAGTGGGGCAGGCTATTGGAGGGAATGGAATCGCCTCGACACCGACATCCTCTACGTTGAAGATCGGGAGCCGGAGCTTCCCAGGACGTCGCCGGGATGGGCGTCTTCCTCCTCTGGCTCATGTGCAGTCTGCTCCGCTTCTTCCATGTTTCGGGCCGCCTCCAACCAACTCCGGCCGCCAGCAGCCATTCCCACGGTGAGCAACCATCCGGGGCTTGTTCCCCTCTCTCCCCTTGCTCTGGAATTGGCGCCTTCGAGCGCCACCAACTTCAGGTCGCCGCCGGCCGCGCTACAGTCACGATCAGGCTGCAATCTTACGTTCTGAATTCTGTCAATTCACGATGACGCAGCACCTATTGTAACGCGTCCTGAGTCCAACATCGATCCCATAGTATCCTAGTGGCTTGTGCCCTGTCTATCTATCGGGAGGTCCTAAGATCAAGTTCCGTCTACAGCAAGTTCCCAATTATTTTGTTGGTTTCCTATTCTGTGGAAGTCTGAATTTTGTTTCTTGAAAATTCAGTTAACCCGGCCTTCCTTACCTCTTAAAAGATCCGACATGCATGTATTCACCAACAGGAACACAGTCCATTGGTTATAGCTTGGTTCATTCCCCCGGAGGTCTCGGGTTCAAACCCCTCGAAGCAGCAATTCTTTCTAGTCTTCTTTTTTTATACCGAAATTAACTTGTTGATACACTTTCATTCCTGGTCAGCGTCACATCCAAAACACAATGCCAATATCATCCCAGTGGTTATGTTCCCTGTACACCTGATTCGGTTCCCCAAGTTCAAATCCTAGTTTTAGCAAATCTTTCCATCTCTGCCTCCTTTTCTTATTTTTTTGTCTCTATATCATGTCAATCTTCTTAAGTCCATAAATTTTGTTTTACAACTCTAAATAAAGCAAACTTTATATCTATTTTTTTTATCAGAAAAATGCAAGGAATATGAATATGCCATCCATGTTCATTATTGCATCTCTCATCTTGCATTTTAGTAGTGTTATGCATGTCCACCTAAATAATAAACATGGAATGTGTTGGGCATTTAATTAAATTGGTGCCCTATTCCATTTAATTTTGTGTCACTCACCTATGAATTGTTTTCCATGCTAAACAACATTTAATATTGATGGGTAGATAAATAACTCGAACCTCCTAAACTAACTGTTGGGCTTCCGGCTTAATTTAAATTGATTTAATTGCATAAATCATAACTAGTTCATTTTAACTCCAAATTTGATAAGTAAAATATGCTTTCCAATCAAAATTCTCTAAACTTTCCAAATATCAATTTTGTTTCCTGTTTTGAAATTTCCAAATGCAATTTAAATTTGAATTCAAATAATTCAATTGTAATTTGCAACAATGCATAAATAATTCATACTAATTCCAAATAAGGCAAATAAAATATGTTTTCCATACCATTTTGAATAACCTTTTCAAATATAAATTTTGTTCCATGGTTTGAATAATTTAAATTGCCTAAATAATTTAATACTTGTTTAATTCATTTAAATTTGATAAAATCATAACTTGCTCAAAATAAAATAATTTTGAACATGCAAAATATGTTTTCAAACCATCAAAGTGTGAACTTTTCAAATGTGAGTTTGAATTTATGTTTTGAACAAATAAAACTTCAATTAAATTCAAACTTGTTTCAAATCCATTTAAAACTTGTTTAATATTGTTTAATTCATAATTAAATTATCCTAATTCCAATTTCAATATTTGAAACATGTAATCCAACTAAAATTTGATGTTCTCTTCAAATACAAATTTTGTTAATTATTTTGAACACTTTAACTTGATGAAAACAACAATTGCTTGTGTGACATGTTTAAGTAACCAAACTTTCCAAACTTAACCAATAATTTCCAAACTTGTTAAACCTTATTTCCAATTGATTCTATTGTTGTTATTTTGCTGTTTTCCTCATCCATGCATCATGCTAATCCACCTTCACCTGTTGATTAGTTGGAAAACAAATCATCTAACCATAATTCATGGGCTTTGCATATGCAACTCAAATTGCATATGGGTCCATTTAAATCTGTTTATCCTGTCAACTAGTTTACTTTGATGCATATTTAAACTTGTCATGCATCCATATCTAGATCATGCTGGATCTTTTGCCGTAGTAGTAATTGTTGCATCCGGTGTTTGTTCGAGGTTCATTGCTTCTTCCCGGATAGGACGTTGAGATGATGTGAGCAACGACAAGTTCTGCTACCTTGCGGGATCTCAGGCAAGTATACTCACTTGCTGCCAAATGGCTGCCTTTCATCACTTGTTACCGATACTTTCCGTTGTTCTTTTCTGCTAGCCTTAGTAGTAGTTGTTCTGTTACGAACCCATCACATGAATCCCTCAACCTTGTTATTGCCTCTCCCCCATACCTATAACCATTGCTTGTGCCCGTGTCTTACTAGCATGCTTAGGGTTGTTTTGCTCGAGTCTGTTACCCGTTACTTTCTGTTACTACTCTATTATGTTCTGGGGGCTCGATGTTTAATCAATCAATCATGCTAATGTTATTGTTAAGTAATAATTTGATGATAAGGCACCGGCAGGAGGCCCTTTGTGGTTTTGAGGCCTGCTAGTGTCGACCCTAATAGGAAAAGGGTCTTGTCTACTGATCCATGATGAGCGCACTACCCGCATGTGGGAAGCGAGTATGGGCGCCCCCCTCAATTTGATTCGATTCGCATCTCGTCCAAATCGCCTCATTTAGTTCGGGCTTTCCATTTGCTGCATGCATGATCTTGCGAGCCCTTGGATCCCGGGTGGAACTTTCGTAGTCGGCATATAGGAGGACACGTTCTTAGAGTGCTATGAGGGTCCATTTTCTTCTGGGCTCGATTAGCCGTGCGCCTAAGGTGCTTTGGGCTTGATGCGAAGAAGAGTTGAGTTGTGTAGAGTACCTCGCTTGGTGGGTTTGATTCCCGTCTGGCGGGATATTCTTGCGTGTACGGCTAAATTGGTGCAACCCTGCAGGGATAATCTTCTCGAGAAGCTGTGTTTTCCGCGGTTATGGATTACTTGGTGAAAGTACTGGCTAACAAGTACTCAGGACAACTTAAACCTAATGATTAACAATCTTACACCCATGATTAACAACTTGACTAGTAATAGGCTTATTGACACAATAATCTGAACCATCATTAATCCAACTGTGCGAGTTATCCACGGATTGCTTCTTCGGATAAGGGGCGAGATCCAGGATGGGTTTGTTTGAAGTTATCTTTCAGTTGGTTACAATACTCGATCTTATCTTCTTTCTGTTAGCCGGAAGTTGTAGTATCTCTCTGTAGATGGTTAGTGCAGCCCGCTGTCGCTTATTTACAATAACCCCTTCCTTTCCGTTGATCCCAAAGTATTTGTATCTTGTGATGACTGGCTACGCCGGTATCTTGTGAGTATGGGTTTTATCCCCCTTGCCAGTACTTAACCGTACTGACCCACGAATCTTTTTCGTGGCTGCATATTCAACATTGCAATCAACAGGTTTGGAGTCTGACGACGTTAGCTTGGGAATCCCTCCGGCTTGGCCTGGGCAGGGATTGGACGCTCTCGGTTATCTTCAGGACTCTTAGTCCAATTTGGATCTTGTCCGTAGCCGGACGATATGTTGTTTCTTCCGCTGTTATTTGGATCTTTGTATTGTATCAGTTGTATCCTTGACTCGTTTGAGTCATCTTGTATCTATCTGTTTCTGTTGTAATTGTGGAATATTCGTGAACTGTTGTAATGTTATCATAAGTGGCAACCTGGAATCGGTTATTATGCGGATTTGGCGGGAATGCTGAAATCTGCATAGTGCCCGATCTAGGGGCGTCACAAATGGTATCAGAGCCTTGGTTCCGATTCCCGATATTGTTTCGATACGAATGGTTATCGAAGCAACGGGTCCGCAAAGCCTGTAGGTTAACCTCGCTAACGGTCGTTGTTTCTAGAGTGTCAAAAACTATTTCTGCTAAACTATTTTGGAAAAACATCTCAATAGGATTCTTGTTTTTCTCCTTATCCCTATTCTATTTCCCCTCCCATCTTATTTGTTTTGGAGTCTACTCTCGTACTCAATCTTTCAAAGTGTTAGGATCCTACGTGGGTGGACGTTTTCTGAGCCTTTAACCTAATAGGTTCGATCATCGGAAGGTTCCTGGTGGAAGAACATCGTCGTTAGCCCGAGCAAGAATCCCTTGTTAGTGGTGTCGAGAAGCCCTTGTTAGTGGTGTCGAGGAGATCAACTGGAAGCACGAAGAATCGATAGTCGAACTTCTTTCCCCTCCCAGGTTAGCAGGTGGATTGCGAGGGCGCAATCCCTTGTTAGTGGTGTCGTCTGTAACACCTGGGGTGTTACCCTAAATAGGAAGTGTTTGTTTTCTTTTTGCTTGCATCACATGCATCACATGGGCATTGCATTCTGTTTTTCAAAACAACTCAAAATTCAAACTCAATTAAAACTTTCCCACATGTTCAAACCTCCCAATTTCAAAATTGCAAACTAAACCACTCAATTGTTTTTCAATGGTTGAATTTGTTTTAATCAGATTGCTTGTTAATACAATTTTCCCTGTTATCAAAAACCCTAATGGCAAATTCCAAAAATTCAAATCAAATCAATCTTATTTATCATATTTCAATATGGGTTTAAAAATTAAAATTTGGCAAACAAACTAATTTCAATAATGTTTGTATAATTGCTTGTTGCTTATTAAATAAAATTTGTTTAATTCCAAAATTCCAACCAAACCCTATTTGAAAAATCACCTAACAATTTAATATCACATTAATATTTCAAGTTGTTGAAATTAAATTTAAACTACCTTGTTGTTGTTGTTTTGCAAATTACTAAAATCTAATTATCAAATCAAAATCCCAAACTCTATTTGGAAAATCCAACTAACAACTTTAATTCAATTAAAATTTCAACCTTGTGAAAGTAATGCCAACATTTGCTTTCATTTTTTTCTGTTTTGAAAATATTTAATAAACTAAACCCCTCCAAATTCTATTCCTTCTCTCCTCTCATCCTTTACAAAAAATAAGGAAAAAGAAAAATAAGAAAAGAGAGGGGTGAGCTGTGAGATGCAGCCCACAACCCACAGCCCACCCCATCAAGCCCATGCCACTTCACCCCCAACCTCCGTACGGTCCCCCCTCCTCTCTGTCGCTTTCCTCTACAAAAAGCAGCAGCACGCTCCCTCCCACCTTTCCCTCCTTATCTACCCAAGGAGAATACCAGGAACCCTAGCCCCTATCCCCTCCTCTTTCCTCCCAGCCGCCACCCCTCCCCTCCTTTGTTTTCTTTCAGTTCTCTGAACTTTCTGATCGAGAGAGAGAGAGAGCCATGAACACGTCGTCCTAGCTTCGCCGCCATGGTCACCAGTGGGGCAGGCTATTGGAGGGAATGGAATCGCCTCGACACTGACATCCTCTACGTTGAAGATCGGGAGCCGGAGCTTCCCAGGACATCGCCGGGATGGGCGTCTTCCTCCTCTGGCTCATGTGCAGTCTGCTCCGCTTCTTCCATGTTTCGGGCTGCCTCCAACCAACTCCGGCCGCCAGCAGCCATTCCCACGGTGAGCAACCATCCGGGGCTTGTTCCCCTCTCTCCCCTTGCTCTGGAATTGGCGCCTTCGAGCGCCACCAACTTCAGGTCGCCGCCGGCCGCGCTACAGTCACGATCAGGCTGCAAACTTACGTTCTGAATTCTGTCAATTCACGATGACGCAGCACCTATTGTAACGCGTCCTGAGTCCAACATCGATCCCATAGTATCCTAGTGGCTTGTGCCCTGTCTATCTATCGGGAGGTCCTGAGATCAAGTTCCGTCTACAGGAAGTTCCCAATTATTTTGTTGGTTTCCTATTCTGTGGAAGTCTGAATTTTGTTTCTTGAAAATTCAGTTAACCCGGCCTTCCTTACCTCTTAAAAGATCCGACCTGCATGTATTCACCAACAGGAACACAGTCCATTGGTTATAGCTTGGTTCGTTCCCCCGGAGGTCTCGGGTTCAAACCCCTCGAAGCAGGAATTCTTTCTAGTCTTCTTTTTTTATACCGAAATTAACTTGTTGATACAGTTTCATTCCTGGTCAGCGTCACATCCAAAACACAATGCCAATATCATCCCAGTGGTTATGTTCCCTGTACACCTGATTCGGTTCCCCAAGTTCAAATCCTAGTTTTAGCAAATCTTTCCATCTCTGCCTCCTTTTCTTATTTTTTTTGTCTCTATATCATGTCAATCTTCTTAAGTCCATAAATTTTGTTTTACAACTCTAAATAAAGCAAACTTTATATCTATTTTTTTTATCAGAAAAATGCAAGGAATATGAATATGCCATCCATGTTCATTATTGCATCTCTCATCTTGCATTTTAGTAGTGTTATGCATGTCCACCTAAATAATAAACATGGAATGTGTTGGGCATTTAATTAAATTGGTGCCCTATTCCATTTAATTTTGTGTCACTCACCTATGAATTGTTTTCCATGCTAAACAACATTTAATATTGATGGGTAGATAAATAACTCGAACCTCCTAAACTAATTGTTGGGCTTCCGGCTTAATTTAAATTGATTTAATTGCATAAATCATAACTAGTTCATTTTAACTCCAAATTTGAAAAGTAAAATATGCTTTCCAATAAAAATTCTCTAAACTTTCCAAATATAAATTTTGTTTCCTGTTTTGAAATTTCCAAATGCAATTTAAATTTGAATTCAAATAATTCAATTGTAATTTGCAACAATGCATAAATAATTCATACTAATTCCAAATAAGGCAAATAAAATATGTTTTCCATACCATTTTGAATAACCTTTTCAAATATAAATTTTGTTCCATGGTTTGAATAATTTAAATTGCCTAAATAATTTAATACTTGTTTAATTCATTTAAATTTGATAAAATCATAACTTGCTCAAAATAAAATAATTTTGAACATGCAAAATATGTTTTCAAACCATCAAAGTGTGAACTTTTCAAATGTGAGTTTGAATTTATGTTTTGAACAAATAAAACTTCAATTAAATTCAAACTTGTTTCAAATCCATTTAAAACTTGTTTAATATTATTTAATTCATAATTAAATTATCCTAATTCCAATTTCAATATTTGAAACATGTAATCCAACTAAAATTTGATGTTCTCTTCAAATACAAATTTTGTTAATTTTTTTGAACACTTTAACTTGATGAAAACAACAATTGCTTGTGTGACATGTTTAAGTAACCAAACTTTCCAAACTTAACCAATAATTTCCAAACTTGTTAAACCTTATTTCCAATTGATTCTATTGTTGTTATTTTGCTGTTTTCCTCATCCATGCATCATGCTAATCCACCTTCACCTGTTGATTAGTTGGAAAACAAATCATCTAACCATAATTCATGGGCTTTGCATATGCAACTCAAATTGCATATGGGTCCATTTAAATCTGTTTATCCTGTCAACTAGTTTACTTTGATGCATCTTTAAACTTGTCATGCATCCATATCTAGATCATGCTGGATCTTTTGCCGTAGTAGTAATTGTTGCATCCGGTGTTTGTTCGAGGTTCATTGCTTCTTCCCGGATAGGACGTTGAGATGATGTGAGCAACGACAAGTTCTGCTACCTTGCGGGATCTCAGGCAAGTATACTCACTTGCTGCCAAATGGCTGCCTTTCATCACTTGTTACCGATACTTTCCGTTATTCTTTTCTGCTAGCCTTAGTAGTAGTTGTTCTGTTACGAACCCATCACATGAATCCCTCAACCTTGTTATTGCCTCTCCCCCATACCTATAACCATTGCTTGTGCCCGTGTCTTACTAGCATGCTTAGGGTTGTTTTGCTCGAGTCTGTTACCCGTTACTTTCTGTTACTACTCTATTATCGTTCTGGGGGCTCGATGTTTAATCAATCAATCATGCTAATGTTATTGTTAAATAATAAATTTGATGATAAGGCACCGGCAGGAGGCCCTAAGTGGTTTTGAGGCCTGCTAGTGTCGACCCTAATAGGAAAAGGGTCTTGTCTACTGATCCATGATGAGCGCACTACCCGCATGTGGGAAGCGAGTATGGGCGCCCCCCTCAATTTGATTCGATTCACATCTCGTCCAAATCGCCTCATTTAGTTCGGGCTTTCCATTTGCTGCATGCATGATCTTGCGAGCCCTTGGATCCCGGGTGGAACTTTCGTAGTCGGCATATAGGAGGACACGTTCTTAGAGTGCTATGAGGGTCCATTTTCTTCTGGGCTCGATTAGCCGTGCGCCTAAGGTGCTTTGGGCTTGATGCGAAGAAGAGTTGAGTTGTGTAGAGTACCTCGCTTGGTGGGTTTGATTCCCGTCTGGCGGGATATTCTTGCGTGTACGGCTAAATTGGTGCAACCCTGCAGGGATAATCTTCTCGAGAAGCCGTGTTTTCCGCGGTTATGGATTACTTGGTGAAAGTACTGGCTAACAAGTACTCAGGACAACTTAAACCTAATGATTAACAATCTTACACCCATGATTAACAACTTGACTAGTAATAGGCTTATTGACACAATAATCTGAACCATCATTAATCCAACTGTGCGAGTTATCCTCGGATTGCTTCTTCGGATAAGGGGCGAGATCCAGGATGGGTTTGTTTGAAGTTATCTTTCAGTTGGTTACAATACTCGATCTTATCTTCTTTCTGTTAGCCGGAAGTTGTAGTATCTCTCTGTAGATGGTTAGTGCAGCCCGTTGTCGCTTATTTGCAATAACCCCTTCCTTTCCGTTGATCCCAAAGTATTTGTATCTTGTGATGACTGGCTACGCCGGTATCTTGTGAGTATGGGTTTTATCCCCCTTGCCAGTACTTAACCGTACTGACCCACGAATCTTTTTCGTGGCTGCATATTCAACATTGCAATCAACAGGTTTGGAGTCTGACGACGTTAGCTTGGGAATCCCTCCGGCTTGGCCTGGGCAGGGATTGGACGCTCTCGGTTATCTTCAGGACTCTTAGTCCAATTTGGATCTTGTCCGTAGCCGGACGATATGTTGTTTCTTCCGCTGTTATTTGGATCTTTGTATTGTATCAATTGTATCCTTGACTCGTTTGAGTCATCTTGTATCTATCTGTTTCTGTTGTAATTGTGGAATATTCGTGAACTGTTGTAATGTTATCATAAGTGGCAACCTGGAATCGGTTATTATGCGGATTTGGCGGGAATGCTGAAATCTGCATAGTGCCCGATCTAGGGGCGTCACAAAATGCATCCGGGATTAAAGGACACGGTGCATAATGGTTGGAAAGCATGCCCTACTACAGTTAAGGTGACAGGTATCCAAATAAATTTACGTATTCTGTCAAAGGGTATGGGTACGTGGAACAAAAATACCTTCAGCAGTGTGAAAAAGGAAATTTCAAAGCTAAGGGAGAAACTCGTTATGCTGCAAAATGTTCCAAGGAGGGTAGGGCCAACACACGCCGAGCTGAAAATCAATGAAAGATTACTAGAACTTTACAAGAGAGAAGAGGTATGGTGGAGGTAGCGCTCGAGAATAGAATGGCTTAAGGCGGGGGACAAAAATACAAAAAGAATCCACATGAGAGCATCGATTTGTAGATGAAAAAAATATGGTAAAGATGCTGATTAAACCTGATGGCTAGAGAATGGAGAACATATCAACGATGGTGGATTTGACTTCCGAGTTTTACCGTGATCTGTTTGCTTCTGAGGGGATAATCGGCATGGAGGAGGTGCTTTCACACGTGTCTTCCTTGTTGTCTACGCTCGAGTGACATAAACGTGCTGGGGGAGGATGTGTTGTTGCCACTAGGGAGAAAACAGTGGTGCTCTTGTCTATGGATGAGAACCACTGCTTACATTACATACTGATCTTAATGCATTTGTCTGTTGCACACATAACACTCACTTCATTGCTGCAACTTAATACCAAGGGATTTGCTGGATAACTTTCTTGAGGTGGATATTTAAATATGGATGCATACTAGTTAGCGGTCCATATACCTTGACGTAATGCCTACAATGTTAGAACCCTTGAACTTTATCTCGTCATAATATCATTGTTATACGTTCATGATTTGTCAATTGCCCAACTGTAATTTATTCATCCAGCATGTTTGTTTTCTTTGGAGAGACACCACTAGTGAACCTATGGGCCCCAGTCTTATTTTTCTCATACTGCAAACTTTTTTAAGCACTTTCATCATTGTTTCTTGTTGTCCTGTTTTTACTTTAATTGTTTCCTGAGACTCTAGACATTTAATTCTCCTGTTTTCAGCAAGACCGGAAGATTGACAACCTTCAGAAAGTTGGGGCAAGAGAGAGTTTGTGTTTGTCTGCAGGTTCCACGCTCCCATCAACACTAGTATTTCTGGCGTCGTTGATAGGGGAAACCTTCTTCAAGAATACAAAGTCTTATTGGTTCGATAACTCTGGTTCTTTACTATGAGAAAACATACTCTAGACTGCATCATACCTTTGGTTTGGGGTCTCCCAACGAGCGTGTGATTACGTCACATCAGTGTCATTTTGGAAGGGGTAGTTGTTGCGGGCTCCGCCGGCTAGATCTGCTTGTTGGCTGCCTTGTGGGTCGTCAGGGTTTCTGCCTTGAGGGTTCGCGGCAAGCGGAGCTGGCAGCCCCTCACCCTTGGTCAGGCGGGTCGTCCAGCTGCACTGCTGGGTGGTCCGAGTGCCGGCTTGTCAGGCCCACTGTGGTACTTGCAGGGGGAGCCGAGCATCTGCTCGAAGGTGTACTTGGGCTTCCGTCGCGGGCGATCATCGTTCACTGCCTGGGATAGCGGTTGCTGCTTGAACCGCCCGCCTGTCCGCCGCCTGCGGCTGGGACGAGCTGGCTGTCATATCATTCGTTGGCCATATGGCCACCCCCTCTCTTCCGTTTGTCCTGGTTTCCACCTTGATTGTAGTCGCGTTCATTGCGGCTAGGCTGGCTGGCTGATGCTTGCCGGTTGCATCCTTTTGGGCTGGCGGTGCGTTGATGAGTTGGCCGGACTGGTCCGGCCGAATGGTGATCTTCATGGCCGCGTCTTCTGTGGCGTACTTTTCCGCAATGGTAAGGAGTGTTGCCTGATAGGTCTCAAACGTATCTATAATTATGCTCCATGCTTGTTTTCTATCCAATAGCTTTATGTTTTCACATGTTTTCCTTTGTTTTCCAGATGTTTTCTGGACTAACCTATTGACAAGATGCCATAGAGTCAGTTCATGTTTTCTGCTATTTTTTATTTCAGAAAAGTTTTCTGGAAATATTCTCGGAATTGGACGAAACAAAGTCCCAGGACCTTAGAATTCCCAGCACGTTAACGGAGTCCAAAGGAGACCCGTAGGGGGGCAATGAGGTGGCCACACCACCTGGTGGCGCCCCCCTCTGGTCGCACCACCACATGGTGTGGGCCCCTCGGGCGCCCACCGACATCCCCTTCGCCTATTTATTCCCCCGATGCAGAAACCCTATAACATCAATCCTGCATTCATGAAAAGATCCCTCGCTCCGCCGCCATTGTCGACAAGTTTCGAGGGACAAAAATCTCTGTTCCGGCGCCCTGCCGGGATGGGGAAATTCCCCCGGAGCCATCGCCATTGACTCCACCGCCATCTTCATCACCGTTGTTAACTCCCATGATGAGGAGGGGGTATTTCTCCCCCGGGGCCGAGGGCTCTACCGGTAGCTATGTGTCTCATCTCTCTCTCCCATGGTGTGATCTTTATATGATCATGAGCTTTGTAATCTAGTTGAATAAGTAGATGTTACTCTTATTATGCTACTCAAGTGGTTTTATTATGAGATCTCCGTAGACACCTTGATCACGGTGTAAAGGTGACAATGTGTCACCGTGTGTATGGTCTATATAATTTTGTGTTGGATGACCCTATGAAATTGTGGTGTTTGTCTGGAACCATCTAAGGCTCATGGTGATAGTGTGAGGTTACCTAGATGGGGAATGCAACTCTAAGGAGTGCTTTTATAGCCCTACGCAATGATTGGTGTTTGTTATCCAACCGGAGAGTGGTTCGGAGTAGCATAGTGAAGAGATGATATTTATGCATTCAATTATGTTATTATTGTTGAGAGTGTCCACTAGTGAAAGTAGGATCCCTAGGCCTTGTTTCTAAGCATTGAAACACCGTTTACAATCAGTTCTGCTACATGTTTGATTGCTTCCATTTTTATTTCAGATTGCTATTATCACTTATAATCATCCATATTACTTGTATTTCACTATCTCTTCGCCGAACTAGTGCACATATACAACTGACAATTGTATTAGGTGTGTTGGGGACACAAGAGACTTCTTGTATCATAATTGCAGGGTTGCTTGAGAGGGATACCTTTGACATCTACCTCCCTGAGTTTGATAAACCTTGGGTGACGCACTTAAGGGAAACTTTTTGTTGTTCTACAAACCTCTGCACTTGGAGGCCCAACATTTTCTACAAGAATAGAAGCTTGTGTGGACATCAAGCTCTTTTCTGGCGCCGTTGTTGGGGAGGTAAGGTAAAAGGCACTCACACCCTGTGTGAGTGCTCGAAATTATTTCCTTTAGATTATGCAATTATATCTTTTTGTTTCTTGTTTTTATTTTCACTAGTTAGGCTTATTTTTACTTGTTCCTTGTGTTTATCTTTAGGCTTAATGGAAAACAGCAAAAATATGAGAGAGCTTTATAATATTTATATTAAATTAGGACATGATGCTTTTGAAGAGAAAATTAAAAAACCTATGGAAGTTTGTTTGCATAGTAGTGATAGCAATGTTATTAGTGTTAATTCTTTGAACACCATTATTTCTAATGATATGGAAAAGTCTAAGCTTGGGGAAGCTAGTTTTTATGAAAATGATCTTTTTAGTTCCCCAGCTTTAGAGGAGAAAATTTGCTCTGATGATACTTTATCTCCCATATGTGATAATTCTAATTGTGCCTGTGATATTTTAAATCCTCCTATTGCAAGTATCCCTTTTAAAATACCTATGAAAATTGTTGAGCGTGTTATGAATAAATGTTATTTTGGAGATGGAACCGTCCATCGTAGTGATCATTTACTCTTTATACATGAATTATGTGAGTTGTTCAAGTGTGTAGGTATTTCAATGGACCAAGTTAAGGGGAGGCTATTCTCTTTGTCACTTAAGGACAACGCAAGGGGGTGGTATGAGCTACTAGATGATCCTCATCATTTGGAGTGGAAGGAGCTTGAATCTCTCTTTTACTCTAAATTTCATCCTCCTCATGAACTGTATTTAGATATGAATTACATTTATAATTTTTTACCTCGTGATGGAGAAAGCATTTCCCAAGCTTGGGGATACTGAAAACATTAGTACTCAAATGTCATAACCATGAGTTTCCTGAGGAAATAATTGTTACTAATTTTTATGCAAGGCTTTCAGGGCATTGCAAGGATTATCTAGATGCCTGTTCAGAGGGTTCTTTCACAAGTAAGAAGGTTGAAGCTAGGTGGAATCTTATTGAAACAATTCAAAACAATAATGAAGCCTGGGATAACGACAAAGGTAAAGAACCAGGTATAAACTATGAGTATGATTGCCTTAAGTCTTCCGCTGAAACTGCTAATTTCCAAGAGCTTAGTGCTAAATATGGTCTTGATCCTCAAATTAGTGTTAATTGTTGTAGATCCTTTGCTTCTCATATTAATGTTCCTAAAGGAAATTGGGACATATACCATGAATCTTTTAAAAACACCTGCATGAAAAATTAAATTGTTATTAATGATTGCAATAAACATGCTCAAACTTCTGAAAGTACTATTTCCTATAAGCATGTTAATTTTTGTGGAGCACTTATACCTTGTGAAAAGAATCAAATTGAAGAAGAATATTGTATCCATCACAAGAATGAAAAAACTAGAATGTGGGAGAGGGATCTAAATGATCTTGGTGAAAAAGTTCGTGCCATTTATTCTTTTATTTGTGAACTTTGCTATGAAGTGGGTCATTTAAATTTTCAATGCCTAGGCTGTAATAATAGCCTTTCGAATACAGTGAGTTCTGCAAGTTTGTATTGTGATAACATGATCACTCCTAGTCAGCATGATGAACTTACATTATTTTTGGGGTGTGAAGAGTTATAAAGAAAAACTTCTTTGGTAGATATGGGTGCTTTTGATATGAATAGTGTCTTGCATGGTTGTCATCTTTATTGTGTTAATAATTTCCACGCAAATACCTACATACAAAATATTATAAAAGATGAGACTTTACCATCATATGACAGGACTAATATGTGTTTTCTCTTATTAATGAAGAGGATGAATCCTCCAAAGTTTTTTTTTCTGTTGTTTCTGACAATAAACCAGGGTATTTGGAGAAACTTCCTTTCAAGCCTCTCCCTACTAAAGAGGAGGAGAAGAAGAAGAGGAGTAAAAGGAGAGAGGTAACGATACCTCCCCCTAAGCATGTTGCTCCTATTATAGTTATTGATGATGAGTCCGAACTCGATGATGTTCCTATGTCTGTTACTTATGAAAGTGATCATGATTGGGAGAAACACACTACTTTTGATATTGAAAACCTCTTTGGTACCAATTTTCAAAATGATAATAATTGATGTACAATTAGTACTATCCATGTTCCTTCGAATTATGATATAGGAAGCCCTAGGCTTGTGCATGATGTGTTTGAAAATCCTTTTGCTACTGATGATTATATGCTTGATACATCTCCTTCTAGTAAAAATGATGATAGGTTTACAAATGAACACAATTTGGAAGATAATTATTCTATTACTAATAATGATACTATGCCCCCCAGTCTTTGATAACTATTATGAAGAATACTACAACAGCTATAATTACAATTATCTTTATGAAACTTGTCATAGTTATGGAGGGATTACCCAAAACCATCTCCCTAATATACGACTTGTCTATCGTGTTGGAGTTCTTTATGATGATTACAATGATGAATATGATATTTTCAGTCCACCTAATATTGAGGATAAAATTAATTATAATTATAATATGCCTCCTATATTTGATGATTATGGTGATAAGAATAATAATGATAGCTATTTTGTTGAATTTTCTCCCACTACTATTAATGAGAATGGCTATGCTTATGTGGAGAGTATTAATTCTTTTATGCAGGTGGATCATGATAAGAATGTTTTATGTGATAGTTATATCGTGGGTTTTATCAATGATGCTACTAAAAGTTATTATGAGAGAGGGAAACATAGTTTTATGTATCTCAATAACATTAAGTTTCCCCTCTTTATGTTGAAAATTTTGAAGTTGGACTTGTTTTGCTTTCCTATGCTTGCTGCTTTTTGCTTTCATGGCTTGTTTTTTACAACATTCTTTTTCATAGGAAGTGGGTTAGACTTAAAATTGTTTTATATTTTCTTCTTGATGCTCTCTTTTGCTTCAGTTCATATTTATTAAGTGACCATCTTCTCAAATTACCATGCCTAGATAAAAGGCGTTAAAGAAAATCACTTCTTGGGAGATAACTTATATGTCATAAACGTATCCTTAATTTCTGATGTTCCATGTTGTTTTCATGTTATTTCCTACATGTTTGCTATACACTTTATGTCATTTTTATCGATTTCCGAGACTAACCTATTGACAAGATGCCATAGAGCCAGTTCGTTGTTTTCAGCTGTTTTTAGTTTCACAAAAGTTGTTCTGGAAATATTCTCGGAATTGGAAAATTCAAAGCCAGGAAGTCTTAGAATTCCCGAAGGTTCCACGGAGTCCCGAAGAGGCCCGGATGGGGTCCAGAGGGGGCCACACCATAGGGCGGCGCCCCTGGCCGCGCCTGGGGGTGGTGTGGGCCCCTCGAGCGTCCACCGCCATCACCCTTTCGCCTATTTATTCCCCCCGACACATCAACCCTAAAAATATACCACTTCGTCCCGAGAAACACCCGAGGCCGCCATCATCGTCATCCCGAGATCGAGAGGGTTCTGGAGCTCTCCCCGGCACCCTGCCGGGAGGGGAATTCATCACCGGAGGGGTCTACACCACCATGCCCTCCTCCAAAGTGATGTGTGAGTAGTTCATCCCTGGACTACGGGTCCATAGTAGTAGCTAGATGGTTGTCTTCTCCACTTTGTGCCTCATGTTTAAATCTCGTGAGCTGCCCTACATGATCGAGATCATCATTATGTAATGCTACATGTTGTGTTTGCTAGGATCCGATGAATGTTGAATGATATGTCTTCTGATTATCAATCTATCATGTTATCTTCATGCATATGTTATTTATGATCTTCCATGCTCTCCGTTATTAGTAGATGGCCAAGTAGATGCTAGTAACTCCAAGAGGGAGTATTTACGCTCGACAGTGGGTTCATGCCTCCTTTGCATCTGTGCTCGAGTGACAGAAATGTGACGGATGGAGGATGTGTTGTTGCCATTAGGGAGAAAACAACGGTGTTTACTTAGTTTACATTGTTTACATTACACACTTTTCTTACTGCGATTATCTGTTGCTTGCAACTTAATACCCAACGTTTGTTCGGATGATATTCAGAGGGTGGATTATTAGTCATACATGCAGTTGGATAACAGTCTATGTATCTTGTTGTAATGACCGCATGAATCACTGATGGCTAGGTTGAGACTCCAAGTGCAGAGTGTGTAGCTAGTGGCAAGCCTTCTTCCCCACGAGGGTGACTCGAGGGTTTATATCGAACTCTTGGGGAGCCAGTATTTCAGCAGTTGTCTTCCAAGCTTCCTCCAGGATCCTGCAAACAAATAGAGAGTTTTGTTCCCTCAACATCACCAAGTGTTTGTCAAGCACAAGGTGTGAGACTTCTAAATTGCAATGCAAAACTGAAAGTAAATGTGCAATAATTAAATCTACTACTAAATGCAAATGAGAAAATAAATATGCAATGGATATGATGGAGGGATGATAACCCGGTAGGCCAACGCCAAGGAGTAACTCGGCCCAAAGGACGCTGCACAAGACCCGGCTTAAGATAAAGGAGTTTCTGGAAGGCCCAAGAGCGTAGGCCTCGTAACCCGGATTGTGGGTTCCGATAAGGAAGTTTAGGGTTTGTAAGCAGTGTCCGGGTAGGATTCAAAGTGCGCCTTGGAGAGTAGGCCAGGGGGTCCGGATATTATATAAGCCGGCCCCTAGGGTTAGACGAGAGAGATCCAAGAGTTAGAGCAATATCGCGAGGTATCGAGTATCCAGTGTAACACGAGAGCTGAGTTAACAGATCGAGATCGGAGACTCGGCGACTAGATTGCCGGCTACCAGATCGTATATCATCATGTTTTCCCTTGAGCTAAACCCTCTCCCAAACACCAGAGTCGTCTTGCCCCAAGATAAGTTACCCCCGGTAACGTCTGCCGTGATTATCCCACGACAGTTGGCGCCCACCGTGGGGCCTACGTCCAAGGGTGTTTATATCACGGGAGAAGCTCGGAAGAACATGGAGAACCTTGTCATCGACGAGATCTACACCGACCGCGAAGGAGAGAAGATGGTGGACGATTCCGGCTGGGGGCCAGAGTCGGATCTACTCGAATCTGGATCTGTCATAACAATCGGCCAAATCAACGTCTTCGTCGGCATTGTACGTACGTCCGGTTCAATCCCTGACGATTTCGAATTTGATTCTGTGTCAGGGGAGGCCACCTACGCTCAATCAGATGGAGAAGAATCGGTCGGGACGGTAGATCCGACAGAAGAGCCCCCCACGAAGAGGGAACAGCCGGAGGAGCCGGCATGGACCCCGCGTGGCCGGGTCATGAGAGAAGATGATACCGAGTCTATCTTGCACCTACTAGAGGATCGGCACGAGTCTATCCACCACGTGCATGTCACAGGAATTTCTAACAAGGATAAAAAGATACTGAAGCAAGCGGTAAACTCGGTTTCCTCGGCTGTACCGAGATACCTGAGATGGTCAGAGCAGGACGTAACATGGAGCAGAAGAGATCACCCGGAAAGGATAGAACACCCGGGAGTCCTAGCATTGGTGGTTGCACCACAGGTCAATGGTTATGAGCTGAAGAAGGTCCTAATGGACGGTGGAAGTAGCATCAATATCTTGTATTGGGAAACCTTTCTACGCATGGGTCTCAAGGAGTCCCAGCTACAGAAAAGTTCAACAGTCTTTCACGGGATAGTGCCGGGTCACTCAGCATGCCCCGAGGGAAAAATCGCATTGGAGGTAGCTTTTGGAGAATCAAAGGACAATTTCCGGGTTGAATGGCTTACTTTCGAGGTGGTTAAGTTGCGCAGTCCTTACCACGCGCTATTCGGAAGGCCGACTTATGCTAAGTTCATGGCCAAGCCGTGTTATGTGTATCTACAACTAAAAATCCCGGGTCCCAGGCAGACCATCACCATACATGGGAGCCGGGACATAGCGGCTGAGTGTGATGAAGGAGATGCGGCAATGGCCGAGCAAGCTTGCAGAAAAGAGGAACTCAAGTATTACCGGTCTCAAGTAGACCCGGATGACAGAACAGCGTTGAAAATACCGAATACTGAGGACGAAAGAGCAAAGTTCAAGGCAGCACAGGACACAAAGATGGTGGATTTTACCGAGGGTGATCCCTCCAAGCAATTTGCTATAGGATCTAACTTGGACAGCGAGCAGGAGAAAGCACTTGTGGAGTTCATTCGTTCAAATCAGGATGTGCTCGCCTGGACGCCTAGCGATATGCCGGGTATCCCCACAGAGTTAGCAGAGCACAGTTTGCACGTCGATCCCAGGTCCAGACCCGTGAAACAGGGCTTGAGAAAGATGAATGAGGAAAGAAGGAAAGCTATAAGGGAAGAAATTGCTCGGCTGCTTACAGCCGGCTTTATTATGGAAGTGTTTCACCCGGACTGGTTAGCAAATCCGGTTCTCGTGATGAAAAAGACCAATGAGTGGAGGATGTGCATTGATTACACGAGTCTCAACAAGCATTGCCCAAAGGATCCGTTTTCTTTACCAAGGATAGATCAGATCATAGACGCAGTAGCTGGCAGCGACCTATTATGTTTCCTGGACGCTTATTCTGGGTATCATCAAATCAAGCTCAAGAAGGAGGATTGGGAGAAAACATCGTTCATAACCCCTTTCGGGGCCTTTTGTTACAAGACAATGACATTTGGACTGAAGAACGCTGGCGCAACCTATCAACGGTGTATTCAGAAGTGCTTCGAGGACCAAATTGGACGCAACGTACACGCTTATGTAGACGATGTGGTGATCAAGACCAGAAAGGCGGAGACATTTATTGATGATCTAAAGGAAACGTTCAAAAACTTGAGAAGGTACCAGATGAAACTCAACCCGACAAAGTGTATTTTTGGAGTCCCAGCCGGAAAATTACTCGGCTTTATCGTTTCTGAGAGAGGAATTGAGGCAAATCCGGACAAAATCAAAGCCATCCAGAGTCTGAAAAAGCCGGAAAATTTGAAACATGTTCAGAAGCTCACAGGGTGCATAGCAGCGCTCAGCCGGTTTATATCCAGACTCGGAGAAAAGGCAATACCTTTATACCGGCTCTTGAAAAAATCCGATAAATTCGTATGGGACCAAGAGGCGGACGAAGCGTTCGAGGCACTAAAAAAGTAGCTATCTGAGGCACCAGTCCTAGCAGCTCCAGGTCCCAAAGAACCTATGTTACTGTACGTGGCAGCAGGGCCCCGGGCGGTTAGCGCAGTGGTTGTTGTCGAGCGAAAGGAAGATGGAAAAGGATACCCGGTCCAGAGGCCGGTTTACTATGTCAGTGAGGTATTATCAGGAGCAAAACAACGCTATCCACATTGGCAAAAGCTGGTTTTCGGGGTCTTCATGGCCAGCCGGAAATTGAAGCCATATTTTCAGGAACACCCCATAACAGTGGTTAGTTCTATACCAATGTCGGATATCATCAGAAACTCGGATGCAACAGGTAGAATAGCCAAGTGGGCGATCGAGATGGGAGATTATCATATCAACTACGAGCCAAGATCAGCAATCAAATCTCAAGCTCTAGTCGATTTTGTTAACGATTGGACACACACAGGCATGCCCACCATGGTTCCAAACTCCGAGTCCTGGATCATGCACTTTGATGGCTCCAAGCAATACGAGGGGTCGGGAGCCGGAGTGGTACTAACATCACCCAAAGGAGACAAGTTGAGCTACGTGTTGCAGATTCACTTTGATTGTTCCAACAACGTGGCCGAGTATGAGGCCTTATTGCACGGCCTAAAGGTAGCGAAGGAGATGAATATCAAGAGGATACGGTGCTTTGGAGATTCGGACCTTGTGGTACAGCAGGTCTCAGGAACTTGGGATAGAAAGGACGCAACTATGGCAGCATATCGCAGAGAGGTTGACAGAGTTGCCGGATGTTTTTCCGGGTATGAGGTGGAGCACATAGACAGAAGAAAAAACGAGGCAGCAGATGCACTCGCCAGACTCGGCTCGCGTAGAGAGCCGGTTCCTCCTAACGTTTTCCTGGATGAGCTATGGCGACCATCAGTTAAAACCGAGTCTGAGGAAGAACTGGCAAATCAAGACCCGGATTTGGAGCTCGTGCCCACAGTACGTGCTGTTCCAGAGTGGACAGAACCGTTCCTGGCCTACCTATCACGGGGCGAGTTACCACAGCAGGAAGTATTAGCAAGACAAATTCTGAGGCGAGCAAAAGGATATTCTATCATCAATGGAGAGTTATACAAGAGAAGTGCAGCAGGAGTCTTTTTGCGCTGTGTAGCACCAGAAGAAGGCCGACAGATCCTCAAGGAAATCCATGAAGGTGATTGTGGGCATCATGCATCCACAAGATCCCTTGTGGCCAAAGCTTATCGACATGGTTTTTTCTGGCTCACGGCCCTAGCAGACGCGGAGCGTTTGGTGGCAAGGTGTGACGGATGTCAAAGGTACGCTCGCCAAACCCATGTGCCGGCTATGGAACTACGGACTATCCTGTTAACTTGGCCGTTTGCTGTTTGGGGTATGGACATGGTTGGCCCCTTTCACATGTCACCTTGCAAAAAGACGCACCTCTTGGTGGCCATTGACAAGTTTACCAAGTGGGTTGAGGTTATGCCAGTTACCAACTGTGTAGCAATTACAGCAGTCAAGTTCCTGAAAAGGATTATCTATCGGTTCGGGTATCCCCATAGCATAACTACCGACAATGGAACCAATATGTCCCTTGGCGAGATGGAGAAATTTTGTGGTAACAATGGAATCCGGCTTGACGTAGCTTCAGTGGCCCATCCCCAGGCTAATGGACAAGTGGAGAGGGAAAATCAAGAATTGCTTCGTGGATTAAAGCCACGATTGCGAGTTCCGTGTATCAGAGCTGCTGGTGCATGGGTTGAAGAATTACCTGCAGTGGTTTGGGGTATCAACACAACACCAAACAGATCCACTCAGATGACACCGTTTTTTATGGTTTATGGTGCAGAGGCGATGTTGCCGAGTGATATCATCCATGACTCGCCTCGAGTCTCGGCTTACGTCGAGGTAGAGAACGAGAAAACCCGGCAGGACGCCGTGGATATGCTAGAAGAAGAAAGGGAACAAGCACTGGAAAGATCATCCATATATCAGCAAGATCTGCGGAGATATCATAGCCGGCGTGTGAAAACCCGGGTCTTCCAGGAAGGAGACCTGGTTCTGCGCCTGGTACAGTCAAAAGAAGGAAAACATAAGTTATCACCGCCATGGGAAGGACCGTTTATCATAAGCCGGAATCTGCACAATGGATCGTATTACTTGATAGATGCAAGGGAAGAGTCGGCTACGGTTAACAACACCGCTCATACCACTTCATCTATGCAAGAGAAAGAAAGACCATGGAACGTAGCTCAGCTACGTCCCTACTATACCTAGCATAGACCAGACTCACAAGTGGAATTACACGATGTAACAGGCAGCAGGTTTCAGACGCACTCTTTTCCTATCCAGGGTACCTAAGGGGACTGGAGGGTTTTTAATGAGGCGGCTTGCTGACCTAACTTTCTCATATCAACAAAGAGATGGTTAAGCGATATATCTCCTTCACACGTTTTATCAAGTTCTATTTTTCTGTTACGTTTCTTCCAGGTAAGTATTATTTATTGTTTCCTTAGAGCATTAGTTTCCTTAGTATGTTGCATATATTTAGGTCTTGGGGGCTGATTGCTTGAATAGCACAGTTACAAACTCAAAGACCCGGCCATGATGCCTATGAGTTATAAGGGCCGATTACTCGCAAACGAGTACGGCTGCAATCTTATAACCGGACAAAGGAGCCAAATTTCTTGACTTTTCTTACTTAAGCTTGATGTGACTCGCACTAAAGTGGCATGATTTGCTCGCTTACGATTACAGTCAGCCATGATGCCCAATGGGACTTGCCTGACCCTCTTTTCGTACAGATGTAACAACATGGTATCCACGCGAAAGCCGGCTTACAGTACAAGAGAGTCAAAAGGGTCATCTAAACCACAAGTTATGCAGAGTACAGGGTTAATAACCGGAAACTCAAAGTCTATCAAGCATAACTTCAACACCTATGTGAAACGGCTCTGGGTTTTGGGCTTAGCAGAAACAACTTGTTTTCTTTGAAAAACCTCACACCCCATACTCGGAATTTCGGGCCTTGGGGACTGGGGATTTTGAAAAAAAAAGAGGCAAGTTATTTAGCTATTAAGCACCAAAAATCCACAAATCCGAGTCTTGGGGACTTGGGGACTTAGAGAAAAGTTCACCCGTCAAAACCCATGTGACCCGGAAACCGAGTCTCACAAAAGGAACCATAAAGTAGATCGGAGTATCAAATTCATCCAAAGGCCGGAAGGGCCAAGAAAGATATTAAAGCTTCATAATGTATTTACATGATGCGGTGATAGTATCAAAAGTGCACATCTGCACTATCAAAAGAATATCTGCCTTTACAAGGGCATCGAGCGAACAAGGTATTAGGATGGCATCAGATAATAATTTACTCGGCCTCCTGAGTCGGGTCTACATCCTTACCCTTGCCCTCCGGGTCTTGTTCTCGGGTTCGCTTCTTAGAAGAGTTCCCAGCATCATCATCCGGTTTTTCAGCGTCAGGGCGAACAGGTGGACGAATAGCTGGTGTAGAGGTAGTTGGTGCTCATTGCAATTCGGCTTCCCTCTTTGCAGCTTCCTTCCTCTTCCTGGCAGAATCAGCATTCCACTTTTCTAAAATGTCGAAGGGCACGGGCGTGTCTTCCTTCACAGCCTTGTCCTTAGCATCGTATGGAGACATAAATCTACTCAAGTCCATACTGTCGGCAAAAGCAGTTGCCGAGTGACGTACCTCGGATTGTACAGCTTTGAAATCCTTGGGGGAAAATCTCGAGCCGTCTGCCTTGAACTCTGGAAATCCGGCCACCACCGTTGCCGGCTCAAGCTTAGGAAAATAAGCTTTCGCCAGCATAAGTCCCCGGGTCATCCCAACCCGGCATGCTGAGCGTTTTCAGAGCTCAATCCATGCAGGGACAGTAGAGCATGCATGGATTAGGGTCTCCATACCCGGATATAGATCAGTCGGCCACTGAATGGCGTCCAGTATCCACTTGGTGCCGGCACAGAACCTCCGGAGGACATTCTTCAATCTTTTTACCTTTTCGATATCATCCTCTTCTGAAGGCGCAAGGTTGGAAGCTGCAATATGAGCAACAAAGGTTACATCAAGGTATTCCGGGTATCATGTATCAAGAAAACAAGAAACCAAGGCACGAACCAGTAAGTAGCGAAATCTCACCAACGAGGACACGATAAGTGTCGGCCACTTGCGCCGATAGCTTCTTCAGCGCAGCTTGAGCAGTGGCGTATTTGTCTTTGTATTTCGTGACATCTTTCTCCAAGGTTGCCACCTCAGACTCAAGTGCTTCCCTTAGCTTTGTCTCGGTGTCCAGGAGCTGCTTGGTCTTGGCCAAAATCTCCTCGGACCGAGACGCCTGCGCCTAAAAGAATGGAGGGTTAAACATTAGTCGGATATCACAATCAGCCGAGTATTGCAAGGAGTACCGAGTGTAACTTTGACAAGTTAGACTCGGAACTTGGGGACTAGGTGGACACTAAGAGATATCAACTAGCGTACCTGATGCTCCGCGGCCATACGCTCCAACATGCTGCTCTCTGAGGCCTTCATGGCGAGGAGGGCGCTCATCATTTGGTCAAAGGAATGGTTGCCCGAGTTAGAAGACCCGGGGTCTTGATAACTCGGAGTGGAGGTTTTCTCCTTGGCAGGGGAAGGTACCCCAGTCGTCCGGATGTCGGGGCTCGGTACGCCTCCTCCCGTGCCTAAGACGGCGGCTTCTTCCTCCTCGCGTGCATGTGAGGCTATCGGGTACTCGGCTTCCTGATCAGCCGGGTGTGTCGGTGACACTTGTTGTTCTTCGTCGCCAGCTGCAGCCGCCATATCATCAATCGGGTTCTCCTTACCCGGGTCATCGGTCTCCATATTTTCTTGGTCACTGATTGTGACCGTGGCTCTGTCGACAGTATAAAATAGCGGTTAACAAGTAGACTGGAGTAAATTATGGCAAAGTGATGGAACATCAGGAGAAGAACCTTACCCGGGATTCACCGCGAAGTCCGAGGGAAACGTGCTGCTGGACCCGGATGAAGCTGAAAAATATCAAGAAAGTAAGACATGGAACTGCTCTGTTGAGGGGTGATCTGGAAAAACTTTGATATTCAAGAAAGGATCAGATGAATACCAGCGCGTCGAGTTGGAGATGACGGAATACCCGGGTTAAGAGCGCCTTCACCCGGAAAATTCCGAGTCATTCTACGCTTGGTCAGGGGTGGATCCTTCAGGTACGGCCAGTTGGATAACTCTCGGTTTAGTTTGTGCATGTTATCAAAGGAGAATGGTTTAGAAGTAAGGAAGCGGTATGGAACCTTGAAGACGACCCCTCGAGGTTTCCTCTTTGCTACGACCTTGATCGTCGGCTCGACTTCATCTTCGTCACTTGCTGTTTCCACCATGCCTTCCGGTTCTTCTTCTTCTTCGCCCTTGTCCTCTGGTTCTGAAAGTTATCAAAGTATACAGTCGGAAAAATACAGAATGAACAACAACGAGCTCGCTGAAATTAAGAGAGACTCAGGATGTACCTTCTTCCGAGTTAATTGCGTCCTCTTCTTCCTCTGGACTTTCGGAGTTAGGGGGAGTCTCGATTTTCCAAAAGACATTATCAGCCTGAGGAAAAGGCATGGAGATGAGAGTTAGCAACTGTATCAAAAGGAAAAGCATGGAAGTAAAGGTATGAGAGCCGGATCTTTACCTCAGGTGCTGGGTTCTCGCGTGTAAAGGGTTCTAACCCGGCTATATTCCGGATTACCTCCAACTTCTCCGTCAAGAATCCCTTGATGGTCTTGTTGGTGTCACCGGCCGCGTAATCTTTAGATGAGTATCGGAGGGAGTGTGTGGTGTGCCCCGAGTACTCGCACATTAATTTGGTGCGGATAGAGTTGGGTTGGATCCGGAAGTTGACCCAAGTTCTCACCAAGTTGAGCCCAAGGAGACCTTGGGCGAAAAGGGCGGCTATTTTTGAAAGGAGCGGTTGGATGGCCTCCCTGTCCGGCTCAGGGGCAAAAGCGTTGAAAGATTCAGAGATATCGAGGAGGCCCTCCGAGTAACCCGGCAATTTCTTCTCGCCGGGTGGGGAGGTGTCCCGGCAGTAAAAGAAAGAAAGTTGCCAGTGTTTGACATGAGAATTCAGGTTAAGAGTTGGCATTGGGGAATTTTTGCAGCGTTGGATGGAAACCCCGCCGCAAGCAAGAAGCGCCCCGTCACCGCTTTCGCGGCACGGTTTGCATTGCAAAAGTTCGATAAAAAGAGTCAAATTTGGCGGAGTGCACAAATATGACTCGGAAAGAACGATAAAATGGGTTATATTCAACATAGAGTTAGGCCCTATGTCGAATACCCGGAGGCCGTAATGGCTCAAGACCTCACGGAAGAAAGGGTGACCCGGAGGGCGAAACCCCCGGGTCACATGTTCGACGAAGCAAATTACCTCGTCATCAGCAGGCGTGGGCCGGGTCTCATCACCCGGCACCCTCCAGTGGATGTCCTTCTGAGGGGGGAGGATCCCTAACTCGGCCAGCTCTTCTAGCTTGGCCTTGGTGACTGTTGATCGCGCCCAGTTGGCGGATATTGACTGGGTCGTCCTTGTCTTGGCTTGCTGCTTCCCTTGCTTCTTGGGAGCCATGGGTTTGGTCTGCAAAGCACGAGACAAAAAGGTACAAGACATAAGGACTATGAATTATCCGGGTATTTGCAAGCAGTATCAAAAGAAGGCATGAGGACTATGAATTATCCGGGTATCACTGGACGAGGTGAAAGTTACAAGTTATCCGGGTATCGAGTGGCAATACAGAAATTATGGGGGACTTACGTATTGGTGATCGTTTGCGGAAGAAGGGTGATTGCTCATGTATCTACTGCAAGCAAAAGAACTGGAAGAAGTGGATTTTCCGGGTGACAATGACGGTTGCGGAAAATTTGGGCGAAATGGATCTAGATTGAAAAATTTGCGGATGATTTTATGGAGGAATTGGTGGTTAACAGCGATAGGGGAGTAATATATGACCATCTACCAAGCTATTGGACGAACTAGCATGGAATTAAGAGACCTAATCCGGCGCGGAAAGGAAAATGGCCCGCGGTTGACTAGATCCAATCTAGATCGATTCGAAAAATTAAAAGGCCAGATTAACGGAAACAAGGAGCTCACCGGAGGAGATTGGAGCAATGCGCGGCGGCGGCAAATGGCGCACTCCGAATGCCCCTTTGCGACTGTCGGCAAGCCGCTCGAGGGCGCGGCGGCGGAGGATGGCGGCGGCGCGGGACGGGCTGTGGCGGAACGTAGCCGGCGGCGGACCGGTTCCTGTGGCGTACGTGAGGTCTCCGTGGCGGCGCTCTGTGAGCTCGGGCGCGGAAGTGAAGGAGAGGAAGAAGAAATGGACCGTTGGGGTTAGGTTATCCCCCGGGTGCCTATTTATAAGGTGCGGGTGGATAAACCTAGGCCAACGGGCGAGAAGCCGGAAATTTCGGGATAAAGGATATCCGCCGGATTTTCCGGGATATGCGTTAAGTGCTAGACGGGATATCCGGACAAGATATGAAGGAAATATTCCCGCGGTATCAGGATCAGTTATCAAGTGGAGTAAGCCGGATCTTTGACATTCTTACCCGGGCGTTGATCCGGAAAGAGTAAAGAGGGATTTAGAGAAGGCCGGGTTATTATATGGCCACCATGGAGTTAGGCCTAGCTATTTATCAAAGCAATCCAACCCGGCTTCTATGAACTTGTATGTTTGATATTCTTTGCAGGGAATAGCGTGCGCTTCAAGGAGGATCTCATGAAGCCCAAGCTATTCTGGGGACTACTGATGGAGGGATGATAACCCGGTAGGCCAACGCCAAGGAGTAACTCGGCCCAAAGGACGCTGCACAAGACCCGGCTTAAGATAAAGGAGTTTCTGGAAGGCCCAAGAGCGTAGGCCTCGTAACCCGGATTGTGGGTTCCGATAAGGAAGTTTAGGGTTTGTAAGCAGTGTCCGGGTAGGATTCAAAGTGCGCCTTGGAGAGTAGGCCAGGGGGTCCGGATATTATATAAGCCGGCCCCTAGGGTTAGACGAGAGAGATCCAAGAGTTAGAGCAATGTCGCGAGGTATCGAGTATCCAGTGTAACACGAGAGCTGAGTTAACAGATCGAGATCGGAGACTCGGCGACTAGATTGCCGGCTACCAGATCGTATATCATCATGTTTTCCCTTGAGCTAAACCCTCTCCCAAACACCAGAGTCGTCTTGCCCCAAGATAAGTTACCCCCGGTAACGTCTGCCGTGATTATCCCACGACAAGATTGTTTTTGTATTTTTGTGATGCAAGTGGTGATGGAGATAATGTAAATTCGAATTGGAGATGCAAGTAAAGTAAAGTGCAAGTAAAGTAAATTGCAGCAAAGTAACTAGAGTGTTTTCCTATATTTAAAATAGGACCGGGGTTCATGGTTTCACACTTGCATTCTCTCAAATAAAGTAGTAGACGGTGGACATAAAGAATTACATGTGAGATTACAATAATATGTTTAACATTGAGTACTTTCATATGGGCATCACGTCCTAGCATAGAGATCTCTACGGTCATATTGATCCCTCTTATACTCCACCAAGATGCGAAATAAATCATAACACCTCGATAATTAAGGAAAAACCAGAGTACAGCTTTAAGCAATGTGACATGAAGTTGAAGTAAGAACTTGCTAGATCTAGTCATGGAGATTGATTAGTGTCACTTCAAATCCCTGGTAACAAGGTACTCCTTTTTATCCCTAGTGAGGTAACTAAGAAAGGTTTAACAAAACCTAAGTGGATCGCTGAACTTCTGTCACTTTCACAGCACTAGCCACCCCCCGTTACTCCAACTAATGCACCCATCACCCCACACACGCTCTCAAGAACTAGATTGATCAAAGCTAGCAAATAAGAACGGGGTACATAAGATACATCTGCTCAAATAACTCAAGAGAAACAATTGCAATCTCAGATTCAATAACTCATAGAAAAGATCCACCACATAGGAATTACAACGGTGCCCGTAATCATGTGAGGCAGCTCATACGGATCTAATTAGTGAAGCACATAGAGAGAGAGATACAAGTGCTACTTCCACAAACCCATAGCCCTGGGGTGGACTACTCCCTCTTCATGGAGATGTCGATGGAGATGACGTTGGAGGGGTAGGAGATCACACCGGCGGCGCCCCGCCGGAGTTTCCCCCCTCCAATCTGGAACTTCAGGTCTATGTTTCGGTGTTTCGGCGGCGCTCCCCTCCGTAAGGGTACGGGGGACCCTTTTTATAGTCGGTTTTAGGTCAAGACGGAGTCGGTAAGTCGAAGATGGAAGGAATTGGGGCCACAGGGGACAAAAGGGGGCCTCTCACGCGGCCAAGGAATCTGGCCACGTGGAGGGTCCTCTTTTGGGCCTCCTTGCCCAATTCTCGTGGATCCTTCGCCCGCAAGTCTTCTCCTTCCAAGAAAATGACCCCCGCAGATTTTCAGGTGATTTCGCGGAAGTTTGCCCCCTGAAACGTCAAAAATATAGAAAACGGGGTTTCTGACAGGCAGGGTTAATTCCATAAAAGTTGGGGGACTTTGTAATTTAACCCCAAAATACTATAAAACATTGAATTATACCCTTATATGATGCAATATGTAATAGAAAACCATGTGAAAATATGCAAAATTCATCTATGCATTTTACATGCATCAATCACATAGTAATCTTTATGTCTTGCATATGCACTACGGTGCAACCTTCATTTATGTCAATTGCCCAGCTGTAATTTGTTCACCACACATGTTATTTATCTTCTATGGAGAGGCACCACTAGTGAATTGTGGACGCCGGTCAGTTTTCTCATACTGATAATACACACACTGTTTCCACTGCTTTCACACTGCTTCCACTGTTTTCACACTGCTGCTACTGTTCTCATACTGTTTTCCACACCATAGGTTTAACCTATTTATGTTTAGCAAAACCAGTGAGATTGACAACCTCACCGCTTTGTTGGGGCAAAGTGATTTGATTGTGTTGTGTAGGTTCCACGTTGCTGCTGAACCGGTAGTGCGCCCTGCCATCTCAGCTGCATCAACCTTCTGAAGTTACTCCTTCCTCCTACTGGTCGATTCAACCTTGGTTTCTTTTTTAGGGAAAACTTGTTGCTTCACTCTTCATACCTTCCTCTTGGGGTCTCCCAACGAACGTGTGTTCACACACATCAAGCATATTTTCTGGCGCCGTTGCCAAGGAGGAAGAGAATTTCTGCAAGGGGAGTCTCTCACCTCCATTCATTTTTTACTTTGTTATTGTTTTGCTTGTTACTTACTTTATTATGCTTGCTATCAATGTTTGATGCCTTTGAAACTATATCTTATTGGCAAGGTGGGTTCACGGATGAACAACAAAAATATTATAAGTAACACCGCATGTCACAAAAAGGGATACACTTATGGGAGCAAATTAATAAATTGCATGACTATGCTAAAAACTTGTGCTCTACTTAGAATGTTACATATTGCTTTGATAAATCTTGTTGTTGTAGGAGGTATAAACACCTCCCTTTTCAACATGAGTATAATTTTTATGTTACCATATCTTCTTATGTTAAGGGAAATTATGACTTTGATGATGTGGAACAAATTGAGGAATTTATTGCTTGGAAGGGTGCAGTCAAAATTGCTTATTTGCTTGAAAATATTTATGACGCACCTTATAAATATGAGATTTAAGATATAATTGAATATTTATTTGATAATTACAAGGATTGTAATTACTACATACTTCAATATCTTAATCAATTCTCTCCCCCAAAGGGAGAGACTAATGCCTTGCAGGAACCTATGGAAGAAGAAACTGCTGAATCTGGAAGCTCATTGGATGAAAAAGAGGAGGAGAGTGATGATCAATAGGAGGAAGAATGGAGCTACCCATGTCTACCTCTAAATGATGGTAACTCTTTAACTCATAGTTGTGATGATCCTATTGATTCTTTTTAAATATCCCTTTTCGATGAAGTTGATACTTGCTATACTTGTGACCTGGATATTACTATGGATGAAACTTGTGAGAATGATATTGCTACTATTATTTATGATAATCCATGCTACTTTAATAAATCTTATGATAATCCTCTCTTTATTCCAACTATTTATATGCATGATAATGACAAAGTTTGTTTAGAAAATTTATATGATAATGCTCTTGATGATGGTCCTATGTTACTTGATGTCATAAATTATAATTATATTGAAAATAGGATTGCTATAATGTGTCCCATACCTTTTATGAGTGATCAATAATCTTGTTTTGCTATTGATAAAAGTGGGAAGAAAGAGGGTCCGATTTTAAATTTTGATCCCACTATTTTGGAGCTTGATATGAATTCTGTGCTTTTAGACCATGACAAACATGCTTTATGTGATAATTATGTTGTTGAGTTTGTTCATGGAGCTACTGAAGATTATTAAGAGAGACGAAAAATGGTTGTAGGAATTTTTATGTTACTAGAACACCTCTCTTTTTGTTGACAGTTTTGAAGTTGCTCTTGTTCTACCTTCCCATGATTTCTAGTTTGAGCTTCTTTAATTTATTTCTGTACAATATTCCTATGAATAGGAAGTGGTTTAGAATTAAATTTGTTTTATACTTGCTTCTTTATGCTCTATTTTGCTTAATTCATATTTCATACATGAGCATCTTCTTCACTCGAAAACACTTGATTCCACTTTTCTGGGCCTAGCTAAAAGGCGTTAAAGAAAGGCACTTCTTGGGAGATAACCCATGGTTTTGTTTTTTCTTTGTTTTTCTCTATTTTATTTGAGTCAAGGGGGTGTATACTTATATATAAAATCCTTTGTATCTTTATTTTCATGTTTTAGTTGTGCCAAGTAAAGTTTCTGACGAGAGTTGGAGTTGGTTTTGGATTTCTGCGCAGGAAACAGATTTCTGCTGTCCACCGTAAAAAATCGTATAAAATCCAGAAAGATCAAAATTACCTTAAATTTTTTATGCTTATTCCCCAGATAATTCATCAACTTTTTCGTTCTTTAAGTTTTTATATTTTGGCAACGTAAGTTCCTCGAAAAAATTCGTCTTTACAGACTGTTCTGGTTTTGGCAGATTCTGCCATTTTTCTTGCATTTTCTGTTTTACGATGTGAAGTGGATTTCTTTGCTTCACGAAACATCAGTGGCTGTAGATAATGTTTAAATGTATCAATAGAACTTTTGACCATACATAACCCATGGATTTTTTTTATTTTTATACTAACCCTCTAATGCGAACTACTCTTTGAGTGTGGTGTGAAGGAAGTTTTCAGGGGTCAAGAGAAGAGAGTGATATAATGTGATCAAGAAGAGTGCAAGGTCAAACCTTTGTAATGCCCTTATGGTTGATCCGAGCAAATTTTAATAAGACTCAAGCATCTAAGCTTGGGTATGCCCAAGGCATCCCCTTCTTCATCAACAATTTATGAGGTCACTTCTAGTGAAACTATATTTTTATTCGGTCACATCATATAAAATTTACTTGTACTGTATGTTTGTTTTTATTTTGTTTTCCTTGCTGCAATAATATAATTGTACCCTATCATTCCATGTTTGGGAGAGAGACACGCTCCGCTTTTTCGTTTGAATACTTGTTATGCTCGTATTCTTAGTTTTTCTTCTAACTGTTGCAAAATTCTTGATTAGCTCTTGTTTTCATTGCATCTCAAGTTGTTAGTTTTAGTAGATTTGTGTTAGTTCCCTCATGTTTGCTTGCTTTATAATTTAGAGAGTTTTTGTTAAAACATATTTTGTATGGTACTTGTTGGGAAAAGAAACTGTTGCATGTAGTAGAATTTATAACGATGCAAATAGAAGCTTGTATAGACTGTGGCTAGACTTTTTCATATTATGCTAGATGTTATTTTAGTTCTAAATCCTAGTGGTTATTTATTAGCATGATTTCTCTCAAATATCTGAGAGTTTTTAATGTGCCATTGAAAGAATCATGAGTTGTTCTTGTCATTTTGAAACATAAATTTGTGGTGTTCTCCTTTGAATGTTTTATTTGGTTGACTTGGCGCATGCTCACACCATGTTTATGACTATGAACCAGTCACTTATAGCCTCTATGATCATTTATTTTTTGAACTTGTGGTACCACTTATGCTTTGATTAATGATGTTTTTGTCGCTATGCATGATTATGGCCATTATTGCTCTCTTGATTTGTCACTCCCAGTCTTTTGCTAGCCTCCACCTGTACTGAGTATGAGCTCTACTCGTGCATCCAACTCCCAAAAAACCTAAGTTTGCCAAATGTGTCCACCATACCTACCTACATATGGTATTTAACCGCCACTCCAAAGTAAATTTCTCATGTGTTAACTTTTCGCTCCTCTCCATCTATATATAAAACTCTATATACTAAACGTTCAACAGTAGAGTTAGCAGTGAAAAACTGATGGGACTTCATGGCAGCAAGGTTAATCCTACATGGAGCAATTATTTCATCATTTTGGGTAATGGAAACATTTAAAGCAGATGCTACATGTGTAGCGATAATGCCCCCCAAAATAGGCCCAGTAGCAGCGAGGAGGCGTGCAACAAGCGCACGAAGACTATACTTCGTGCTATGGTTCAGTCCAGCATCAATAAGAGCAAGGTAATAACTAGAAATATTACTCGTGTTTCCCCTACCAAGGATAATAGTAGCAAGATAATAAGTAAAGTATCTAAGAGCAGGTTGTTGAATGTTCCTTATCTTCCCACGCTGGGATGAGCGACCGTCGTCGTTGGTGATCTCTCGGTAGAGGCCCTGGAGTTTTGCTGGTTTATCTTGAATCCTGCTCGTTATCCCGGCGGCGATGATACCTATAATAGCACAAAAATCTACCAAGGACAAATAAAAAGGACTACTATATAACTTGAATGCAACAGTTGGGCCAAAATGTGTGTTCTGAAATTTAAAGCTCTCAACAAAAGTTTTTGTGAGAGTGGCATACTGAGGGCTTTCATCCTCCATAAAGTTGGTTAGACCAACTCTTTCAATAAGCATACGAAATGTATCTAATAAACCTGCACTTCTTAAAAATGTACCGAAAGGAAAGCTAGATGGGTTAACCATACCATCACCTCCCGCATTGTCAATACTTGGTGCAATAATGTCTTAATTGTACGATGGCCTCACTGAAGTGGATGAGCGTGAGGGCCTTGTACTTATAGGAGCATCACTCCTAAATATCTCTCCAAAATTATAACTATCCATCTCTGAAATTTTTCAACAATCATCATAAATTAATTTCAAGCAACTGTAAGGTGGAAAATACCATAGGGACTTATATGAGAGTTAAACATACATCAAGACTACATTATTTCTACTCAAATCAAGCATGCAAAATCACATAAGTTGTCACCTATAGTACCAAAATACTCAAGAAAATACTTCACTAAACAAAATTCTACTTGGATCATTGGAGGAGTCACATACCGGAGACCAAATGCACAAAATCTCAGCACAAATGATGGGCCAAAGAAGGAGATCGAAAATCCAGAGGAAGAACAGCAAGCACACGGCTTCCAGGAAATGTTTTCAGTTTTGGGAGGTGAGAGAGAAGACTTTGGTAGTGGAGAGAGTAAGTGGAGGGCCGGGGGCCCCACACCATGTCCTGGCGCTACTAGGGGGCTGGCCGCGCCACCCCATGGTGTGCTTGACTGGTGGGTCCCCCTGGGGCCTCCCAGGTGGCTCTCTGCCTCATTTTTTACGTAAAAATTTATTATAATTTTTCTGGAATTTTTCAAGAAACTTTATTTTTGAGGTATTTCTAGAATTTTAATAATTAATAAAAACCAGGAAAACGAAAGTGAAAAGGTGGAAACCAAAACCAAAACCAGCACTACAGAGGTTCTATGACACTCTAATGGAAGAATATCCAGAGAAAACAAAGGTGGTAGTGGTGAAAACAAAAGTATGGGTGGTGAAAACATGCATAACCTCAATAATCATAGTGAAAACATCAGGAAAACATGCATAAGGATGGTGGAAAACATAATTGTACTCAAGTAGAAATGTGATAAAAAAAACTAAACATGGTGAGAACATAATGGGGAAGGTGAAAACATAGTGAAAACATTGCCCACTTCATTTAAAATCATTTTGTCAACAAGGGTGATCAAGTCTTGTTACTAGAACAATTTTCATATGAAGCAAAACTTTGCTTATCACTAAATAATTATGTTACCTAAACCTTGATAGACATAGTCCCAATCATAATAGTTTCATATTATTTGGGTGGATTTGGAATAGGACAATAAAATTCTCCAATCTTGATGGTCTCAATATTTTCAATTGAATTTAGACAATATTTTCTATCAATCTTCTTGGAAAATAAATAGTGTGCTCTTTATCATTAACATTAAAAGTAACTTTTCCTTGATTGCAATCAATAACATCCCCTGCAGTATTAAGAAAAGGTCTCCCAAGAATAATAGACATATTATCATCTTCAGGCATTTCCAACACAACAAAGTCAGTTAATATCAGACAATTATTAGCAACTTGAACAGGAACATCCTCACATATACCCACAGGAATAGAAGTAGACTTATCAGCCATTTGCAAAGATATATCAGTTGGTATCAATTTTTCTAGGAGGAGTCTTTTATAGATAGTAAAAGGCATGACACTAACTCCAACACCCAAATCACACAAAGCAGTTCTAACATAATAATTTTTAATAGAACAGGGAATAGTTGGTATACCAGGATCTCCAAGCTTCTCAGGAACCTTGCCATTAAAACTGTAATTAGCAAGCATAGTGGAAATTTCCTCATTAGGAATCTTCCTTTTGTTAGAGACAATATCTTTCATATATTTTGCATAAGGAGGCAATTTAATAGCATCAGTTAAAGGAATTTGCAAGAACAAAGGTTTCATCCACTCACAAAACTTGTTATAATGTTCTTCTTCCTTAGATTTATGTTTCTTATTAGGAAAAGGCATTGGTTTTTGTACCCAAGGTTCTCTCTCATTACCATGTTTATTAGCAATGAAATCCTCCTTAGTATACTTTGCAGTTTTAGTTTGCTTTTCAGGTTCATCTACAAGTTCTTCTTTATTAGAAACTTCACTTTTATTACCACTTTCGGTTTCAGCATCACAGATAGATATACTATTAGGATCTTTAGCAAGTTCAGAGGATTCTACATCAGTTTTATGTTTCTTCTTGTTTTTCTTCTTAGTATGAATAACATTATTATTAGTTTGCTGAGAATCTTGTTCAATTCTTTTAGGATGTCCCGCGGGATATAAAGGATCTTGTGTAGCAATACCACTTCTAGTTCTTATTTCATAAGCATGTTTTTCTTTAGAAGCATTAACTAGCAAATCTTTTTGCACTTTAGCAAGTTGATCAATTTGAGCTTGAACCATTTGAAAATGTTTAACAAGCATTTTAACATCATTAGAGGTTCTTTCTATAATACCATGAAAATTATCAATAGCTCTAGAGTTTTCCATTAGGTGATCTTGCACTCTCATATTAAAATTAACTTGCTTAATAACATAATTATCAAATTCATCTAAACATTGATGAGGAGGTTTATTATAGGGAATATCTCTACTATCAAAATATTGGAGAGAGTGTACCTCAATGGTGGATGAGTGAGGTATTGTCTTACATAATTCTTCTATAGGTGGAAGATTCTTCACATCTTCATATTTAATACCCCTCTATCTAAGAGATTTCTTGGCTTCTCTCATCACTTCATCATTTAATTCAATCATTCCCATCTTCTTGGGTGTTGGTGTTGGTGTTGATACTGGAGTAGGGGTCGGCTCAGGCTCAACCATAGTCCAATCATCATGATTTTGGCTTATTTTATCCATTAATTCCTCAGCTTCATCTGGAGTTATTTGCCTGAAAACACAACCAACACAACTACCCAGGTATGTCCTAGATTCAAAAGTTAGTCCATTATAGAATATATCAAGAAGTTCATTGTTTTCTAGCTTATGCCCAGGTGTATCCCTAACTAAAGAACAGAACCTTGCCCAAGATACAGACAATTTCTCTCCTTCCAATTGCTTGAAATTAAATAAATTTTGTAAAGCAGCATGTTGAGCACTAGCAGGAAAATATTTCTGAAAGAAAGCATTAACCAAACCAATAGGACTATCAATAGATCCTGGAGACAAATTATTAAACCAAGTTTTAGATTCATATTTTAATCAGAAAGGGAATATTTTAGCAACAAAGTAGCTACGTTTCTTAAGATCACCACATAATAAACTACTCAAAGCGGACAGCTCATTGATGACCCACAAGTATAGGGGATCGCAACAGTCTTCGAGGGAAGTAAAACCCAAATTTATTGATTCGACACAAGGGGAACCAAAGAATATTTGTGAGCCTTAACAACTGAGTTGTCAATTCACCTGCACCTGAAAGTACTTTTGTTCGCAGTGGTTTATCAGTAGTAACAGTTTTATAGTAACAACGGTAGTGAAATAATTGCAGAAGTGGAATGAAAACAACAGCAGCAGTAGTGTTTGAAGTAAACAACGGATTAAATATTGTAGGCATTGGGATGGATGAACGGGCGTTGCATGGATAAGAAAGTTCCAATAATGATCATGTCAAGGGCATTGCATATAAATATGATAAAGCATCCAAGCACTAAGTAACCATAGACATGTGTTCCGTAAATAGTCGTACGTTCTCGCAATGAGAACTTGCACACCATCTTTTGTCCTACCAGCCCATTTTCAGCGGGGCCTCAAGGGAACTACTGGTAATTAAGGTGTTCCTTTTAATAGAACACCGGAGCAAAGCATTAACACTCCATGAACACATGTGATCCTCACATTGCAGCCATCCCCTCCGGTTGTCCCAATTTCTGTCACTTCGAGGCCTCGGGTTCCAGACAACAATATGTGTAAACAACTTGCAGGTATGATCAAGAAACAATAATTATCATCGTGATACAATAACATGTTCATATCTGAGATCATGGCACTCGGCCCAAAGTGGCAAGCATTAAGCATAACAAGTTGCAACAATGTCAATAGAGGACACTAGGCAGTATGCCCTAACAATCACGGCATTATTACATGAACGATCTCATCCAATCCCTACCATACCCTTCAGCCTACAGCGGGGAATTACTCACACATGGATGGGGAAACATGGATGGTCGATGGAGAGGCGTTGGTGATGACGATGGTGATGATCTCCTCCAATTCCCCGTCCCGGCAGGGTGCGAGAACAGGAACTTCTGTTCCCCGAATCGAGGTTTGGGACGACGACCGTGCTCTATTGTGTTTCTTTGGAATATGGCGTACCCCCTCATGTTTTATGGTTGAAGGCTACTTGTAGCCGAAAGGGGAGTCCGAGGGGGGTCCTGGGGGGCCCACACCCTATGCTGGCGCGGGCAGGGGGACCCGCGCCAGGGGGTGGCCACCCTCTGGCCCCTCTCCTGGCCCCTTCTGGCTTCCGGGGCCTTCCGGGGTGAAAACATCAATGGGCTTTTCTAGTCATTTTCCCGAAAGTTGATTTTTCTGCATAAAAACGAGACACCAAAGCAATTCTGCTGAAAACAGCGTTAGTCCGTGTTAGTTGTATCCAAAACACACAAGTTTAGAGGAAAACAATAAGAAAAGTGTTCGGAAAAGGAGGTACGTTTTCGACGTATCAACTCCCCCCAAGCTTAGCTTATTGCTTGTCCTCAAGCAATTCAGTGACAGCTGAGTGCGATAAAAGACTTTTACGAACACATTTGTTTCATATGATGTAAATATACTCACTATGTGATCAACTACTTAATTATGCTCATGATAAGATACTTGCAAGATACTGACACTTAATAGCTATGCAAACCATGAGAAGATAGCAACATATTAATAATAAACAACATGAAGCATAAGTATTTGCAAGATTGAAATATTCATAATAGGATCTGACAAAGTGGTATCTCGCTTTCCCTTAAATGTGGGGCAAAACATAAATGCCAGGGCACCTCTGAAGTTCAAGGGAAGACTAGAAGTAAAGATATCAAAGATACAAGTATCAAGAATATACCACAATCAACCGTGCTTTGGGACAAACACATTAAACTAAGAATGATAATCATGCTCTCAACAAAGTGCTCAAAGAATATGGCGGAGACTCAACATAAAAGTAAAAGAAAGGTCCTTCGCAGAGGGAAGCATGGATCACTCATGTGCTAGAGCTTTTTATTTTATTAAACAAAGGTATTGAAAACATTTTGAGAGAGGTGTATGCTTATGTCAACGAATGGTAAACAGACAATGCAGTACGTCACAAGTCAACTGGATTCACAAGAGCGGCTCCCATGGTAAAGGATGCAACTGGTGTAGAAGGTCATCCCCGTTTCTCTTTTGTTTACACAATTATGCTTTGACTGTTAAATCAGGGGCAACAAGAGTGAAGAGAATTTGTGTGTATTAATTTGGGGCTGGGCAGTGGGCACCCCGCTGCCAGCTCTTCTATCATTTCGATAAGCGGATGAAGCCCCTAGTCCAGGGTGTGAAATCCAATCAACAAGTGAGATAAAGATTCTCTATTTACGTCCTCTTGAGCTAAAATAGGGGCACAAAACAGGAATAATTTTTAGCAGGTTTTAAAGGTAGCACATGAGCAATTTACTTGGAGTGGCGGTTAAATACCACATATAGGTAGGTATGGTGGACACATTTGGCAAACTTTGGTTTTCAGGGATTTGGATGCACGAGTAGAGCTCATACTCAGTACAGGTGAAGGCTACCAAATAGACAGGGAGCGACAATCAAGAGAGCAACAACTATCATAATCATATTTGCGACAAAGTAAAACTAACTGAGGCATAAAATTGATACTAGAACTCTGAGGAAAAATAAATCATCGAGGCTTATTGACGTTTTGTTTTCAGTCTTAGCATGCGTGAGCATGTGCCAAGTCGATTCATTTGAAGCAGTCAGAGGAGGCTACCACAATATCATACCCTTCTATGAATAGAACAATGCGAACAAATATTTATATGACAAGTCATTTACTATCAATATATTGGAACAAAACATGAGATATCATGAACTATTAAGCAGCCATTAAGTCACATATATCTTATACGAACAAACTAAACATGCTCACATAGATGGATATATGTACAAAAATGAAAGCAAATACAATTCATACCAGCCTCTCACCACAACTTGAATTGTCATATATCGTCATTATTGCTCTTCACTTGTGGCTCGAATAATATATAATGAAACCAAGCTCCAATGGAATCACGGACGATTGTTGAACTCTGCAACGAACTTTACAAAACCAAAGAAGAACAACAAATATTTTTGGGTTTTTCAATTAAAGCACGATCAAAAAGAGAGCAAGCAAACAAAGCAAAAATCTTTTTGGGTTTTCAAAATGAAACAAGAACAAAAGAAAGCAAACAACAAAAAAAAGAAAATGTTTTTGGGTTTTTAAATATTAAACTGCAACTAAAAGGTAAAGCAAACCAACTAAAGAAACAAATAAAGAAACAACAGAAATCTTTTTGGTCTTTTTGTGTTTTGGAAAGCGAAAAAAAAACAAAAGAAGCGAAATAAACGAAACCAAACGAAAGAAACAAAAAGAAAACATGGATATACAAAGAACCAACCGAACATGATATATAAATTAGTGTGATGTCGGTATACCTCCCCCCAAGCTTAGGCTTTTGTCCTAAGTGGAGATCAATCACCAAGGGGTCCAAGAGGTGCCACCCCCGTAATACGCCGAGGAGGAAGCCTCCCCCTGATATGTGCTCGAGGATGCGCCGGTGTACTGCGTGTTGTGGTCCTTGGGAGGTGCATCTCGCCTCTCCTGCTGCCGGTAAAACTCCATGGTGCTCAGATGCTTGTCTATTTGCTCCTTGGTGAGCGACCACGGTGACCTGTCAATCTTAAATAACACAGGCTGCGGCAAAGTAACTTTCCGCTCTTCTCCATCCATATACAAAACTCTATATATTAAGCGTTCATTAGTAGAGTTAGAAGTGACAAACTGATGGGATTTCATGGCAACAAGGTTAAGCCTATGTGGAGCGATAATTTCATCATTAGGATCAATGGAAATATGGAAAGCGGCTGCGACACGTGTAGCAATAATGCCACAAAAATAGGCCCAACAGCGGCAAGGCGGCGTGCAACAAGTGCACCAATGTTATACTTTGTGCTACGGTTCAGTGCAGCATCAATAAAAGCAAGGTGATAACTAGAAACATTACTAGTGTTCTCCCTACCAAGAATACTAGTACCAATATAGTAAGTAAAGTATCTGAGAACAGGAAGTTGAATGTTCCTTATCTTCCCACGCTGGGATGAGCGCCCATCGTTGGTGATCTCTCGGTAGATCCCCTGGAGGTCTGCTGGTCTATCTTCAATCCTTCTTCCCATCCCGGTGGCGTTGATACATTTAATAGCACAAAATTCCACCAAGGACAAAGAAACAGAACTACTATATAATTTGAATGCAACAGTTGGACCATATTGAGAGTTCTGAAATTTAAAGCTCTTAACAAAAGCTTTTGTGAGCGTGGCCTATTGAGGGCTTTCATCCTCCAGAAAGTTGAGCATAAGAAAATCATCTAAAAGACCTGCATTTCTTAAAAATGTGTGACAAGGAAATCTAGATGGGTAAATGATACCGTCATCTTCTGCATCATTAATAGGTGACACCATAACGTCTTCATTATATGAGGGCCTTGCTGAAGTAGACGAGCGTGATGGCCTTGTCCTTCTAGGAGCATCACTCCTAAATATCTCACCAAAGTTGAACCTATCCATCTCTGAAATTTTTCAACAATCATCATAAAAATTAATTTCAAGCAACTATAAGGTGGAGACTACCATAGGGACTTATATGAGAGCTAAACATACATCAAAACTATATTATTTCTACTCAAATCAAGCATGCAAACTCACATAAGCTCTCACCTACAGTACCAAAATACTCAAGAAATACTCTACTAAACAAAATTCTACTTAGATCATGAAAGGAGTCACATACCGGAGAGCAAATGCACCAAATTTCAGCACAAAAGATGGGCTGAGCAAAGAGATCGAAAAATTTCGAGGAAGAACAGCAAGAACTCGGGTTCCAGCAAATGTGTTGAGTTTGGGAGGTGAGAGAAGGAACTTTGGCAGGGGAGAGAGTTAGTGGGGGGCCAGGGGCCCCACACCATGGGCTGGTGCCACCAGGGGGCAGGCCGCGCCACCCTAGGGTGTGCCTGCCTGGTGGGTTCCCCTGGGGTCTCCCAGGTGGCTTTCTGCCTCATTTTTGACGTAAAAAATTATTATAATTTTTCTGGAATTTTTCGAGAAACTTTATTTTTGAGGTATTTCCAGAATTTTAATAATTAATAAAAACCGGGAAAACGAAAGTGAAAACATGGAAAACAAAACCAAAACCAGAACTACAGAGGTTCTAAGACATTCCAATGAAAGAATAACCAAAGAAAACAAAGGTGGTAGTGGTGAAAACAAAAGTAAGGGTGGTGAAAACATGCATAACTTCAGTAATCAGAGTGAAAACATCTGGAAAACATGCATAAGGATGGTGGAAAACATGATTTCACTCAAGTAATAAGGCGATAACAGAAGTAAACATGGTGAAAAAATAATGGGTAAGGTGAAAACATAGTGAAAACATTGCTCATTTCATTTAAAATCATTTTGTTAACAAGGGTGATCAAGTCTTGCTACCAAAATAATTTTATATGAAACAAAACTTTGTTTATGACTAAATAATTAAGTTACCTCTACCTTGATAGGCATAGTCCCAATCATAATAATTTCATATTCTTTTGGTGGCTTTGGAATAGGACAATAAAATTCTCCAATCTTGATGGTCTCAACATTTTCAATAGAATTTAGACCATATTTTCTATCAATCTTCTTGGGAAAATAAACAGTGTGCTCTTTATCATTAACATTAAAAGTAACTTTGCCTTGATTGCAATCAATAACTGCCCCTACAGTATTAAGAAAAGGTCTTCCAAGGATAATAGACATATTATCATCTTCATGCATTTCTAACACAACAAAGTCAGTCAATATCAGACAATTATTAGCAACTTGAACAATACATTCTCACATATATCCACAGGAATAGCAGTAGACTTATCAGCCATTTGCAAAGATATATCAGTTGGTATCAATTTTTCTAGGAGGAGTCTTTTATAGAGAGTAAAAGACATGACACTAATTCCAGCTCCCATATCACACAAAGCAGTTCTAACATGATTATTTTTAATAGAACAAGGAATAGTAGGTATACCAGGATCTCCAGGCTTCTCAGGAACCTTGCCATCAAAAGATTAATTGGCAAGCATAGTGGATATTTCCTCATTAGGAATCTTCCTTTTGTTAGAGACAATATCTTTCATATATTTTGCATAAGTGAAAGTGCAATATGGTCAACTAGAGGGGGGGTGAATAGGTGACCTACAAATTTTGCTTCTTTTTCACTTTTAATGGGGGCTTTAGGAAAGTAAATGCTTGATTGTCTAAATGTGCAACTAAGTGAACACCCTAGGTGGCACGGAACAAGTAGCAGCGGAAATAAAGGAACGGTACAAGATAACAACAAGTGAAAAACACGGAGACAAGGATATGTTTCCCGTAGTTCCTTCTTAAAAGAAGTACGTCTACGTTGGAGAGGTGGGGAGCCACCTAGGCGCTCCTCAATAGCACGGATGTGCACACCTTGTTCTCCTTGAGCTTCTCCGGTGAGGGAGATTCTCGTTTCCATTATGAGGTCGACTTGAAGGCGTTGACCAAACCTTTACAAGGGGTTGAGGCTACTCCACAAGTGAGATGGAGGCTCTCAACAATCGAAGCTTCTTGCTACAAGGTGGAAGCTACAAGCACTAGGGTTTCCCTTGGATGACAAAGCAACCAAGAGATTACAAGATCCCAAGAGTTGTGGTGTGGGTACACACGTTTTGGCTTGGTGGAAAGGTAGATCTAGTCCTCCTCCATAAGATCCTTGAAGGGCATCGAGTTTGGTTGGAGGAAGAGGGAGATCGGGGCGTTTTGAGCTCTACAACAATGGAGGAGAGAGAGGAATGGACGAGCTGCCTATCTAGAGGAAGAAGACAGCTATTTATAGGCTCCTCCAATTTCTGACCGTTACAGTCCTGTAGGACCGGAATATTCCGGTGTAAGCACCGGAAATTTCCGGTCTGCATGGGCCGGATTTTTGAATAGTCCGGGGGGCGGAATTTTGAAATATCCGGGGGCGGAAATTTCCGTCCCAATACTCCGCCCCCCTCTCTGCGCGCGGGCACCGGCTCGTTGACGAAAATTGCTAAGGACCAGGGGCCGGATATTTGCACCGGAAATTTCCGGGGCAAATTTCCGCCCCAGCTTCTGTGCGCGGGCAGCAGCCAATTGGTGAAAAACTGCTAAGGACCAGAAGACCGGAATATTGGAATATCCGGGGGGCGGATAATTGAAATATCCGGGCCCGGAAATTTCCGGACAGAATTTCCGCCCCCATCTCTCTGCGCGGGCAGCTGAGAGTGCTCCATTTTCTGCTAAGTCCCAGAGGGCCGGATTTTTGCACCGGAAATTTCCGGGGCAAATTTCCGCCCTGGCTTCTGTGCACGGGCAGTGAAAATACTTAGTCGTTTTGGAGATGCCAGAAGAGGGCCGGAATATTCCGGTGCTGGGGCCGGATATTCCGCCCCAAAGACACCGGAATTTCCGGGCTGCGTACTGAAAAATCCGGTGGCAGTTAATCGAGAGTGTAGGCATTCTCTTTGATCTTCCGTCAAGAATATAACAATAAGCATCTGAGATAATAGCTGCACAGTCTAAAACAACACTGTTAGATAGAAGATACCCGTGCTATCATCGTCACCAAAATCATTAGAGGGATCATGAGCTTTCAATCTCCCCCTTTTTGGTGAATGATGACAACACGGGTATTTGCAGGGAATTAAACTAACAGTGCAAGATATGAAAAACAACACAGATAGCATATATAGGAGACATGCCTCCTAATAATAATAGTTCACCAATGAATAACGAGTACGATAGAATGAAGTTCGAAAAGACGCACGAGATGATAAAAACAGGCAAATAAAGAACGAAACCCACCCAAGCAAATCCCCGCGATCATCTAGATCTTCTCCCCCTTTGGCATCAGGATACCAAAAAGAGAAAAGAGAGAGCTACGTCCCATGGAGCAAACTCTAGGCCTGGGTGTCCTCGTCTTCCTCTTCCGCTTCATCCTCGGTGACATCCTCCATGTCCTCATCATCATCCACACCGATATCCTAGTCAACGTCGCGGTTGTTCCAGTTCTTGTAGGCAATCCTGGGAGGAGGAAGTGGTGGCACATTGGGAGCACCAAGAGCAGTCATGATGTGGTGCTGGTTCTCGAGGATGCTGTGGCGCTCCACATAGGCACTGTAGTTCTCCTTGTGGAGGCACACATTCATGCACAGCACCTTCTCCATTGCGCGAACAAGCCATGAGCGCTTCTTCTTGCCAGGGGGAGGAGGACGCATGCGAGGATCACTGTGGCCTTGACCTGTGGCACCCACATCATGTGCTGCCTGCTGTGTGTGAGCTGCCTTCTTGTACATCGTAACTTCCTTGTGGTCCTCACGGTCCAGCTCCAGGTCCTCACGGAGTGCCTCGGGATAGCGAGCTTTGATGAGCTTCATGATGTACGGGGCATATGGGGGCACTTTGCGGTGGAAGAGAGCAAAGTGGATCTCATTGAAGATGAAATCCATCACATCAACCTTCTGGGCCTCCAGGTCATCCATGTCACCCTCAGTGAAGGTCAGGTAGGCGTGGTACATGAGGTTGACCAAGCCACCACGAATAGCATCATTATTGCCACCACTTGGGGCAATAGACTCCCTGAACATACGCAGCAGGATATCATATATGGGATACAACCCTTTGGCCGAGCCAATCACACCTGTGGAACCATACAACTCAGCTAGCCTGTTCTTCTCATACTCAACCCCGTGAATATGCATGCGGTGACCTTGGGGAGTGTTGAGGCCAGCAAAGGGGTACCCGAGCGCAGTAGCAAAGTCATGGAAGTTGGCGGTGAGCAAGTGGGGGCCAGACATCCAAGACATCCCAATCTCCTCAGAATCATCAATGACAAGAGTGGCGAAGAACTGCTGGATGAATGTGGTGTTGTAGGAGCATCTAGTCTCCATAAGAGGGCGCAGACCAAGGAGTTCCGCTAACTGGACTGAGTTGTTGAAGTAGGCAGGATTGGCAGCCAGATGAGCGAAGTTGATAACCTTCATTGGGCACACTGGCTTGCTCATGACAGTGTACACTTGCTTGAAAAGGGTCTCCTGTTCAACGTGCCAGAAGCAGGAATCAATAGTGGGGTCTTGAGGACCCTCAGTGTACCAGGCCTTGCCCCGCCATGCCTTGAACTCGGGGATGGACATGGTGGCCAGGTTCAGAGCAGATTTCCATTGCTGCTTCCCAGCTTTGCGAGCAGCCCTGTCAGCATCACGTTGGCGCTCATATTCCTTCTTAGCATCCCTCGCACGCCGGCGAGTCTCATTCTCATCCACATAGGTCCCTTCCTCATTTTCCCTCAGGTGACGGAGTCGCTTGCGGGAACTGGTCAGCTTGTCGGGCCTAGAGCTTGAGCCATCTGCGAGGAAAGCAGAAAAGATGCAAAGAAAACCAAACAAGAATAAAAAACAGGGGCTCACGAATTGTGGAAATGGAGAAAGTGGATCTCTGTTCAAGATTCAGTACAGGCCGGAAATTCCGGTCAAGGGTGCGGAAATTCCGGAGGGCGGAAATTCCGGCCTCAGGGGAAATTTCCGTGGGGCGGAAATTTCGGTCCTGGGGCGGAAATTTCCGGCCTTCGGGATTTTCGAATCCGGATCTGAATCTGGGCCTATAACGAATCTAGAACGAGGAATCTAGTACAAGGATGAAACCTAGAGAATAGGTGATACTTGTGTGAACAAATAACCGTGCAATACCATGAAGAACACTAGATATGAGATTAAATCATCTAATCAACCCACGATTACGGAGAAAACAGACACATACCGGGATCCATGAATAAGGAACGGACGTGCGATCTCTTGATCCGCAAAAGGTGATTAGAGGACGAGGAGGGGAGGCGAAGGGGCCTCCCGGAGGTCTCGGAGGCGGCAGCGGCGGCTGGAGGCGAGTGGAGGCGAGGGGAGGGAAGCAATCTGGAACTGCTCCCTCCCGTCGCCCTTATATAGCCCCAGACCAACCGCACCGGAAATTTCCGGTATTAAGGCCGGATATTCCCGGGTCCGGAAATTTGGGCCAGAATATTCCGCCCAAATATCCGGTGTGCCTTCTGCGAGCGGGCACGCTGGATAGTTGGGGGATTATTCGAGTCCAATTCGAACCCCGGAAATTTCCGGGGCTTAAGGCACGGAATATTCCGGGTCCCCGGAAATTTCCGCTCAAATTTCCGGTGTGCCATCTGTGAGCGGGCATATCGGAAATGGGCGAAATTTCTGAGACAAATGTCTGAGGGCCGGAATATTCCGGACCCTAGGCCGGAATTTCCGGTGTTCCCACGCCATCCGAGTATTTGTGGAAGATGGAACAAGTCGTGAGCCTCCAAAAACGAAAAAACACAAACGAACGCACGAAAACAAGGAAGACATAAAAACACTACAAAAGAAAAGGTTGGTGGCCGAAGCCACCGTGTTTGAGTGATACCAAGGAGTCGCGAAGATGTATCTTGGACTCAAAAGTATAACTCACGTTTTAAGCACTATAAGTCACAAATTTACTAGATATGCATGACGTTTTGATTGTTTTGCGCATGATAGGTGGAGTGTTTGTTCATGAGTTGAACTACGCTCCCCCTATGTCCATGCCTGCATCTAAACTAGATAGCACATATAGTGAAGGTACTCATGCAAGGGTTCAAGAGAAGTTAGACGCATCGATCACATTTAGTTCATTCCTCAAACCCCGAAATCTTGGTTCATCAAGGGCCTTCGTGAAGATATCCGCGAGTTGATCCTTGGTTGCTACATAGGAGAGGTCAATATCACCCTTCTCAACATGATCCCGAATAAAGTGATGTCGTATCTCAATGTGCTTCGTCTTGGAGTGAAGAACGGGATTGTAGGCGATCTTGATGGCACTCTCATTGTCGCACAAGAGAGGAACTTTGTCGAAGACGATACCATAATCTCTCAATGTTTGCCGCATCCAAAGTAATTGAGCATAACAACTCGCCGCGGAGATGTATTCGGCCTCAGTGGTGGAGAGTGCAATGCAGTTTTGCTTCTTGGAAGACCAACATACCAATGAGCGGCCAAGAAATTGACAACTTCCGGATGTAGATTTCCTATCCGTCTTCTCTCTCGCATAGTCCGCATCCGAATACCCAATGATCTGAAAGCTTGAACCCTTGGGATACCAAAGACCGAAGTTTGGGGTATGAACTAAATATCGAAAGATACGCTTAACCGCTTCAAAGTGACTTTGTCTCGGGGAGGCTTGAAACCTTGCACATTTACCAACGCTATACATAATATCGGGTCTAGATGCACAAAGGTAGAGCAAAGAGCCAATCATGGAGCGGTATACCTTTTGATCTACCTCTTTACCATTCGGGTCGGGTTTCAAGTCAATAGTCATGGACATGGGAGTCTTCATAGGTTTGGCATCGTGCATGTTGAAGCGCTTGACCATGTCTTGAGTATACTTGGCTTGCTTGATGAATGTGCCTTCGGGATGTTGCTTGATCTCAAAGCCAAGAAAATACTCTAATTCTCCCATCATTGACATCTCGAATTTATCCGTCATAAGCTTGCAAAACTCATCATTGAATGCGATGTTAGTAGAACCAAAGATGATATCATCCACATAGAGTTGGCATATGAACAAGTCACCTCCAACCCTTTTGGTGAAAAGGGTGGGATCGATTAAACCAACATTGAACCCACGATCTACCCAAAAACTCTTTAAGGTGCTCGTACCACGCACGTGGAGCTTGTTTAAGCCCATATAGCGCCTTATCGAGTTTGTAGACATGATCGGGGTGGTTGGGATCTTCGAAACCCGGAGGTTTCTTGACATAAACCAACTCGTGGATGGGACCATTCAAAAATGCACTTTTAACATCCATTTGTTGCAATTTAAAGTTGTGATGAGAGGCGTATGCAAGTAAGATGCGAATAGATTCAAGACGAGCAACGGGAGCGAATGTTTCACCGAAATCGACACCTTCGACTTGAGAGAAGCCTTGAGCAACCAATCTAGCCTTGTTGCGGATGACGATGCCGTCCTTGTCTTGTTTGTTCTTGAAGATCCACTTAGTGCCGATGACGTTCTTGCAATCTTTGGGCCTTGGTACCAATTTCCACACCTTGTTGCGCTCGAAGTTGTTGAGTTCATCGTGCATAGCTTCAAGCCAATCTTGATCTTCAAGAGCTTCATAGACCTTCTTTGGCTCAATGTGAGAGACGAATGCATGATCTTTGCTAAAGTCCACTAGTTGCCTCCTTGTGACGACCCTTCCACGAACTTGTCCAAGAATCATGTCCTCCGTGTGACCGGCACGAGCGAGATTATCTAGCCTTCTCTTTGCCCTACGAGCTAGCATCTCCTCCCAAGTTTCCTTGGATAGTACTTGATCATCACCTTCATCATCGGAGACATGTCCACCTTGATCTTGATCATCAACGGGAGGTGGATCCCTTATGTTCCGAGTTGAATCATCACCATGTGTATCTTGTTCCTCATTGTGAGCTTGGCCTTCATCATGAGCTTGTCCTTGATTGTTAGCTTGGCCTTGTGGTGAAGCATGAGGGCTTGGTGCATCTTGTTGGGTAGCTTGGTTATCAATGGATGTAGTCAATGGCTCCATTTGAGTGGGGCATAGTCCTTCTCCCTCCGTCATCCGGTAACCCTCAATGGGGATTATTTCACCAATCCCCATTCTTCTTATGACGATGGGAGGAATTGCATCTCCTACAATACCATGATTTATACGGCCCCCTTGGGACCCATTATCCTCATCAAATACCACGTCTATAGCTTCTTCAACTTGTCCGGTGGACTTGTTATAGACTCTATAAGCATGAGCGTTTGAGGCATAGCCAACAAAGATACCCTCATAAGATTTAGTCTCGAACTTAGACAAGCGTTTCCCTCTCTTGAGAATGAAGCATTTGCATCCAAAGACCTTGAAGTATGAAACGTCCGGCTTCTTGCCCGTGAGAATCTCATAAGGGGTCTTGTTCAAGATCTTGCGGAGATATAATCGGTTGCTAGCATGAAAAGCGGTGGAGACGGCCTCGGCCCAAAAATTATAAGGAGAAGAGAACTCTGCAATCATGGTTCGAGCCGCATCCATAAGAGTACGATTCTTTCTCTCCGCCACACCATTTTGTTGAGGGGTGTAGTGAGTGTAATATTGATGAGCAATGCCTTCCTCACTAAGAAATCCCTCCACGGTGTAGTTCTTGAACTCGGAGCCATTATCACTTCGGATAGCCATGATGCTTGTATTATGTTGCCTTTCCACCAAAGTGATGAACTCGATGACCCGCTTTTGAGTCTCACTCTTTCTCTTGAAGAAGTACACCCAACAATATCGTGAATAGTCATCCACAATCACCAAGCAATACTTCTTGCCTCCAAGACTATCATATGATAGAGGACCAAAAAGGTCCAAGTGAATGAGCTCGAGGATTCTTGAGGTGGTGATGTTGGTCTTGGTTGGGTGAGCTTCTCCATGTTGTTTTCCAAGAACGCAAGAGCTACACACACGATCTTTGGCAAACTTAACATTCGTTAGTCCTAGAACATGATTGCCACTTTGAAGGTCATGCAACGTCCTCATATTGGTGTGGGCTAACCGGCGATGCCATAGCCAACCCACATCAACTTTAGCCATTAGACATGTCGCGGCACACGTGTCTCCTTTAGAGAAGTCCACTACGTACATGCCGTTCTCGACATGCCCAACAAAGGCTACTTTAAGAGTCGTTTCCCAAGTGACAATCACATTCTCCTTATTAAAGAAAGAGGTAAAACCACTTTTAGCAAGTTGAAGAACCGATATGAGATTATAGCCAAGGGACTCAACAAGAAGAACATTCTCAATTGACAAGTCATTCGAGATTGCTACCTTGCCTCGTCCCAATACCTTTAGTTCGGAGTTGTCACCAATAGTAACGCAATTGAGATGAGGTAATGGAGGATGAATATCACTCATTGCGTCATTGCTTCGGTCATATGTTGGGATGCACCACTATCCACCGTCCATTTGCTCGAACCGGAAGCACTTCCCTACAATAGATTAGTTTCTTGATTTAGGGACCCATCTTTGAATGGGTCCTCTCATGTTAGCGACAAGGGTCTTAGGAACCCAAATACTCCAGTGATAATCGTCACCATAATAAGTACCAACATATTTAGCATATACATGACCATCTCTAGACTTCATAAGAACATAAGATGGATTATATTTCCCGGCAAAGTTATTGTGAGTGGTGCTCCCCCTAGAGGTCTCACCACCCACAATGGTGTTGGTCTCCTTCCTTTTGGTCACCTCTCCCTCTTTCACAAATCTTACTTCTTGTGAGGGGGAGGTGACTCTCTTCTTGTTCTTCTTCTTGTACTTCTTCTTTGACTTGGCTATATATCCAAGTCCCTCCTTTCCATTGTTGGCTCGTTGAGAAGCAATCTCATGGGAATTCTTCTCATTTCCTACAAGATTAGTTGCACTACAAGCATTTCTAGGCAAGACATTTAAGCTAGAGGGTGAAGTGGCCACAACTTGCTTGTTTGATAGTTGGGCTAGAAGATTGTCACTAGATTTGGTTAACTTGTCATGAATTTCCTTAAGAGACATGAACTCCTTTTCAAGTTTTTCATGACGAGTGCCAAGTTCCTCGTGAGCAATTCCTAGCTTCAACTCTTCATGTTCAAGAGTTTTAATTAAAGCAAGAGATTGTGCATTTTCTTTCCTAAGCTTAGAGACACTTATGGCAAAGTTTTCTTCAAGACAAGACAATTTCTCCTCAAGTGAGGCACGAATGGAACGCTCATTTTCAAGGGCTTTTTCAAGCTCTCACTCATTGCAAGTTTGGCCTCCATGGCTTTCTAAGGTCATGATGATCTCCTACTTTTCATCAACAAGAGAGTTAGCCTCATCAAGTTGCCTAAAAAGAGAGTTCACCTTTTCCTTAGTCTCACCTTTAAGGCTAGATAGCCATATGCTTAACTCATTAGACTCACTATCCTCCTCACAAGCATTTTCAACACAATCCAATAACGAAGGAGGGTTAGTGATAATGGTCTTGGGATTGGGAGAGCATACCGAAGTGGCTTTTGCCATAAGACACGTAGGTCGGGTAGCCACATTCTCATTGGGGGATTCAGATAGAGAGATCGAAGGTGATGATGTGGTGGCCTTGGTGATGTGAGCAACTCCAACTACCTCATCTTCTCCTTCATCTCCGGAGATGTAAGTCTCAAGAACCGCCCCTTCTTGAACATAGAGAGCCCTTGACACCTTCCTAGCGAAGTTCTTGTTTTGTGGAGGCTTGGTCTTGTTTTTGCGAACAAGCTTGCCTTTGTTCTCTTCTCTAGGTTCAAAGGGGCACTCCTTCACGAAGTGGTTTGCGCTACCACAATTGTAGCATGTCCTTGGGCGCTCCCCCTTCTTCTTGTAGTTCTTGTTTCGTGGAGGTCTTGGAGAGCCGGCTTTGTGAGCTTCCTATCTCTTCCAATATCCATGCATAGCGAGAGCAATGCACTTGTGAGCTCCCGTATAGGTGTCTTCATAGTCCTCTTCATCATCATCTTCTTCTTCACTTTCATCAACTCGAGCCATTGCCTTTGACTTCAATGCAAGATTGGGAGACTTTCCCATCCCTCTAGAGCGAGCTAGAGCATCATCCGCACTCTTGTGTGAGAGGGAGATTGCGATGAACTCACTAAGAACACCAATGGAGTTGAGAGTGTTGTAGTCCGCTCTTGTCCGGATACTAGTGGAGAGATTCTTCTCGAAGGGTGTGATAGCCTTGACAAATTTCCTCTTTATCCACTCGGTGATCTCTTCCTTGCCAAAGTCTCTCAGTTGATTGGCGAGAGTGACAACTCGTCTATAGAGCTCTTTAGGAGTCTCATCCTCTTGCATAACGAAGTTCTCGGAGTTGTCAATGGCCACATCATACTTGGAAGATTGAATGCTAGCATTTCCTTGAAACAAGGTGTCAAGTTTGTCCCAAGCTTCCTTGGTGGTCTTCCAACCACGGATGTGAGTGAGATGCTCCCTTGGGAGAGCCTTCTGGATAATTACAAGAGCAATTTTGTTGAGTTGAGATTCAACATCCTCCCTTGGAGTCAAGTTGCTTGGGTCATGAGGATGAAATCCATGGATCACGCTTCTCCACAATGCGGTACACGATCCTGAAATGTGAGATTCCATTTCAAACTTCCAAGAGGAAAATTCGTTAGTGTTAAGGATGGGTGGAACTCCAACATTAAGGATGTGTGGCATGGAAACGATTGGGTGGATAGAATCATAGTTTTGCGGTGGTGGAACTTTTGAATTGGACCCCGAACCATTAGCCGTTTGAGACTTGGAGCCACCGTCACTCTCCTTAGCTTTGGCTTTAGCCTTTTGTGCGGCTTTAGCCTTAGCTTAGGCAATGTTCTCTTCGAGTTCGGAATTATCCGGAATCGTTTCCTCATCCGAACTATCCTCATCGGTGACATGGGGAGAGTGCGAAGGCCCCTTGGTTCTACCCATCATGTTCTCCAACATCTTCTTGATGGAGGAAACCTCCGAGCCCACACTAGAGCTAACTTTGGACAATTGGCTTTGAATGGTACAAACCGTTGTCTCTAGGTTGGCTATAGTGTCGGCCATTTTGGAGAGCTCCTCCTTAGAAGATTCGGGATCATCTCCGTTGACCATGATTACTCTTAGGCGGTTAAGCCCGATAAAAGAGCCGAGGCTCTGATACCAATTGAAAGTGCAATATGGTCAACTAGAGGGGGGGGGGTGAATAGGTGACCTACAAATTTTGCTTCTTTTTCACTTTTAATGGGGGCTTTAGGAAAGTAAATGCTTGATTGTCTAAATGTGCAACTAAGTGAACACCCTAGGTGGCACGGAACAAGTAGCAGCGGAAATAAAGGAACGGTACAAGATAACAACAAGTGAAAAACACGGAGACAAGGATATGTTTCCCGTAGTTCCTTCTTAAAAGAAGTACGTCTACGTTGGAGAGGTGGGGAGCCACCTAGGCGCTCCTCAATAGCACGGATGTGCACACCTTGTTCTCCTTGAGCTTCTCCGGTGAGGGAGATTCTCGTTTCCACTATGAGGTCGACTTGAAGGCGTTGACCAAACCTTTACAAGGGGTTGAGGCTACTCCACAAGTGAGATGGAGGCTCTCAACAATCGAAGCTTCTTGCTACAAGGTGGAAGCTACAAGCACTAGGGTTTCCCTTGGATGACAAAGCAACCAAGAGATTACAAGATCCCAAGAGTTGTGGTGTGGGTACACACGTTTTGGCTTGGTGGAAAGGTAGATCTAGTCCTCCTCCATGAGATCCTTGAAGGGCATCGAGTTTGGTTGGAGGAAGAGGGAGATCGGGGCGTTTTGAGCTCTACAACAATGGAGGAGAGAGAGGAATGGACGAGCTGCCTATCTAGAGGAAGAAGACAGCTATTTATAGGCTCCTCCAATTTCTGACCGTTGCAGTCCTGTAGGACCGGAATATTCCGGTGTAAGCACCGGAAATTTCCGGTCTGCATGGGCCGGAATTTTGAATAGTCCCGGGGGCGGAATTTTGAAATATCCGGGGGCGGAAATTTCCGCCCCAATACTCCGCCCCCCTCTCTGCGCGCGAGCACCGGCTCGTTGATGAAAATTGCTAAGGACCAGGGGCCGGATATTTGCACCGGAAATTTCCGGGGCAAATTTCCGCCCCAGCTTCTGTGCGCGGGCAGCAGCCAATTGGTGAAAAACCGCTAAGGATCAGAAGACCGGAATATTGCAATATCCGGGGGGCAGATAATTGAAATATCCGGGCCCGGAAATTTCCGGACAGAATTTCCGCCCCCATCTCTGTGCGCGGGCAGCTGAGAGTGCTCCATTTTCTGCTAAGTCCCAGAGGGCCGGATTTTTGCACCGGAAATTTCCAGGGCAAATTTCCGCCCTGGTTTCTGTGCGCGGGCAGTGAAAACACTTAGTCGTTTTGGAGATGCCAGAAGAGGGCCGGAATATTCCGGTGCTGGGGCCGGATATTCCGCCCCAAAGACACCGGAATTTCCGGGCTGCGTACTGAAAAATCCGGTGGCAGTTAATCGAGAGTGTAGGCATTCTCTTTGATCTTCCGTCAAGAATATAACAATAAGCATCTGAGATAATAGCTGCACAGTCTAAAACAACACTGTTAGATAGAAGATACCCGTGTTATCATCATCACCAAAATCATTAGATGGATCATGAGCTTTCAATAAGGAGGCAATTTAATAGCATCAGTTAAAGGAATTTGCAAGAACAAAGGTTTCATCCATTCACAAAACTTGTTATAGTGTTCTTCTTCCTTAGATTTGTGTTTCTTACCAGAAAAAGGCATTGGTTTTTGTACCCAAGGTTCTCTCTCATTACCATGTTTATAAGCAATGAAATATTCCTTAGTATACTTTGTAGTTTTAATTTGCTTTTTAGGTTCAGCTACAGGTTCTTCTTTATCATAAGCATCATTCTTTTCACTACCACTTTTAGTTTCAGCATCAGAGACATATATACTATTAGGATCATTAGCAGGTTCAGAGGATTCTACAACAGTTTTATGTTTCTTCTTCTTTTTCTTCTTAGTATGAATAACATCATTATTAGTTTGCTGAGAATCTTGTTCAATTATTTTAGGATGTCCCTCGGGATATAAAGGATCTTGTGTAGCAATACCACTTCTAGTTCTTATTTCGTAAGCATGTTTTTCTTTAGAAGCAATAACTAGCAAATCTTTTAGCACTTTAGCAAGTTGATCTATTTGAGTTTGAACCATTTGAAAATGTTGAACACGCATTTTAATCTAATTAGAGGTTCTTTCTATAATACCATGCAAATCATTAATAGCATTAGAGTTTTCCATAAGGTGGTTCTGCACTCTCATATTAAAATTATCTTGCTTAATGACATAATTATCAAATTCATCTAAGCATTGATCAGGAGGTTTTCTATAGGTAATATCTCTCCTATCAAAATATTGGAAAGAGTGTACCTCAATGGATGGTGAGTGAGGTATTGGCTTACATAATTCTTCTATAGGTGGAAGATTCTTCACATCTTCAGATTTAATACCCCTCTCTTTAAGAGATTTCTTGGCTTCTCTCATCACTTCATCATTTAATTCAATCATTCCCCTCTCCTTGAGTGTTGGTGTTGGTGTAGGTACTGGAGTAGGGGGCGGCTCAGGCTCAACCATAGTCCAATCATCATGATTTTGGCTTATTTTAGCCATTAATTCCTCAACTTCTTCTGGAGTCCTTTGCGTGGAAACACAATCAGCACAACTATCCAGGTATGTCCTAGATTCAACAGTTAGTCCATTATTAATATATCGAGAAGTTTATTATCTTCTAGCTTATGCCCAGGTGCAGCTCTAACTAAAGAAACGGACCTTTCCCAAGATACAGGCAATTTCTCTTCTTCCAATTGCTTGTAATTAAATATACTTTGTAAAGCAGCATGTTGAGCACTAGCAGGAAAATATTCCTGAAAGAAAGCATTAACCAAACCAATAGTACTATCAATAGATCTAGGAGACAAATTGTTAAACCAAGTTTTAGCTTCATCCTTTAATGAGAAAGGGAATATTTTAGCAACAAAGTGGTTACGTTTCTTAAGATCACGAGAGAATAAACTACTCAAAGAGGAGAGCTCATTCATATGTTTCATAGCACTTTCATTTTCAGTTCCACAAAAAGGTTCTTTCTCAACAATAGATATATAAGATAAATCAAGAGAGAAATCATAATCCTTATCCCTAATATTAATAGTAGAAGTGGCAAACTTAGCATCAGGAGATAATTTATATCTAACAACACGACTTTCCATAAGACGTATAGGAACATCTTTATCCTTCAAAGCATGTATTTCATCAATAATATCATCACTCAGTTCAATATAAGCATCATCTAGATCATCACTAGGGTTCTCTCTAAACTCAGGTGAAAAAGCAGGAGTAACAGGATTTTAGCAGGAGTTTCACTGTTTGCAATATTTTTAGCTTTGGCGATAGTAGCATCTAAGAAAGGACCGAGAGAACCACTCTCATCAAGCACAGTAGAAGCATCATCAAAGGTATCATAAGTATTTTCAGACTCAGCAGAAGTAGCATGTGTATGTGGTGGTGTAAGCAACTTACTCATAACAGACAGTGAATCAAGAGCAACATAGGTGTTCAGAGTTGTACCTCTTCTTGTAGTGGATGTTAATATAGGAAACTTTCCATCATGAGTCTTACCCATGATGAATGATTGGCATTAGATAATAGTACTCTCCGGTGAGCTCGCAAATAAAGCTATGCTCCCCGGCAACGGCGCCAGAAAATAGTCTTCATGACCCACAAGTATAGGGGATCGCAACAGTCTTCGAGGGAAGTAGAACCCAAATTTATTGATTCGACACAAGGGGAGCCAAAGAATATTGTGAGCCTTAACAAGTGAGTTGTCAATTCACCTGGACCTGAAAGTACTTTTTTTCCCAGTGGTTTATCAGTAGTAACAGTTTTATAGTAACAACAATAGTGAAATAATAGCAAAAGTGGAATGAAAACAGAAGCAGCAGTAGTGTTTGAAGTAAACAGAGGATTAAATACTATAGGCATAGGGATAGATGAACGGGCGTTGCATGGATAAGATAGTTCATATAATAATCAAGACATGGGCATTGCAGATACATAAGATAAAGTATCCAAGCACTAAGTAACCATAGGCATGTGTTCCGTAAATAGTCGTACATGCTCGCAATGAGAACTTGCGCAACATCTTTTGTCCTACGAGCCCGTTTTCAGCGGGGCCTCAAGGGAACTACTGGTAATTAAGGTGTTCCTTTTAACAGAACACCGGAGCAAAGCATTAACACTCCGTGAACACATGTGATCCTCACATCACAGCCATCCCCTCCGGTTGTCCCAATTTCTTTCACTTCGGGGCCTCGGGTTCCGGACAACGATATGTGTAAACAACTTGCAGGTATGATCAAGAAACAATAATTATCATGATGATTCAATAACATTTCAGATCTGAGATCATGGCACTCGGGCCCAAAGTGACAAGCATTAAGCATAACAAGTTACAACAATGTCAATAGCACTAATAGAGGATACTAGACACTATGCCCTAACAATCACGACATTATTACATGAACATTCTCATCCAATTCCTACCACCCCCTTCAGCCTACAGCGGGGGAAGTACTCACACATGGATGGGGGAAACATGGATGGTCGATGGAGAGGCGTTGGTGATGACGATGGCGATGATCTCCTCCAATTCCCCGTCCCGACAGGGTGCCAGAACAGGAACTTCTGATCCCTGAATCGAAGTTCGGGGTGGCGGCGGCGCTCTGTTGTGTTTCTATGGAATATGACGAACCCCCTCGTGTTTTAGCGTTGAAGGCATTATGTAGTCGAAAGGGGAGCCCGAGGGGTGTGGGAGTGGCCCACACCACCAGGTGGCGCATCCTAGGGGGCGCGCCAGGGGGTGGTGTGCCCACCTCTAGCCCCTCTCCTGGCCCCCTTCTGGCTCCCGTGGTCTTCCGGTGTTTTAAGACCAACGCGGTCTTTTCTGGGCAATTTACGGAAAGTTGATTTTTCTGCACAAAAACGAGACACCAAGGTAATTCTGCTGAAAACAGCGTTAGTCCGTGTTAGTTGCATTCAAAACACACAAGTTTAGAGGAAAACAATAAGAAAAGTGTTCGGAAAAGGAGATACATTTTCGACGTATCACTAAGCTTGGGGGGAGTTGATAAGTCGAAAACGTATCTCCTTTTCCGAACACTTTTCTTATTGTTTTCCTCTAAACTTGTGTGTTTTGAATGCAACTAACACGGACTAACGTTGTTTTCAGCAGAATTACCTTGGTGTCTCGTTTTTGTGCAGAAAAATCAACTTCCGGGAAATTGCTCAGAAAAGACCCCATTGGTCTTAAAACACCGGAAGACCCCGGGAGCCAGAATGGGGCCAGGAGAGGGACCAGAGGGGGGCCACACCACCCCCTGGCGCCCCCTAGGCCGCGCCACCTGGTGGTGTGGGCCACCTAGAGACCCCCTCGGGCTCCCCTTTTGACTACATATTGCCTTCAACTCTAAAACCCGAGGGGGGTCATCATATTCCACAAAAACACAACAGAGCGCCGCCGCCACCCTGAACCTTGATTCGGGGATCAGAAGTTCCTGTTCTGGCGCCCTGACGGGACGGGGAATTGGACGAGATCATCGCCATCGTCATCATCAACGCCTCTCCATCGACCCTCCATGTTTCCCTCATCCATGTGTGAGTAATTCCCCCACTGTAGGCTGAAGGGGATGGTAGGGATTGGATGAGATTGTTCATGTAATAATGTTGTGATTATTAGGGCATAGTGCCTAGTATCCTCTATTAGTGCTATTGACATTGTTGCAACTTGTTATTCTTAATGTTTGTCACTTTGGACCCGAGTGCCATGATCTCAAATCTGAACATGTTGTTGAATCACGATGATAATTATTGTTTCTTGATCATACCTGCAAGTTGTTTACACATATCGTTGTCCGGAACCCGAGACCCTGAAGTGACAGAAATTGGTACAACTGGAGGGATGGCTGTGATGTGAGGATCGCATGTGTTCACGGAGTGTTAATGCTTTGCTCCGGTGTTCTATTAAAAGGAACACCTTAATTACCAGTAGCTCCCTTGAGGCCCCGCTGAAAACGGGCAGGTAAGACAAAAGATGTTGTGCAGGTTCTCATTGCGAGCACGTACGACTATTTACGGAACACATGCCTATGGTTACTTAGTGCTTGGATGCTTTATCTTATTTATCTGCAATGCCCATGTATTGATTATTATATGAACTATCTTATCCATGCAACTCTCGTTCATCTATCCCTATGCCTACAGTATTGAATCCCGTTGTTTACTTCAAACACTACTGCTACTATTATTTCACTACTGCTGTTACTATAAAACTGTTACTACTGATAAACCACTGCGAACAAGTCCACTTTCAGGTGCAGATGAATTGACAACTCACTTGTTAAGGGTCACAAATATTCTTTGTCTCCCCTTGTGTCGAATGATTAAATTTGGGTTTTACTTCCCTCGAAGACTGTTGCGATCCCCTATACTTGTGGGTCATCACATGCTGTCACTATGAGCGCCCTAGAAGGTTCTAGACAAACACCACAATTCATAGAGGAAACACACACGATGTGCACACTGTCAACTTCACACCGCGGGACAAGGTGACTCCAAAGTTCATATTAATAAAAACTTGAGTAGCACAAGATGAAGAGTAACATCTACTTATTCAACTAGATCACAAAGCTCACGATCACATATCGATCACACCATGGGAGAGAGAGATGAACCACATAGCTACCGGTAGAGCCCTCAGCCTCGGGGGAGAACTACTCCCTCCTCATCATAGGAGACATCAACAGCAATGGAGATGGCGGTGGAGTTGATGGAGATGGCTTCCGGGGGCACTTCCCCGTCCCGGCAGGGTGCCACAACAGAGATCTGTCCCCCGAAACTTGGGTTGACGATGACGGCGGCTGCGAAAGGTTTCGTGGAATTTCGCTGATTACCCTAGGGTTTTTGCAACGGGGGATTATATAGGCGAAAGGGCAACGTCGGTGGGCCACCAGGGGGCCCTCACCACCCCCAGGCACGACCTAGGGTGGGACCGCGCCTTGCTATGGTGAGCCCACCCTGGTGCCCGTCTTCGACTCATCTTCAGACTTCTGGATGCTTCCGGGGAAAATAGGAACTTCGGGATTCGTGGGGTCCAATTCCGAGAATATTTCCAGAACAACTTTTCTGAAATAAAAAAACAGCAGAAAACAGGGAACTGGCACTTGGCATATCGTTAATAGGTTAGTCCCGGAAAACGTAAGAAAACGTAGAAAAACATACGGAAAACATGTAGCAATTGGCATAATATCACCATGGAACATCAAAAATTATAGATACATTGGAGACGTATCAGGCGGCTGCGGAACTTTTCGGCTATTTTTTTATTAGGTCCCTAGGGTTTTCCTTCGTAGGGGAATAAATATGTGAAATGGCAACGTCGGTGGGCCACCAGGGTGGCCTCACCACCCCCAGGCGCGACCAAGGGGGCCCACGCCTAGATATGGTGAGGGCCCCCTGGTGCCCGTCTTCGACTCCTCTTCGAACTTCTGGATGCTTCCGGGGAAACTAGGAACTTCGGGATTCGTGGGGTCCAATTCCGAGAATATTTCCAGAACAACTTTTATGAAATAAAAAACATCAGAAAACAGGGAACTGGCACTTGGCATCTTGTTAATAGGTTAGTCCTGGAAAACGTGTAAAAATGCTATAAAGAAGGGAGAAAACATGTAGCAATTGGTATAATATCAACATGGAACATCAGAAATTATAGATACGTTGGAGACGTATCAAGCATCCCCAAGCTTAGTTCCTACTCGTCCTCGAGTAGGTAAACGATAAAACAAAATAATTTCTGAGGTGACATGCTACCACACAATCTTGATCATAATACGTAAAGCAGAGCATGTAAACTAGGATAAAATGAACTAAAGTTGTGATCTATATTTGATATCAACAAGTAATGCATAAACAAAGAAGAAAGAAGTAAAACTTTTAATGAATCAATACTAAAATACTATCAACCGTGCAAAGTTTATTAGAGATGATTTAAGCTTTCAAGAACAACAGTATCATGCACGTCAAACGATCTTCACAACCCCTGTTAGGATCAAGTCAAGCTTTCCACACGATGCAATTCTTGAATCTTAAACTATTTGCGCACTAAAAACAAGCAAGTGTTATGCGTTGGTACCTGGCACCGGGATGTTATGGCAAAGAGAACATTATGGGGGGTTTGGAAGTTCAATGGAAGAAAGGCTCACAAATCTGAAAGTGGTCATTAGGCAAGAGAAAGTCTTACAACCGAAGCTGTGCAAGGAGTAGGGATTGCCACACAACGGATGCACATAGAGCTATAAGTGTATGAAATCTCTCCAATGGAACTAGTGGGGGTGCATCCAACTTGCTTGCTCACGAATACCTAGAGCTCATTCGAGGAGGCTCATCATTGGAATATACAAGCCAAGTTCTATAATGTAAAATTCCCCACATAGTTATGAATGAATGATAATATGAAAACTTTCTCCAAACTGAAGGATTGGTGCTAAACATGAAGCACACGTGTGGTATAAAGGATAGTGATGCGCCCCTCTCTATTTATTCTCTATTTGGCCCTTTCCTTTTTTCTCTTTTTGGGTTTTTTCATTTTTTATTATTTTATATATCCTCACCGGTAGGGGAAACATCCTATATTACAATGAATCATCACACTTTTAGTACTCATAACTCATAATGGAATATCTCTGATGTATCCAACTGCATGCTCCTGCCAGTGTAGCAGTATGCATAAATAACCATGAAGCTCATCATCAAGTAACATAATGGAGGTGGATGTTGTGCAGCAATATATCTCGGAATGGCTATGGAAATGCCATGATAGGTAGGTATGGTGGCTGTTTTGAGCAAGAATATATGGGCTTATTTGTAGGAGAACAAAGTCCTCCCACGGGATTTGGATGCACTGGCGAAGTTTGCACCAACTCTCAATGTGAGAAAGGGCAATGCACAGTACCGAAGAGGCTAGCAAATATGGATGGTGGAAGTGCCAGGAACCGCAACATAGACTCACGAGTTAAAATTTTGCAGCAAGCAAATAATATTTACAAGGCACAATGCAAATTACTCCAAGAGGGTCCGTGGCAGTGACTAGTCACTGTTAGCTACCCCGACCGTAGCGCGTAACAAAAGGTCGATCAGAAATGTATCACTCGTAGCGATCATATACCATTGTTTCTATCATCAGGTAATTTTAAGCGTGGCACAGTTTCAAGTTTCTTAGACCAACCATTAAAAGTTTCTACTTACTAGTCCTTCATGTTTATCCATTAAGCAAATTAATATCTCAAAACAACAACAGTGATTCAAGTGAAGCAGTTTAGTGATCTACAAGACCATGCGGATTTTCCAGTATACGAACTATCACATAAGCATTTCTATTCCCAACCAAGCACATATATGAGACAACCAAAACTCTCTCTAAGAATATAGCAATGAAAACTAGAGAGTACTAACAGCTCTGAATAAGAGATGAATGCAAAGCAGGAGCTAAATAAATGCAGCAGCCAGACAAAGATTAAGAATACAAAGTATTCCCATGAAAAAGCAGAGCGTGTCACTCTCCAATAAAATAATGCTAGGGTCCAACCAAGATTATTGCAAAAATAAAAACAAACTGAAAGCACAAATAAAATATGCTCCAAGTAAAGCACATAAGATGTGACCGAATAAAAATATAGTTTCACTAGAAGTGACCTGATAATTTGTCGATGAAGAAGGGGATGCCTTGGGCATCCCCAAGCGTAGACGCTTGAGTCTTCTTGGAATTTGGTGGGATGTACCTCCGGGGAATCCCCAAGCTTAGGCTCTTCACTCTTGTTGATCACGTCATATCATCCTCTTCTCTTGACCCTTGAAAACTTCCTTCACACCAAACTTCTCACAATCTTCATTAGCAACGTTAGTGCAATCCAAATAATAAATTCACATGGTTCAGTTTCAACACAAGCATAACACTCATAAATACATTAGCTAATGTCACAACTTCTTTTAAAACTCTTTTTCTCAAAAGAACACCAAAAGAAAGAGATTAAGATGCAAATGCAATTATTGGCAGAAATATGTCAAACAAGACAATAGGTAAAGATGATTTTTTTTCGAAAATCTTCTGTTGCTCAAATCAAAATGTATTAAACTAATAAAAGTTGCGTATATAGCCCAGGATTCCGCACAAAAAAACTCAGGTCATTTTGAATTTTCTGTGATTTTATACGAATTTAACAGTGGACATCAGAAATATGTTTCCTGCGCGGAAATCCGAAATATAGTCTCAACTTTCCACTAGAGGATTTACTTGGCTCAACAAAGACACAAAAGAAAAGATACAGCGGGGTTGCTAAGGAAATAGACAACACCCAGGTGCAAAGCACACAGAACGAAACGACGGAAAACAGGTCGAAAACAGAGAAATAAAACGGGTTGTCTCCCGGTAGCGCTTTTCTTTAATGCCTTTCAGCTAGGGATAGAAAGCAACTCAAGTATTTTCAAGTGAGGAAGCATCAAAATTAAACTTAGAAATATCCTCAACAATGAATTGTATTTCATCTATAGAAGTTTTAGATGTCCCTTTATCAGCACTTTTAGGCACACTACTTTCATCAAATGGGTTTGCAGGAACAATCCAATCAAAATTCTTTTCTAGAGCTTCATGCATTCCTACCAATTTAAAGGGTATTGGTATTTTAATTTCCCTATCATTGGCTTTACCCGGTGTGCTATTAACATCTACACATGATCATGACATCTCAAATCGGTTAAAAACTTTTCTAGCCTCAATGGCAGCATCACCAAATTCTTTAAACAAAGTTTCTAGAATAAACTCTCTTTTTTCGCTATCCTTAATGTTATCAAGGTTGAGGAACATTTGTCGTATTATGGGATTAAGGTTAACAAACCTAGCTTCCAGCATACGAACTAGAGATGTTGCAGTGGTTTCATAATCTGGAGCAAGTTTAGCTAAGGATCTATCCTCAAATTCTTTGTGCCGACTAACATAATTAAAGAACTCTCCAATATTATCTTTCCCAATTATATCACCGCTACCTATTGGTACGTCTTTCAAAGTAAAATTGGGTAGAATCATGATTAGAGATTAAATTAAGAGCAGAAAAGCAAAAATAACAGCTATGAAGTAAACTGGATTTTTTTGTGTTGGGAACCCCAAGAGGAGGGTGTGATGAGTACAACGGTAAGAATTTCCCTCGGTTAAGAACCAAGGTTATCAATCCAGTAGGAGAAAGAGGATCTTCGGAAGGTTGATGCCACTGACGGTGGTGATGGTGCCTCACCGGTGTCAGCAACAACGCGGAACCTGCACACAACACAACCAAAATACTTTGTCCCAACGGTACAGTGAGGTTGTCAATCTCACCGGTCTTGCTGAAAACAAAGATTAGACGTATAGTGTGGAAAATGGTGTATGCTTGCAGTAAGTAAAGAAAGCAGGGAATTGTAGTGGTTTGTTTAACAGTGTAGGAAAATGGACTGGGGTTCATAGGTTCACTAGTGGTGTCTCTCCATAAAAGATAGCATGCTGGGTGAACAAATTACAGCTGGGCAATTGACAAATAGAGGTTGCACCGTAGTGCACATTCATGACATGATGACTACTATGATATTTAGTGCGGGCATTATAACAATATACATAGACCGTAATCCAACTGCATCTATGACTAATAATCCACCTTCAGGTTACCATCCGAACCCCCTTAGGTATTAAGTTGCAAGCAACAGATAATCGCATTAAGCAGTGTGTGTAATGTAAGCAATGATTGTGCACGCGGGCACTCACACCGCTGTTTTCTCCCTACTGGCAACACCACATCCTCCCCCGTCACGTTTCTGTCACTCGAGCATAACTATCAAACATAAATACTCCCTCTTTGAGTCACTAGCAACTACTTGGCCAGAGCAGCCACTAGCAACGAAAAGCATGCAAGATCACAAATAACATATGCAATAAAGACTATAATCAACTTGGCATAAGTTCAATATTCATCGGATCCCAGCAAACACAGCACATAGAATTACATAAGAACAATCTCGATCATGTTAGGCAGCTCACGAGATCTAAACATTGAGGCATAGGAGGAGAAGACAACCATCTAGCTACTGCTATGGACCCGTAGTCCAAGGATGAACTACTCACGCATCACTCCGGAGGAAGGCATGGTGATGAAGAGGCCTCCGGTGACGATCTCCTCTCCGGCAGGGTGCCGGGAGACAGCTTCAGAACACCCCGATCTAGGATTGACGACGACGGCGGCTATAGAACTTTTCGGGGATTTTTATCAGGTCCATAGGGTTTTCCTTCGGAGGGGAATAAATAGGCGAAAGGGCGATGTCGGTGGACCACCAGGGTGGCCTCACCACCCCCAGGCGCGGCCAATGGGGGTCGCGCCTGGCTATGGTGAGGGCCCCTTGGTGCCCGTCTTTGACTCCTCTTCGGACTTCTCGATGCTTCCGGGGAAAATAGGAACTTCGGGATTCGTGGGGTCCAATTCCGAGAATATTTCTAGAACAACTTTTCTGAAATAAAAAACAACAGAAAACAGGGAAGTGACACTTGGCATCTTGTTAATAGGTTAGTCTCGGAAAACATGTAAAAATGCTATAAAGAAGGGAGAAAACATGTAGCAATTGGCATAATATCAACATGGAACATCACAAATTATGGATACGTTGGAGACGTATCAAGTCTAATCGTGACTGGTTCATAGTCATAAACATGGTGTGAGCATGCGCCAAGTCAACCAAATAAAACATTCAAAGGAGAACACCACAATTTTATGCTCCGAAATGACAAGAACAACTCATGATTCTTTCAATGGAACATTAAACACTCTCAGCTATTTGAGGCTAATCATGCTACTCAATAACCACAAGGATTTAAAACTAAAATAACATCTAGCATGATATGAAAAAGTCTAGCCACAATCTATACAAGCTTCTACTTTCACCGTTAAAAATTCTACCTTAAGCATCAGTTTCTTTTCCCAACAAGCACCATACAAAACATGTTTTAACAAAAACTCTCTAAATGCTACAACAAACAAACATGAGAGGACTCACAAAACACTACTAAAACTAACAGCTCGGAATAAGAGATGCAATGAAAACGAGAGCTAAACAGGAACTTTTGCAGCAACTAGAAGAAAAACTAAGAATACGAGCATATCAAGTACTCAAACGGAAAAGCGGAGTGTGTCTCTCTCCCAAACAAAGAATGCTAGTATCCAACTATATTATTGCAGTAAGGAAAACAAAAGAAAACAAAGGAAAACGAAAGAAAAACAAACAAAAACAAACATACGCTCCAAGTAAACTTCATATGATATGACCGAATAAAAATATAGTTTCACGATAAGTGACCTGATAGATAGTTTATGAATAAGGGGATGCTCAAAACAAAAGAAAAACAAACAGACGCTCTAAGTAAACTCTATATGATGTGACCGAATAAAAATATAGTTTCACGAGAAGTGACCTGATAGATAGTTGATGAAGAAGGGGATGCCTTGGGCATCCCCAAGATGAGATGCTTGAGTCTTCTAAAAATATGCTTGGATGAACCACGGGGGCATTCCCAAGCTTTGATCTTGCACTCTTCTTGATCACATATATCACCTCTTCTCTTGACCCTTGAAAACTTCCTTCACACCACACTCAAACAGTAATTCGCATTAGAGGGTTAGTGCAAAAATTAAAAATTCATTGGTTCAGTATGGCATAAGTGCTATTGATACTTTTAAATATTAGCTACAGCCACTTATGTTTCGTGAAGCAAAGAAATCCACTTGACATCGCAAAAGAGCAAATGCAAGAGAATCTGTCAAAACCAGAACTATCTATAAAGAAGAGTTTTTTCGAGGCACTTATGTTGCTCAGATCGAGAAACTTAAAGAACAAAAAAGTTGCGGAATTATCTGAGGAATAAGCACAAAAAATGTCAGATCATTCTGATCTTTTAGGATTTTATACGATTTTTTACGGTGGACAGCAGAAATCTGTTTCCTGTGCTGAAATCTGAAAACCAACTCCAATTCTCGTCAGAAACCTTACTTGGCACTACTAAAACATGAAAATAAAGATACAAAGGAGTTTCTATAGAAGTATACAACCCCTTGACTCAAAGAAAACAGAGAAAAACAAAGCAAAAATAAAACCATGGGTTATCTCCCAAGAAGTGCTTTTCCTTAACGCCTTTTAGCTAGGCCCATAAAAGTGGAATCAAGTATTTTCAAGTGAAGAAGCATCCAAATTGTAACTTGTTCGAAAAACGGAATCAAAAGGAAACTTCGTTCTCTTTCTCCCCGGCAACAGCGTCAGAAAATGCTTTGATGCGTGTGAACACACGTTCGTTGGGAGACCCCAAGAGGAAGGTTGAAGAGCGCAACACCAAGTTTCCCTCAGAAAGAAACCAAGGTTGAATCGACCAGTAGGAGGAAGGAGTAACTTTAGAAGGTTGAAGCATCTGAGATGGCAGGGCGCACTACCGGTTCAGCAGCAACGTGGAGCCTGCACAACACAATCAAATCACTTTGCCCCAACGAAGCAGTGAGGTTGTCAATCTCACCGGTTTTGCTGAACACAAAGAGGTTAAACATATGGTGTGGAAAACAGTATGAAAGCAGCATGAAAGCAGTAGGTGTTTTATCAGTATGAGGAAAATAGACCGGGGTCCACAGTTCACTAGTGGTGTCTCTCCGTGAAAGATAAATAACATGTGTGGTGAACAAATTACAACTGGGCAATTGACATAAATGAAGGTTGCACCGTAGTGCATATGCAAGACATAAAGATTACTATGTGATTCATGCGGGCATTACAACAAAATACATAGACCGTTATCCAACTGCATCTATGACTAAAAATCCACCCTTCGAATATCATCCGAACAAACGTTGGGTATTAAGTTGCAAGCAACAGATAATCACAGTAAGCAAAGTGTGTAATGTAAACAATAACATCATTCTTAGACAAAGCATTGTTGTTTTCTCCCTAATGGCAACAACACATCCTCCATCATCACGTTTCTGTCACTCGAGCACAGATGAAAAGGAGGCATGAACCCACTATCGAGCATAAATACTCCCTCTTGGAGTTACTAGCATCTACTTGGCCAAAGCATCTACTAATAACAGAGAGCATGGAAGATCATAAAAAACATAAGCATGAAGATAACATGATAGATTGATAATCAGAAGACATAGCATTCAACATTCATTAGATCCCAACAAACACAACATGTAGCATTACATAAAGATGATCTTGATCATGATAGGCAGCTCACAAAATCTAAACACGAGGTACCAAGTGTAGAGAACAACCATCTAGCTACTGCTATGGACCCGTAGTCCAGGGATGAACTACTCACGCATCACTTCGGAGGAGGGCATGGTGGTGTAGACCCCTCCGGTGATGATTTGCCCCTCCGGCAGGGTACCGGGGAGAGCTCCAGAACCCTCCAGATCTCGGGATGACGATGACGGCGGCCTCGGGTGTTTCTCGGGTAAAAGTGGTATCCCCTAGGGTTTATGTCTCGGGGGATTAAATAGGAGAAAGGGCAAAGGCGGTGGAGGCCTGGGGGCCCCACACCACCCCCGGCGCGGCCAAGGGGGAGGGGCGCGCTGCCCTATGGCGTGGGCCCCCAAAGGCCCCCCTACGGGTCTCTTCGGGACTCCATGGAACCTTCGGGAATTCTAAGACTTCCGGGCTTCGAATTTTCCAATTCCGAGAATATTTCCAGAACAACTTTTCTGAAACTAAAAACAACAGAAAACAGGGAACTGAATCTATGGCATCTTGTCAATAGGTTAGTCCGGAAAATCGATAAAAATGACATAAAGTGTATAGAAAACATGTGGGAAACAATAAGAAAACAACATGGAACATCATAAATTAAGGATAGGTTTATTACGTATCAGCGGCAAGTTAGCCCGGCTGGCCTTCGCGGCCGACTAGTGTCGCCTCCCACCTTGGTTGTTGTTTTGGCTGCTGCCTGCAGCCGGTGGAGCGCGTGGCTCAGCCCGATGGGCGAAGTTGACGCTGCGCTCGTGGTGTCCCCCTGCGACCAGCTGTCGGTTGGCGCTGTGATGGTAATGCGGCGTGGAGGCTTGTTGGCCTCCATGGGCGCATGGTGGAGGGGTCGTACACCGCCTGCTGCTGGTTGGCGGCCCTCAGGAGATCCTGAAGACGTTGCTGCTGACGGCACAACTCCTCCCCTTCTACGCCAGGTAATTGTTGCACGGCTGCCTGGGCCGCCCTCATGTTCTTCGTCAGGGTGCTATAGACCGGCCGGCCTGGCATAGGCGGAGCCGAGTGCTCCCCTGGGTGCATTTTGCCAATGAGATTGCCGCCTCGACAGCGCACCTCGTCTCTCCGGCTGGGCGCTAGAGTGAAGCCGTGTGCAAGAATGTACTCGCGGGCGGTGGCCTCCACTTGGTGCTGCCTGGCCGCCACCTCATCCTCCTTGCGCAGGAGCAAGAGGCGTGTCTTCTCCAGCTCTTCTGCCGCCTTCGCTAGGTCGGCGTCGGGGGTGATGGGCACATTGAGTCCCTCAACGAATCCATTGTTGCTGGGGCCAGTCAGACGAGAGCCGTCTGGCGCCTAGCTAGCGCTAGGGCCGATGATGATCATGGTCTCCGCGAACATGCGGGGCTCAGTGCTGGTTTCGTAGCCGGCTGCCTCCTCGGAGAGACAGTCTGAGCAAGCGAGCACCTTGGCAGGGTACTCGGGGACGACGACGATGTAGACGCGATGCTCGCCAAAGGAGACGATGGAGCCGCCTGCTGAGATGGGCTCGTCCTTCGTGATTCGTGAAGCATCCGACGTTGTTGAGGATGCAGTCGAAGGCACCGAACGTCATGACGAGGCTAGAGGCAATGTGCTCGTTGGAGCCGGCTGGGAGACCTGCACGAAGTGAAACTCTAGCCAGACAGGGTCCCGCGCGGAACGAGACTCTGGACGCCGCTCTATGCCCCACGGTGGGCACCAACTGTCGTGGTATCATGCACGACAACACCATTGTGTAAACAATGGAGTTTATAGAAGGTACACAGGGCGCAAGCGTCGGTGTCCGTGCGGGTTAGAAAATCAAGCGTGAAGGAGACACGATGTACCTAGATTCTGGACCTTGGCCTTGTGAGGTCCTTACTCCTTTAAGGATGAACTAGGTGGTGGTGTATATGGTGTTACAGAATGCTCCTATATTTATATCTTCTAAGGGAATTCACCCCTGCTAACAGAGGCCTGGACTGCCTTATATAGGGGTTGGCAGACTAGCTGACAGGCAGGGCCAGCTGTACGACCACCCGACTGGGACCCACTAACTGTCATACACAGTGTACTTCCTTCTAAGTATGTCAGCAAGATATATGATGGGATTAGGAAGGAGGACTGCTAATCATGACGCATGCGGCCAAAGTTCAAGGGTACGGCCGCCTACGCCTCTAGTAGAAACATAACTGACATTGCGTGTGATGTCTTGTCGCCCTTTAGTCCATGCCTAGCTTTAGCCCATCCCGTCCTTGTTTGTGAGAATCCCCCGGTTGAAGCCATCAGTCGGCCGCAGTCAGGCGGCCAGGCCCAGCCGACCAAACTGTAGCCAACTGGTAAAGTACCAAACCATCCGGACTTTCTTCTTAGTGTTGTCTTGATCTTGTACTTAACGTAGCATCCCTGTTGGAGATATGACCTAGAGACAATAATATCATTTGATATTCTATATCCAAGTTCATTATTAAGTTTATATCTTCATATTATAACCGATATGGTACTTAAGTAGTAAGGAAAACCTATGTGCGGCCGTGAGGATATGGACACACAAGTATTCCTAATCTTGTGCACAAGATTAGCTTGTGTGTTGTGAAATGATCATGTTTTCCTGATCATGGACTTTGATAAGTATAGCAACCATAGGGGTTTATTGTTTGAGTAACAATAGTATTGAACCGACCCAAATATATGATCTTGCTAAGAGATAAACAATTGTGATGACTTAGCAAAGTGAGTATGCAGTTTTAATTTGCTAAGATTCATATACTATGAGAATATCTAATGACCGCATATTCGACAACTGTACTTTGAATATCTTCAAACGTCTATCGTAACATGAGATTATAACGTTGACATTTGGGTATGACCTAGAATGTCTAATGTATCTGAGATTGTTCAAGAATAGTACTTAACTATTCTAGACGATGGATAGATACATCCTTTGGGCCCTCTCAGTATCACCGATGTCAACCAATTGTCTAGTCAGACACACTATGATTTATCACAAGGACATCGGGGATATGTGATGACTCCCAAGTGCAGGAGATCAATTGTAGTACCTTTCGATAAGTATTTGAGTGTCGAACCCACGAGGAGCTGAAGGTAAGCTATCTATTATCTAAAGCCCTATAACCCTCTTATATGGCTGTTTATGCAAAGCAATAAGTTTGACTAAAAGGAACTAACTAATTAAAAGCAAGTGACGTGGAGTGTGGTTTGTCTAGTAACTAGTGAAGCAAGTTTCTAAGCAAGTTTCACAAGTAGCAAGCAGCAAATATCTCAAGTATCTCAAGGGAGCAAGTGTTCTAGCAATAGGTGTTTCGTCTCTTGGCGCCGCCTCCTCCTCAAAAAGGCCAGGGGACCCGTTATATAGTCGTTTTTAGGTCACGAGACACTCGAGAGAAGAAAGATCGACGGCATCGGAGCCACGGGGGCAAAAAGGGGGCCTCTCACGCGGCCAAGGAATCTGGCCGCATGGAGGGTCCTCTTTGCCACCTGGTTGTCCTTTTGACCCTCTACTTTGGCCCATGGTCTTCGTCTCGAAAATTCTGAACCATGCTCTTTGGCCTTGCCCTTTTTGGAGTCCCGAAGCTCCCGGAAAGTCTGAAACACCAAAAAGTACGTTTTCTGGAAAAACAGAGTTAGAACCAAAATAAGGGGGATTGTTTAGAAAATCCCCCAAATCATTATAAAATATGAATATAAGTTGCTAATATGTAGGAAAAACAAGTAATAACATGCAAAGTTCATGTATGCATTTTACATGCATCAACATCCCCAAGCTTAACCCATGCTCGTCCTCGAGTATGAAGGTGATAAAACTAACATGGACTTTGCATATTGAAACAATCATGGGATATCAAGGAGGATTATTCATGCTACATATAATCAAATGATTAATACTAGAAATGAGTAGCAATATACAATTCATGTTGAAAGAAATATCAAATATGCAAGTAAAGATGCTTCATGAAAGTTCACAAAGTGTATAATGAAATAAAAGCACTATGGACCAAATGCATACGCAAAATGAAAAATAAAATCCTATATTGGTCAAAGAATAGCATAATGGAAAATAGAAAATATGGTGGACACTTTGGAGAAAATTGAGTAGAGGTAAAATATCATCAAGTCTTATTTAGCCTCTAAATTATTCAACTAAAATTACTAATTGAAATGTGGTATCCATTGATCTAGGACTCTCATTGCCCCTTTATCACTAGCATCTTAAATGGTGAATGTTGAAGTAATGTGAATGACAAGGTGGTTGAAAGCCTCATGCCCCGTGAGTGTGAAAACCTACTCCATGATTACTCAACTTAAGATTCCTAATAAGCTTTGTACAATCATAATAAGTATTAATGACATCGTAGAGAACCGTAAAGAGGTACCTCTTGCCCCATGACATGGAAACAAGCCCATGTCACAATGACAAGACAAACAAACGGAGTAGACTCATCATCCTTTTTATTTTCAGTCACTATTATGCATAGCTTCTTATTTTATTGTAGGATGTGTTGTAGAGTCACTCAAGCTGTAAGTAAATTTCCACCATGATAAAGCATGGCTTGGGTTAGCGGCCCAATGCGTTTCTCTAGTCATATAGATATTTACTCATCAAAACTTACTATTCCTCTTTTTCATTTCGGCATGGCAGGAGTCCAAAAACAAAAGTACATGATATCAACCAAATGTAAATTTTTGTGCAATGTTGAAAGCTTTCCGGTGATACACGTTTATAGCTAGCTCCCAACCACACACTTGTCAAACGCAAAACTTGTGGCTCCCATTATTGGGTCATGTTTATTAAATGCATAAAAAGTAAAGTGTGCCTTCAAAAGTTCGTGAGAGTCGTATCCCAAGTTCAACCCATGACAATTAATAAAGTGAATATCTTAATTTAGAACATAAATAACACAATAACATGGTGAACATACTCGGAATAGCAATAAAGCTAATGGGAAGATATGGTGGACTCACTGGAAATACTTGGCTAAGGAGTGTTGGAAACAAGTTTTTACTTGTTGGAATTTTTAAATTTTTGGCTAGCAAGAGGGAGATACTTGACCAGCTACTATGCATGCATATGTCCATAGAACTACTCATTTCATGACAAACTAAATAAACCAGCAATTAACATCAAGGACATGAATAAGAGATAGCTCAAGACAACATTATTGCAAATTTCTACACATAAAAAGCCTATAAATCATGCAAACATATGTAGCTCTTCAAATCAACCATGGCATCCCTATTCCAAGTCATAATACTAGCATCCAATACATTCCAATCCCAAACTCCAGTAGCTCAATCTCATATAAAATGATGGGTGTGGTCTTATCAAAACAAAAAATAAAAACAAAAACTAGACGCTTCAAGTCTCTACGATAAATGCTTTGCTTAGAAAAACAGAAAGTAGACGTGTGCTAACCAAAAGAGTGTAGCTCCAGTGGGGTGTTCATCACATCCCCAATCTTATGGCTTTCACCATTCTTGGATGTCTTGAGGCGCAGCTCCTCTATTCCCTGTGAAAAAACTTCACAAAACATGTTTCTCCCATTCTTTTTCTGTGGGGTGAGATTAGCAAGGACAAACAAATCACATGCTTGCTGTGCAAAATTCCAAATAAAATGCTCCAGTAGATAGAAAATAAGGTTCATTATGTTGTATGTTCACTCTCTTGCTTGAAAGAATCATGGAAATTCGATTCCCAAGCCCAAAGAGTGCATAAAACAAAAGAAGGCAGAATCTGTCCAGAAAAGCAACATCAGCAAAACGAACGTTTTTCCCTAAGCTAGACTCGTAAAAAAATTAAGCCAATTTTTGTGCTCACATAGGACGAAAATTTGCAGAACATACTAAGAAAATAGCTCAATCCGACATACCAATAAAAAACGTAAAATCATACGGTGAGCAGACTCGTGCTGAAACAGAAATTTCATGCACTAGGATAGCAACTTATAAGTCCAAATGGGTTTGACTTGACTCTTTATTGAAAACTCCAGAATTAAAACAAAAAAAACTAATCTCTTGAGACAGCAAGAGGACACTAGGAAAATCCAAACAAAAACAACCGGGTTGCCTCCCGTAAAGCGCTTTCTTTATAGCCATATAGCTAGGCTTTACTTACTTAACATCATGATGGTTGGAGTAAGGTGGCTCGGCATCCCCAAGCTTGGATTCTTGTACTTATTTGATACATGTAGGGTGAGCCCAGGGGTACATCCCCAAGCTTTATTGGTTGTCCCTCTTGATCTTTGTTCATCTCACTCAACTCTTCCTCCTGAAAAAGTCTTCTTACACAAATCTCAACATAAAACTTGATTAGAGGGGTTAGTGCCTCCATAAATAAAATCCACATAGGTACAGAAAAGACACATCATGAGTTGATTCTAAATATTAACTACTGTTACTACAGTTGTGCATTACTCCTTGATCAAAAGAACCACACAAAACACAAGTAATGAGAGCAATGCAAAATAAAGACATAATCTGCAAAAAACTGAACAGCCCGTAAAGAGTGAATTTTTAGAGGCACTTAAGTTGCTCAAATCAGAAAACTTAAAACTAATGAATATGTAGTGATAACTAAATATTGCTGTCGTAAATTACCAGGACAAAATTCCACTTCTGTGATTTTAAACATTTTTTGCAGTGAAGTTCAGGAATCTGTCTTCTTGACAGCTAATTACTATTGTTTAATCCTATCTCTCATATAAGATTATTCTTGCCATTTAAGATGAGAAATAAGACAGAAATGTGATGTTACAGTAGTGAACTAATATTTTTATTGTTTTTAGCTTTGGAAAAGGTTTTAATGATAGAGACTTTGCAATGGTTTTATTGGCATGAACAACACATGTTCAAGGTCGACCCCAACTTCTCCATTACTCATCCTTCTCATTTACTTTCCCAAATTTTTTATAAAATGAAAATCTTAAACTAAATGATACATAACAGTAGGTAAAAGCATTTTACATGTTGTAAAGACATAAATGTGTGCTCAAACCGAATAGGAAATTAAAGCATAAGGAACACACCAAAAAAATATTAAACAATTTATTTTTAAGTCTAACCCATTTCCTATGCATTGGCATTTTGTAATGAAACAAATAAAAGAAGCACATAATAGCAAGCATAGAAAGGTAGATCAAGTGCAACTTCAATACTTTCAGCATAAAGAGGGGAAACTTAATATTGTTGAAATATGTGTAACCATGTTTCCCTCTCATAATAATTTTCAGTAGCATCATGAATAGATTCAACAATATGAATATCACATAAAACATTCTTATCATGAGCCACATGCATAAAAGAATCACTACTCTCCACATAAGTAAAATCCTCATTAGTGATAGTGGGAGTTAAACATTCATAATTTTCATTGCAATCATCATATATAGGAGGCATAGTATCATCAAAGTGAATTTTCTCCTCCAAGCTTGGGGAACTAGAAATATCATGCTCATCAAAACCAACTTCCCCAAGCTTAAAATTTTCTATAGAATCAGCAAGTATATCATTTTTATCCTCAATAGTAGGGGGACTAAAAATATCATATTCATCAAGACAAACTTCCCCAAGCTCAAGGTTTTCCTTAGCAATAAAGGTGTTCAAAGAATTAGTACTACCACAAATATGATTGTTGTGCAAATAATTTTTCAATTTCCCCTCAAACACTTCATGTCCTAATTCAAGGTAGATATTATACAGTTCTAAAATTGTTTGGTTGTTTTCCATTTTATATATTTTTTGTGTTTTAGGTTTATATGTTAGTATGCAATGCAAACAAGAATAAAAGCTTAGCACAACGCTCCCCGGCAACGGCGCCAGAAAAGTGCTTGATGACTCCCAAGTGCACGAGATCAATTGTAGTATCTTTCGATAATTATTTGAGTGTCGAACCCACGAGGAGCTGAAGGTAAGCTATCTATTCTCTAAAGCCCTATAACCCTCTTATATGGCTGTTTATGCAAAGCAATAAGTTTGACTAAAAGGAACTAACTAATTAAAAGGAAGTGACGTGGAGTGTGGTTTGTCTAGTAACTAGTGAAGCAAGTTTCTAAAGCAAGTTTCACAAGTAGCAAGCAGCAAATATCTCAAGTATCTCAAGGGAGGAAGTGTTCTAGCAATAGGTGTTTCGTCTCTCGGCGCCGTCTCCTCCTCGAAAATGCCAGGGGACCCTTTATATAGTCGTTTTTAGGTCACGAGACACCCGGGAGAAGAAAGATCGACGACATCGGAGCCACGGGGGAAAAAAGGGGGCCTCTCACGCGGCCAAGGAATCTGGACGCGTGGAGGGTCCTCTTTTCCACCTGGTTGGCCTTTTGGCCCTATACTTTGGCCCATGGTCTTCGTCTCGAAAATTCTGAACCGTGCTCTTTGGCCTTGCCCTTTTTGGAGTCTCGAAGCTCCCGGAAAGTCTGAAACACTAAAAAGTACGTTTTCTGGAAAAACAGGGTTAGAACCAAAAGAAGGGGGATTGTTTAGAAAATCCCCCAAATCATTATAAAACATGAACATAAGTTGCTAATATGTAGGAAAAACAAGTAATAACATGCAAAGTTCATGTATGCATTTTACATGCATCAATATGTATGAGAAAAGAGAACGCTTTTGGTACGAGTTTTATATGTGTTATAATCAAAGAGTTTGATGAGACTAGAGGATTGGGTTACATGCAATTTTTTTAAAAAATTTGTATTACGCAACACACATGATCTACTATGAAGGTACGAGCGAAGATAGATCTGATCGTTACCAACACAGAAATGAAGAAGTGAGCCTAGCTCACTTAGTTAGGGAAGTAGATGTACAATCCAGCCACCCAGGTTAAAGTCCCTAGGGACGCAGACTTGGGTTCTAATATTTGAAATAAAAAATCCGTTGTAGGGGCTTCCCCTACCGCATTATTTTAAAAAACACACGGAAATGCGGAATGTGTGCCGATGACAATGTCGATAAAGCCCGATGAAGAGTCCCATGGCTAAGCCTAACAATGGGACTATTGCCGTCTCCCCATATTTAGCCTTCTAGATACAACAGAGTGAGAGTCTCACATGTTACCCTCTGAGAGGTCGCACATGTAGGTCCGTCAAAGTCTCGCAGCGCTTTGCTGTAAAGAACTAGGAACTACAAGTGCGCATTGTTGATTATTCATATCAACAAATCCCCCGGATGACATGATGGGGATTTGGTAGTAGGAAACGATTCGGCACTGGCGGACTCGACGTATAACATGGGGCACGATTCACCCAGGTTTAGGGCACTCGAGGAGGTAAAATCCTTACTCCTACTTGTCTGGATTGTATTGATGGCGAGATTACAATGGCGGGGCGCTCTAGTCGAGAGATTGGACCTCAAGAGAGGCCATACCTATGGTGGCAGTAAAAGATTAGATGATCCCCCTCTAGGTGCTTCTCCTAGTCTTTATATAGGAGGATAGGTCTCGAATCCGTACCCGATAGGTTACAAACCCTAACCCTAGTCGGTAGCTCTCCATGTCTTGGCCCACAAGTCTTGCGGGTGGGCCGCAGTTGGGCCTTCTGGAAGATTAGGGAGGTTCTTTGTGCTGGGCCTTTATGTTTAGCCTAGACCGGGTAGGCTTGTTAGGGTGACTCGGGAGGCATCCCCACGTCACCCAACACATGAGAGAGAGAGAGATCTAGAGATTGTATCTAAGCTACACGGAGAGGACGCCTCAAAACCCCGTAGAGCGCGCGCGCGGGAGAGAGAGAGATCTTTCTCATTTGTTTTTTCCCTTGAGGGAGGGGTGGGTATATATAGTGGGGAGGATAGGGGCACCTGCCTTGTAGTCTGGTCGGTTTGGGAGGCCCAAACATGGACGCACCAATGCCCCTCTCCAATCCGGATTGGACTCCCCAACTGGGGAGTCCTTTCCCTTTCCACTTGTTCCTTTCCTTTTTCATTCTTCTCATTTTTTGCAATTCCTTATTTTACCAAAAACATGAATAAGGAAGGTTCTACGCCTTGCTATGTGGCCCTTGAGCCCACACGGAAGCCCCAAAAAATTGGGGTGGAACCCTGGGGCATTTCTCCCCCCTCCGGAACTCCCCATTCCCGGGTTTTCTTTGAAACTCTTCTGGAACCCTATATACCCTATAGCTAAAATCCTCGAATCTATCAACTAATGTCAGAAACACTTTGTAACATCCTAGGAAATGTCATTTCCGCTCATTATCAAACCTGTAGGGGCACACACTTAAGTTTGGTTTGGTTATGTGTGTATATTGGT